>OX393557.1:31774208-31930598 GCA_947650365.1 Chamaelirium japonicum | reverse complement strand
ATACTACATCGCGTGTTGGTTTGATTTCAGTTTATATAGGGGGCTTAATAACAATTATGCACAAGTTAGATTTCAACTTGAAGTAAGAGCATACATCATACAATTAAACTACCATTTCTTATGATGATCTAATCATAGAAAATGAGAGGGGAAAGAATTAGCCTTGTGGTCAAAGCACGCAAGCATTATCCTAAGAGTAGAATTGCCCTCATCTACGACGATCCTAACTTCTTCCCATTAGTACAACTATGAGAAAAAAGAGCAAACTCAGCTTCAACTTTGAATCCAAAAACAAAACTGCAACACTTGGAACTTGGTCCACGAAGATCTTCTATTCAAAACTAGTCCGAAAATGACCCTGAGTTTTGAAGGAGATGAAGAACTTGTTCTCGGGTTTTTCTAACAGAACTCTCTGGTTAAGCAATGGTGAAGAAGAGAGAAGAATAGACAGGCTCTGGTTCAGTCTGTGTGCAAGAAAGGAGGCTGAGAGGTTATTTAGTAACCTTGGAAAGATGTGATCTTTTGCCTGTTGTGGCAGGAGATTTGTAAGACAATAGGTTGTTAGGGGAGAGGCTCGAGGTAGCAGGCTGACGTATAGGGGAAAAGATATGATCGTTTGGCTGACTGACTGTTTGACTCTCCAGCTAGGCTTGTATAAGCGCAAGCCCAATACTTTGTAGCCCAAAAGAAGCCTTAGATTGCCCAGCCTACAAAAGTACTTATAAAGCCCATTCGCGTCCATGTGGCTCGCGAGCCACAACCCGACTCGACCCAGCTCAACGCGCGCATGTCTGGTGTATGAGGCCCATGACCCATCTGATCTTTACCATCTCTTTGGAAGGATTAGCCTTATAAACGCACTTCGTATTCCTCCCCTTAGCAATGTGGGACTAATAAGTGTGGTTTGTAAAAGATTGGTTGGGGACAAGATTAAAACCCTTAACTTGGACCAAAATGGAATCCTAATAGCCTCCTCTAACCACTTGACCATTTAGTTTTATTTGTAAAGAGAATTGAAGTAATTAATATAGTTTTATATTATACCCAACAAATGCTACTGACGATCGGCACAACTCAAGCATGGTTCGTGCTACCTGACGCATGCAAAGGCTGGTTCCAGCAAAGCCTTTAGTGGGACCAAATAAATATTTAGCTAGTTCTTTTTTTAATTGATCGTGTTACCTAGGGTTATAAGTATTATTTTGTTTACATGTTATGCAGCTAGCAGAAGCAAAAGAATTTTATAATAATCTGTACCATGATATCTTCAAACTTGAGTACTGCTGGGTGGAACTCTGACATCATCTGAAATTAGCGTAGCAAAATCAAGCTTTCTATCAAGTGCAAAGAGAGCCGAGGGTAAGAAGAGACTTTGATTCTTGGACAAAAACCTTCTATCTGGTAATCCCTGATGCTCAGAGCCTTGAGGGTAACTCAGATAACGACCCTACCTATAACGCCCCGCATTCCGGACCGCCCAGGAAACCGCCTCTGAGCTATACCGAACTGCGGTTCGTTAGGAGGGTTTTGGTAGAGAAATGAGAGAGTAAAGAAATAAAACTTTATATTTAGATTACGTCGATACAGAGCAAGACTAATGTTCAATATATGCTACAATATCCAAAATCTTATTAACATTTATACAATGTGTATCTACAACCAAAAACATGAATATATCTCAGCCACGTGAAATTAATTCCTTACTCCAGTCCGTTCACTTGGGTACCGGTTTCTTCTCTGCGACCTAAGACATTTTACAAGAAAAATGCTTCAGAAACCTTACGGTTTTGTAAGCCCACAACCACCACACTAAACGAATCATAATAACTTAAAATAATAATAATAATAATGATATTTAATATTTATTAGTAGATAAGCATAACCATATAGAATCGAATCATACTAGCAGTTGCAGTCCTATCAAATATTTCTAAATCAGTAAGGCAAAAACGATCAGACCTAAACTATCAAAATAATTACCCATTGCATACAACATTTATGTCATATCAGAGTAAGTTTTCTAACCTATTGTGAACCCTGGTATTATTTTGTTCATCCTGCCCCCAGTTGGGCATTACTATCGGGCATTTTATTTCGATGTAGAGGGTCAACTCTCTCGTCGTGCATCCACCAACACCATGCATAAAGTCACCCAAATAATCATAAGGGATTTTCCGTCTTTCACGGTAGAACTCTACCGCCCAACTTGCTTTATTATGGGGACTATAACTCCCCGAGACAGGGTTGCTAGGCCAATCCCTACTCGATGACACCTCTTATTGGTTTTACCACAACCCTTGCCCATGACCCCTAACCTATTTAACTTCGACTGTACGCGCAGGGTGGTTCACGGTCCTTGCGCGCACGAGGTCCTACCCTCTAACCAGGTAGATTCTCATATAACATCTTTCAACATATACATTGAAGCTACAATAAGTCTATTTAATGTTTAACAATTTCCAATAATTTACCCTTGGTCCCGTACTGTTCTCGTAACCCATGTGACATAATAAATCAATAAAGTAAGACACTCATCCCGGTGACCCATGTGCTAGGATTGCCATACTCCCCTCAGGAGGGTGGGTCCCGATAATTCTTTAATTAATTAATTATTTATTTTAAGGGAAAATGCCTATCTATGGTGTCCATGCAAATAAATATAATAATTGTTATTAAATTATTAACTTTTTAAGCATGCGTCGTCGGACTCGTGACTCCGCATGGAAGGCGGGGTCCATTCGACCATATACGACGACGTCCGGCGGGACCCGCATGCAGCATTATGGATGCCTATCCTTAATTTTTGTATCAGGATGATTAATTATTAAAAAAAGCGTGCTGTGTCATTTAATCAATTTAAAATTATATCAAGCTCAATAATTAAATAAAGGTCTACAACTATCATGAAACATCAATTGATCATAATACTTTAGCAAAGGAACATAATTCTATTTGCAGTAAAGTAATTATAATGTGTTTAGCAGGTGGTGTTCAAGTGATGAAATTCTGGTAGAGCTTACCTTAGCTAGGGTAGTGATCTCTCGTACCATGTAAATAGTTCTGGTGTGTAGAATGGCTTCCAGTTCACTTGAGAGGCAACACCACATATCATCTAATAATTCACAGTTCTGTTCAGGGTTCACGCGAGAGGTAGTTACACGCCCCGATTCAATTTTATATCTTATTAGAGAACTAGAGCAAGAAAGGAGGAGCTGAGTTGCTTTAAGCATGCATACGCTCGCATATACTCTCATGAGGGTGGGAACTGATTTTATGATTTCAAGATATTTGCAGGTATCTGTTTACTTATGTGATTACCGAAAGAAGAGAGAGAGAGATCTAAAGGAAGGCCTATAGAAGGGGAGGTGTTGTGTCACCCTAGAGGCTCCCCATGTACACTCATACTCGATATCACTCACCCATTTTCTTAATTTACAATAATTTTAAAATTATATGTTTAACTGGACCAATTATTAATAAATTATAACAATATAAAAGGAACTGAAAAAAGCACTGGAATAGGACCAGTATAAAAGAAGTACTGAAATGAATATTACAATATTCAACGGATCAGTTCATTATTTCTTCGGATGGAGATCATTTTTAATGAACATTGGATGTTGCTAGCAGCTCGGCCATCCATTGCTTTGTCCAATTACCATTAACGGATAATCGCAATCAGGAGTATTTACAAATAAAATTCTGATTTATAATAATAATTCATTGAATAATCAAATGACTATGACGACCACCTTCGATGATCGTCGGAATACAGGCGGCTTTGCCAAACCATTGTGCTGTCCGACTATCATTGACAGGTGATCGTTAAACTAAATAAATAAAACAAGTTAATAAGTCAGTTAACAGTCAGTAAGTTAGTTAATTCTACAGTTCATGGCATCCTCACCTGCACACTACTCCCAAACAAAGTCACACTCTCTACCCTCGCATGGCACTCGTTAAGAGTAAAGGAGAGTCAGAGAGAGAGAGAGAGAGAGAGTGAGGAGAGGTGTAGGTTGACAGAGCAGTTCGTGATCATCGATCATCTTTACACACACTCTTTTTAGAGAGAGAGATAGAGAGAGAGAGAGAGAGAGAAAGTCTGGGGTTATAGTGATTCAGGGTGGAAGCTCGTGCTTGCACCACTCGATCATGCTCTTATAATCGTATATGCACACACATGCACATAAACAGTCACTACACATACTCACACATGCATGCTATCAGTCCTACGTTGAGAGAGTGTTGTTCGGAGTTGTCGGCGTCGGCCGACTAAAGGATTACCGGGGTTAAGGTGCTTGCACCCACTCACTCACACTTGCACGCACGTACACTTAGAGGGGAGGAGTCGAGGTGAACCTTGGGTGGGGTGGTGGCCGATGGGGTTCGTCGTCGTTGGGTGGCAAGGCTCGTAGGAGGCGCTCATCCACACACTTTTGCACCCACCTGTACCCACACAAGAGAGAGAGAGAGAGAGAGAGAGAGAGAGAGAGAGAGAGAGAGAGAAAGAGAGAGATAATGGAGGGGCTTGCGACTTGCCTGACCATAGTTGGTCGTTGAGGTGGTGGCCGGTGACCACTACAACACACACATACATAGAGAGAGAGAGAGAGAGAGAGAGAGAGAGAGAGAGAGACATAGGCAGAGGAGAGGCCTCTGAGGTCGGGCCATGGTTGGGCAGCCTACCAATGTAGTGGCTGGTGGCCACGCACACACACAGTCACATGAGAGAGAGAGAGAGGAGCTCCTGGTTGTAGCCGGGCAGCCTGCTGGCATTGACTAGTAGTGACGAGGCCGGGTCTGATTGATCGGATGATAGGGACAAAGAATCGGGCTTTCGGATCGGGGCTGATCGGACGACATGGCACAGGGGTTCGGGTCGTTGGGTCGTCGATGACGGCGTCGGGGTAGTGCGACCAGTGATTAGGCTGATCGACGTCGAGGCGAGGTGGCAAGTCGAGGTGGAGGGGTGATGGGGCACCGTTGATTTGGTGGCGGCCTTCAGGCCGGATCAGGTTGCGGGGTAACAGAAAGAGAGGGAGACCGAGGATAGGGCGGTTCGGGTCTTCGGTGATGAGGCGACGGCGTCGGGGCCGTCGGGAGGCACCGGTAGAAACCGAGAGAGATAGGGGGAGTGAGTGAGAGGGGGATGCAGAGGAGAGAGAGAAAGAGACAGAGGGTTGAGAGAGAGGGGGCTCGGGTTGAAGGGAAGGAGGGGCTTGGGGTGGGTTTTAAAGGATGAAGGGGGGGGGGGGGCGGCGGCTGATGGGATAGACGGGGGCGGCAGACGACAATGAGGTCAAGGGGGCGGCGACTCTTGGGGATGGGGATCGGGTAGAGAGAGGAGAGAAATCCAAAAGAGAGAGTGAGAAATCGGGTGAGAGGAAGAGAGATCGGAGAGATGGGAGAGAGATCGAAGAGATGGGAGAGAGAGGGATGAGGAAGAAAGAGAGAGAGAGAGAGAGAGAGCTGGGTTGGGTCGGGTTTGGGTTCGGGTGAGATGAGAGGGAGAGGGAGAGAAAGAGGGAGAGAGAGGAAGAGAGGGGTTGGGTTTGGGTGAAGCGGACGGCTGTGATTGAAGGAGGTGATGGGGTAAGGGATGACGTGGGTTGGGGAATCCACCTTCCGAGAACCTTCCCTTTTCCCCACCTGTTCTTATCCCCTTTTATTATTATTATTATATATTAATTTATAAACCTATACTAAATACTAATAATTTTATTGTAAATCCGTTACTTATCCAAAAAATCTGTTTTCTGTTTCTAAAAATCCAGAAAAATAATATCGTTATTATAAGTTGACTCGGAAGTCTAGCGAGAAGGTTTCATATAACGAAATCATATCTGAATCAAATTAAAGATTTCGGATCCGATCGTCTTTTATCAAGGATATTCAAGTGGGCCTAACTATTGATCCGGAAGTTGGATTCGAGTGAAACTAGATCCGTTAGAATTCTATCACCGATGATGACACTAAAGTATAAATATTAAATATTATTTCATCACAAGGGTAAAATTATAATTTATAATATTTTAAAATTCACGGTCGTTACACTACCGAGATGCAGAGGGTCGAAAGGGAGGAAGTCATCGAAGTTGTTCGGGAAGTGCAAGGGGAAGAGGCCAATCAAGGGAGACGGTGACTCAATCTCCAACATGTTCAATGAAGCATTAATGTGTTTCAAACAAGATAAGGAGAACTCCGAGAAGAAGAGGAAGGAGAGGAGGGAGAAGAAAGTAGGCCTTTTGAAGGAGAGGAAAAAGAGAAGGGAGAACTCCAACATGGAGAGGAAGGAGAATTATGATGTAGGTTGTCATGATGTTTATAAGAACCTTCGACTGTCAAAAATGAGCTGGCTCTCGTACTATCATAAATTGGGCTTGCAACTTTTCGAAAGCTCTGTCGACATATTTTATTGTCATCTCTTGTTGTTGGTCTACTCTGTAGATTTAACGGTGACTACGGATGACAGATTTTGTTTCTACCATTTGTTGACCCTAGAAGTTTTGAAATTTGATAAATATTGGTGAGGATGATCATCTTACCCTAGACAACACCCTCACCAAATTTTATCAAATTCCAAAACTTTTAGGGGGGTGAAAATACCCACAGCTCACTTTCTAAAACGGCAGCTCACTATAACATTCCCCCCCCTCTCTCTCTCTCTCTCTCTATATATATATATATATATATATATATATATATATATATATATATATATATATATATATATATATATATATATATATATATATATATATATATAGGAATAGGGAACACGGTCCTCCCGACTAGCCAATACGCTAGTCCTCCCATCAATTTGGGTGCCACATGACACTTGTTAACTATATTCTTTTTTATGGATGGTCAATCCACTCTACTTATATCAAGATTTTAAAAAAATAATCTAAAAAAAAACTTAAAACAACCCAATCAATGGTCGAAAAATTTAACGGTAAACTGTAGCGGGTAAATAGCCCTTGCTATGGTTAATTTAAAAATGCCACTTGACATTTTTTTTTGTTTAAAATTTTTTTCATGATTATTGTTAGGAGGGGTGTACCCACTTAGATCAACCCCTAACCCCGGTTAAAAAGTGCCATATGGCACCCAAATTGAAAGGAGGACTAGCGTGTTGGCTAGTCGGAAGGACCGTGTTCCCTATTCCCAATCCTATATATATTATATATATATATATATATATATATATATATATATATATATATATATATATATATATATATATATATATATATATATATATATATATATATATATATATATATATATATATATATATATATATATATATATTGGATTGAGTAAATGCTCAGTTTGACGTGGAGCGTTCCAGTCCTATATCAAATCTTATGAAAACTAATTTGATGTGGAGCACTTCAATCCTACACCAAATCTAATCAAAACCAATTTGATGTGGAACACTAGTCAATTTGATGCGGCGCACTCTAATCCTATACTAAATCCTAATTAAAAGTTTTGATGAGTTGGAAAGCTGCTTGTATGCGCAGAAAAAGATCTGGATCGTCTTTATTGCAAACACACAAAGATTACAGATACTGGGACCTGGGGACTCGGGGGTGGTGAGCCGGGTGCGGCGAATATTTGATCAGGAGATTGTGGGAGAGATCATCTGGAGGGTCCCTTTGATCCGCGTCTCCACGTGGTATTCGTGCGAGAGCTCTGAAGGGGTTGCCCAGGACAGAGGTCTTTACAGGGTGAGGGTTTCTTGAGAGGCTAAAGAGTATCGACTATTGCTTTTGTCCCGTCCGTGCTTTGCGCTTTCTCGACTAGGAAGGTTTTGGGCATCGTTCCTCGGTCTTCGTGTCTTCCTCGATCCTTGCTAGACCTTGACGTCCTTGATCGTCGGTTCGCGGCGTCGATCGTGCTTTTGGCATCGACTTTGGCTTCCAGCTTTGGCATTGCTTTGGCGTGGCTCTGGCTTTTGCTTTGCTTTGACGCTTACGCTTGAACGTAGGCGGGTAGAGGCTTGCGATACTTTAGTTCTTCCGGACTTGCATCGTATCGGCTAGAACGTGCGGTGCTTTGCTCGTGACCGTCGTAGTTGCTTGGCTTTGGCACGTGCGTTGCTTTGGCGCGGGCTTTACTGGTGCGTTTGCTTTGGCTTTAGCTTTGACTCGATCTTCTTCTCGAACGGCGATGGCTACTTCTTTAAGGCTTCTTTATTCTTCCGGCTTCCTCGACGGTTGTGGCGTCGGCTTGACTTCTTTTCTTCTCCGAGCTTCTTTGGCATGATCAGAGTTGAAGGTTTCTTTTGAAGACAGCAGGGGTAGCACCGATCTTCGTGCGACGGTTGTAACATCGGCTTTTGTTGATAAAGACGATGGAGGTAGCACCGATCTCTGTGCGACGGTTGTAGCGTTGGCTTTTGTTGATGAAGATGGCAGGGGTAGCACCGATCTCCGTGCGACGGTTGTAGCGTCGGCTTTTATTGATGAAGACGGCAGGGGTAGCACCGGCTTCAGGCCTTCTTCTCCAAGCTTTCTTCTTCGTGCGAGGAGTCGACGCTTTTGTTGAAGACGACGGGTGTTGTCGGCTTCGATCTTCTTCTCCGGCCTTTGGTTATGGCGTCTTCGGAGTTGATGAAGATCGTTGGAGACGTTAGGGTGACGATGACTCTTGGTCTTCTTCTCCGGGCTTTCTTCTTCATGCGAGGAGTCGAAGGTTGATCTTCGAGTGCAAGGTCTTCACGTTGATAAGGACTTGATGGGATAAGTGTTCCCGTTGGACGTGCTTGCCGTGCCTCGTGAAGCCTTCGGTCTTCAAGCGTTGGAGTTCCTTTTTACAGAGCCCTTTCGTCTTCAGCTTTCAACCTGGCGATGGTTATGACTTCTCTTCTTCTCCGGGCTTCTTTGGTGTGATCAGAGTCGAAGGCTTCTTTTGAAGACAGCGGGGGTAGTACCGATCTCTGTGCGACGGTTGTACCGTCGGCTTTTGTTGATGAAGACGGCAGGGGTAGTACCGGATTTAGGCCTTATTCTCCAAGCTTTATTCTTCGTGCGATGAGTCGATGCCTTTGTTGAAGACAATGGGGTATTGTCGGCTTCGATCTTCTTCTCCGTCCTTTGCTTATGGTGTCTTCGGAGTTGATGAAGATCGTTGGAGAATTCGGGGTGACGACGACTCCGGGTCTTCTTCTCGGGGCTTTCTTCTTCGTGCGAGGAGTCGAAGGTTGATCTTCGAGTGCAAGGTCTTCACGTTGATAAGGACTTGATAGGCTAAGTGTTCCCGTAGGATACGCTTGCCGTGCCTCGTGAAGCCTTCGGTCTTCAAGCATTGGTGCTCCTTTTTACGGAGCCCTTTTGTCTTCAGCTTTCGACCTGGCAACAAGTGTGACTTCTCTTCTTCTCTGGGCTTCTTTGGCGTGATCAGAGTCGAAGGCTTCTTTTGAAAACGGCGGGGGTAGTACCGATCTCCGTGCGACGATTGTAGCATCGGCTTTTGTTGATAAAGATGGCGGGGATAGTACCAGCTTCAGGCTTTCTTCTCCAAGCTTTCTTCTTCATGCGAGGAGTCGATGCCTTTGTTGAAGACGACGGGGTGTTGTCGGCTTCGATCTTCTTCTCCGGCCTTTGCTTATGGCATCTTCAGAGTTGATGAAGATCGTTGGAGAAGTAAGGGTGACGACAACTCCGGGTCTTCTTCTCCGGGCTTTTTTCTTCGTGCGAGGAGTCGAAGATTGATCTTCGAGTGCAAGGTATTCACGTTGATAAGGACTTGATGGGCTAAGTATTCCCATAGGACGCGCTTGCCGTGCCTCGTAAAGCCATCGGTCTTCAAGCATTAGAGCTCCTTTTTGCAGAGCCCTTTCATCTTCAGCTTTGGACCCTTGATGCCTTCTCCCTCCCCTTCTATTTATAGGCAAAGGGGGGAGGTTGGAGGAGATATGGCTGCAATCTTTTAGTTGTATCCAATATCTCCCCCCATAACCATCAAGATATTGTTTCCTTATTTGGGAGGAACAACCTTGATCCCTTCCTTTTTGGTGGGGATGGTTATGGGCAAGATGTGACTTGATCTTTGAAGATACGTCGTTATCTTTGTACCTTCCGATTGTATGGTGACACGACATCATCTTGTCCGTCGGATCGAGGGATCGTTGCGGATCTACGGTTGTGTAGACGTCCACGCCACCTCCCCCCGCATCGAGGCAGTTATAATTTTTTTTTCTTTTCTTTTTCTTTTCTTCCCTTTATGGCCGGCCACACCTCCCCATGGGGATGGGACATGGTTTTCCATGAAGGGGGGGTCGGTGGGCCCTCTTTTTGTGTTCGAGTTACGGGTCCGGTGGGGCCCGTTTGAGTTGAGTTAGGTCCGCTTCATATGTTGGCTGTTGTGTGCGGGCCGAGTTTGCATATAGGCCGGGTTCGATCCATAGGCCGTTGTGTGCGGGCCGTGTTCGTATGTGGGCCGTTGTGTGTGGGCTAATTTCACGTGTGTGGGTCGGGTTCGACTCGTGGGCTAATTTCGGTGCCCACAAATGCTCCCTCAAGTTTGAGTGCGCCCGCGGAAAACGCGTAGTGCTTGGGCTTGACCCGCGTATTTGTGTGGGATTGGGTCTTTATAAGGATCCATGTTTTTCGTTTCCCCTCATCGTTGAAGGCTCCTGGTGGCTTGGAGACGAAGACCCTTGCTAGGGTTTCCTCATCTAGGGTTTCTTCCTTCCTGACGATGACGCGGAGGATGAAGATGGTCACCCCATGGAGTTCGAGAAGGTGAGGAGATCGCCGAACTATGGAGGATGGGATACCGCAGGCGAGGCGGGTTTTTCTTCTCCCTCTTCTTCCTTTCTCTTTGTTCTTTTTCTTTTCTCTTCCTTCTTCTTCTTCTTCTTTCTTTCTTTTTTTTCTATTTTTTTTTTCTATTTTTTGTTTTCTCCTTCTCTGTTTTTTTTTCTTTTTTTTTGGGTTCTAGTTCGTATAGCAGCGACAACAGCGACGTGGAGGCGGCTGGTGGATGACAGTGCGCGGGCCGATGACGGGCACTGGCCGGGTTGCAGGGCTGGCGGCGGGGCATGGGCCGGCAGCGGGTGCGGGCTGGAGTGCAGGCGCGGGGCGCGGGGCGCGGGCCGAGGTCAGCAAGCGGGGCACGGGCCGGCGGCGGGGCGTGGGTCGGTGGTGGGGCGTGGGCCGGCGGCGGGTGTGAGTCGGGCTGCAGGCGCGGGTCGGCGGCGGGGCGTGTAACACCTTGATATTTTACGGATTAATTCAACCCGTATAATACTGGGGTGTTAGGAATAAAACTTAATATAGATAAATTTTATCAAATATGGAATTTAACTGAGCCACTTCATTCAAAAACACAAGTGTTTGATACATTTCCTGAAAAATAAAAGCCTAAGGCTTAATGTTAACATTAACACTTCATATTTCTGCTCCTGCATCCTCGTAGTATGGTGTGTAGAGTGGGTCGTAAACTCCCTCCGGTTCGTCATCTATTCATGCTTCCTTTACTCCTTGTCCTATAGGATCAGTCTCTATAGAGTTCATAACACCTGTAAGGGGGTGAGTCTAATCCACTGACTCACCTATTAAACCTAGTTCATTCATGGTAAGATAAATGTACTGAAAATAACAGTTCACATGAATATAAATAGTAATTAAAAAGTCATTGATCATCCGATTCCCTTTTAGGCTCAAATCAAGATAGGAATCACAATTATACCCGGGCACTTTTTGTTTGACACAAGGCTAGTCCCACACCTAGGTTTCTTTTTGGCCTCTGCCAGGGCTAGCCCCACACCCAGGTTACTTTTTAGCCTCAACCAGGGCTAGACCCACACCCAGGATACTTTTTGGCCTCAGCCAGGGCTAGCCCCACACCCAGGATTATCTTTTTAGCCCGCAGCCAGGGACAGTCCCACACCCAGGATTTATCTTTTAGGCCCGCAAGCCAGGGACAACCCCACACCCAATTGAGATGATCAACACATCTTAAAAATTAACAAATCCATAACATACTATCATTATTTCAATGACAAACACTTCTCAAGAATTAACTAGGTTTAGTCCCCTACCTGAAGTGTTGTAGAATTCTTCACACGATGTAGATGACCTAGTAAGCTCACGACCTAAAATATAGTGTTCTCGTTTGTTAGTTTTATATTTCATTTCTCAATGATCATATGGAATCAAATTCCAATATGGATTCTTAGGTTTTTTTAAACTAATTTATTTAATGCATTTTATCTTATAGGGGTATTTTGGTCATTTCTAAAATACTTTGAATTTATATCCATTTTCTAGAATTTTTTATTCTGAAATCGTGGTTGTAGACGGAACTCAATTCGGAGTTCGTTTGCTCCCGGTATGGCCAAAATAGCCGATATTGTCGGAATTTAAATGGGTGTCTGCCTTTAGTAAAAAGGTCAGGTTGCTCTCAGCAATAGCGGTGCAGTTTAACGAAGGTAGAGTTGTTTTATCATAGTTTGTTATTTAGGCTTATTGGGCTTCGACTCACGGTGTTTAATGGTCTTAATGGGCTTCGGCCCAGACTATGTTTAGTGGGCTTAATGGCCTAATGGGCTTCGGTCTAGAGGTTTAATGGGTTAATGGGCTTAGGCCCAGAGGCTGAATGGCTAATGGGCTTAGGCCCAGAGGCTTAAGGGTTTTATTGTATTGGTGGTTCCGAATCATAACCATAATCATGTGGTCGCAGACGAAATTCGATTCCGAGTTCAAATAAAAAGGTTATGACCATTTTACCTTAAGGGTAAAATGATAATTTTATTTTTTAATTATTGGTTATGGTATTTTATAATCTCAGTTGGTGTATTTTGTCATTACGAGTCTAAGGTCCCTGACGGGGCTCAATTCAGAGTCCGTATGGGTAAGATATGGTCAATACAGTTTACCTTGATAATCTATATATTTATTACTAGGTGCTTTTAAACATAAAGTATAAAGCATTCTATTGGTTAAAGTGAGGCTTCTTAGGTTATTGTTTAGAGAGGTCATGGGGTCTATTTAAACTTGTCTTTTTCTTTTTATTCATGTTTGCACCTAATATATAACGGGTTAATGGGTTTAAATTTCATACCCGACCCAACAACCCGGGGTGGTGTGAGGCTGCGGTCAGCCAGAGGTGGTGGCGACGGCCGGAGGCGGCGGTGGCCGGTGGCACCTGAGGTGGTAGCGGCGGCCGGAGGTGGTGGCGGCCGACGGTGGTGGCCAGAGGTGGTGGCCGGTGCCGGAGGTGGTGATCGAAGGTGGTGGTCGGCGGTGGAAGGCCGGCGGCGAGCGGCTGCGGGTGGTGGTCGACCGGCGATGGTTGGCAAGGGGGAAGGGTCTTTAGGTAGTGGGTGGCACGGATCCCGAGATGGGCTTGGATGAAGAACTCTTGTTGAGGGGGGGGGGGTTTATATAGGCCTTTTGGGAATTCAAAAAGTCCCAAGGTCTTAATTGCAAACGAAGGGTCGTCGGTTACTGTTACAGCTGCGCGACTGTTCCCGTCCGATCGGAAACGAAGGGTCGTCGGTTGAGATGTCTTTTGGTCTTCCCATTTTTAATATAACAATTATTTTCCTCGTATTTGGATAGAAAAGTATTAATAGATTTTTGGTTAGAGGAAAAAGGTTTAAAATTCTATTAAATGGATCCCTGGTTCGAATCCTTCTATTGGCTATATATATTTATACATATATACAATTTTTTCTTTAAAATTTTAAATGCTTTAAATGAGTTCAGAACGTAAAAGTTTATATAGGTTTTTTTGATCGTTTCGACGAGACGAACGCGATGGTGCCGTCCGATTTTTATTTTGAATTTCTTATAAAAATTTCTTATAATGATCTTTAAATTATTAATTTATTTTGGGGTGTTACAAGGCGTGGGCGAGCAGCGGGGCGTGGGCCGGCGGCGGGTGTGAGCCGGGCTGCAGGCGCGGGGCGCGGGCCGGCGGCGGGTGCGGCGGCAGGCAGGGCACGGATCGGAGGCCGGCAGCCCCCCCCCGAGGTTGCGGGTTTTAACCGGAGAGAGGGGGGGCTGCGGCTTTTTGTTGTGGCCCCCTCTCATTTTCTTCTTTTTGCATATGGGGCTGCGGCTTTTTTTTGTTGTGGCCCCCTCTTGGTTTCCCTTTTTTACAAAAAGGGGCTGCAGTCTCTATTTTTTTGGTTCTTCTGGATTTGACTTGTGCTTCTTTTTTTTTCTTTCCTTCTTCAGGGCTCGGCGTTACGAGAGTTTTCCGTCTTCTGGATGGATTGTCAATGCGGTCTCCCACGAGAGTACGCATCTTCGTTTTCCTTTTGCGCAAGTATTCTACTGCCGTACTCTGAGGCGGAAAGTTAGACCATAAACACTTCAGCTTTTGACGCACGAGCGGATTTGTGAGGATGACGTTGCGGATGACTCTTGTCGTGTGTTGAGGCTTGGCGAGCGCATCCTTACTGATGAGGGATCTTCACGGCAGATTGTTCGACCGAGTTTGGGATTGCCGTTCCATCACACTAGTGAGGAGTCGGTCCACGTCCCTATTGTGGCTTTGAAGATATGCTTCCGCCGTACGCGATGGGGTTTGGAGATTCAACCGCACGGGGGTGTCACGCATCTGGGAGGCTTCTGAGACTGGATGTGAGAGCTGTTCGGCACCTTGGAGGCAGAGTCAGGGATGGAGTGCTTGGCGAAGTTTATGGAGCCAGCTTGTTGGGAGTACAGTCGGCCGGAAGGTATGTACCGGGCCCTTTGCAAGCAGTGGTGCCCTGATACCAACACCTTTTTAACTAGAGCGGGGAGATCGGGATCACCCTTCGTGATGTGCATATTATCTCTGGATGCCCGGAGGTTCGGAGCTATTATTAGAAGGAAGTTCCTTTTTTGAAGATTTTGACAGATCCAGACGAGTCTCCTGGCTTTTGTCTTTTGTTGTTCAAGGTGTATGCTATTATAGCGGCACATGGGCAGTCAGATCAAGTACTCCATTCAGCTTGGGTGGCCTTCTGGTTCCGGGGAGAGTATCGTCACGTTCTCCCTTTGAGTCACCCGATATGGAGGTATGCATCGTCGAAGAAGCCGGCACCTGGCACTTTTCGGCGGCCGATTGAATCTCTTGAGAAAAGAATAGTGCTCTATGGCGGAGGCACAACGTCCTTGGGAGGTACTGGGACTGGAGGAATGCAGCGACACTTGGCGGGCTATATATTGGTCGGCAGGGTTGGTGCTTTTTCTTTGTCGCTTTGCCCTGCCCTGGAATGGGGATATGATTCGCCCTGGGACGTTTCTCGCGACTGCTCGGATGGTGAATGGAGAACTTCTCAATCTAGCGCCGGTGATTCTTTGTTCGTTGTATCAAAGACTTAGTGGAACATACTAGAGTTTATCGAGCGGGGATAACACAAGGGGGGAAGTAGGCCGAGCTAGTTCCTTTTGCCCCCTGTATTATCTTTACGGCTGGATTGGACCCCACTTCCCGAAGGAGATTTTTGTGGCGCGCGGGCCTTTGACCTCAGTGTCCTTCCTTCCTTGTGTAGGGGGTGTGATGAATGTCTATTATGCGTGGGAGCGTCCGAAGCCTAGTGGTTGAGACGTATGAGCTCCTCTGACTTTGACTTTGTGTCGGAGAATGTGTTTGCACCTTCCGCGAGATCCACGGTGTGCGATGGGCCAGACATGTCCGAGCGTTTGTATTGGAGTATGGTAAGTTACAGGCCCGGGTATCTTGTTTGGCGTCATGGGGACGCAGTGGAGGTAGCACAGTAGTCTCCCTACCGGTTTGCTTGACAGCAGGGTTTTCGCCATGAGTTGTCAGGAACCCCTCTGCGAATGCAGCCACGCTATACTCCATAGGAGGCGTACCGCCTTTGGAGAGCTCTTTACGACCGATTCACTGAGTGCGTCTTCTCCCCGGGGATAAAGCCGGGCAGAAAAGATACCGCAACTTCTGAATATTGCCGATGGATCAATGAGTTAGTGCTTCATTTACTTGCTAGCTTTTCTCCGGATGTTCTTGCTAGTAGCGAGAGAGTCGACTTTACTTTTGACCCTTTGGCGGGGTCAGAGGATCACCGTCTTTGGTCCGAAGAGCGACGACTCGAGAGATCTAGCAGCCATCTGGAGAGTTCTTCTCGAGCTTCTCCTTCTGTGTAAGAGGTTGAGATGATCCCGTTTACCAAGGTTCAGAGTCTTCCTGAGACTCTGACTCCTCAGAGTGGACGTGTTTCGTCCAAGAGAAGGAAGTTAGATTCCTTGTGTGAGGCCGCTTTGGATGGTATTCACGAGGCAGAACAGGCTCGAGAGGGAGAGCCAAAACTTTTTGCCGATGAAGTGATCCCTCTTTCCGGGGTAGCTTCGTCGGATGCCGTAGGTACACCCCATCTCTAGTTGCTTATAGATTTCTTTGCTTGCATTTTTATTCTGTTGGACGAGTTGTTTAACTCTCCTTTTGATAGGATCTGCTGAATTAGACCGCAAGTCTGCCCCCTCCGGGGTTGGACATGAGTGCCCCCCTATCGGAATAATGTCAGTTAGAGGGGTGGGCCTGATGTTCCCTGGGATAATTTGGAGCTTTTGGAAGCATGTGAAGCAGATTTTGTCGGTAGCGTATTGAGCTGGAGAAGTATCGGTAGCGAACAACTTCTTGGTCTTTGGAGCTGCAGCGCATGGAGGCTGCGGGTGGCGAGCTGCTTCAATGCCTTAAGGACTTCAATTCGCTTTACTAGCAGTGTTGCCTTTTTTTTTTTTTTTCTTTCTTGTCATTTTTGCTGGCTAGACTTGTAGTTTTGCTTCCTTTTGCTTGATGATAACTTAATATTATGCATCTGGTTTCTAGACTTGTCTTCTGGAATGGTGGTGTTTGATTGTCTCTTTTTTTGTTTGGACTGAACCTTTACAGGCTGCCTACGTACCCTACTAAGAGGGATCAAGTCGCACGTAGTTCATTTATTTCCCTTTTTTTTTTGCAAGGAGTGTGGCCTCGCTTTAGGCATAGTACCTTTTGAGGTACTTGCCGTTGCTAGGGCCGAGTGTAAGCCCTTCTGGCGTGGTGGGAAGATATGCACCGTTGGAGTAGACTTCTTTGATAGCATGCAGTCCATCCCACTTGGCGTCGAACTTCTTTCCTCCTCAATGTAAGAGAATGATGGGGCGTTTGACTGCCAGCACTAGTTCTCCCTTTTGGAAGGATCGAGGACGAATTCTTTTGTTCAAGGCTCGCGTTAACCTGACTTGATAACATTCCAAGCGTTGCTGGGCTTCGATATGTTTTTCATCCAGTGCTTCCAATTCTGCTAGGCGAAGTTGGGCGTTGTTGGTGCTGACGAGGCCTTCTTGGATGGCTATCCTGAGTGACGGGATCTGGAGCTCAAGCAGGAGGACAGCTTCTACTCCGTATACCAGTGAGTACGGAGTTGCTTGTGTTGGCGTGCGAAAAGAAGTGCGATATGCCCATAACGCTTCGCCCATGCGTTCGTGTCAGTCCTTCTTTGACTTCGAGACGACTTTCTCCAGGAGCTTGCAGAGAGTTTTGTTGAAGGCTTCCACTAGACCGTTGGCCGGAGCGTTGTACATCGTTGAACACCTTTGCTTGATGTCAAACTTGGCACAAAATTGTCTGACAACGGCATTCCTGAACTGCTTCCCGTTGTCCGTGATGATGTAGCGAGGGATGCCGTACCGGAAGATGATGTCGTTCTGGATGAAGCTGATGACAGAGTGTCTGGTGACTTCTCGCAATGGCACTAGCTCAGCCCACTTGGAGAAGTAGTCTGTCGCCGCGAGGATGTAAAGATGCTGCTTGGATGACTTGGGTAGTGGACCGACAATGTCGAGTCCCCATCCATCGAAGGGCCATGATGCGATTGTCGGATGCAAAGGTTTCGGGGGCTGACGGATGTTGTCGCTGTGCAACTGACAAGCATGACATGTCTTTGCAAACTCCAGGCAGTCCTTGATCATAGTGGGCCAGTAATAACCTATCCTTCTGATGCAAAAGTGGAGCTTTGGACCGAACTGATGTGAGCCACAGATCCTGGCATGGACTTCTTTCAGTGCTACTTCCGCTTCTTTTTTTGCAAGACACCTCAAGAGCGTACCATCATAGCTTCGACGGTACAACTCGTTGTTGAAGTGGAAGAACTTCAGAGATCGCCGGTGAATGTCAACCTTGCGCTTTGGATCTTCAGGGACCTTCCTATGGACGAGAAAGTCCGTGAATGGTTGTCTTTAGTCTAGCTCGTTGACCACGAGAACGTGCACTGCATTGACTTAGTCTGGGATTCCCACAGGGAGGTCTTCCTTGGTGATTACCATCCTCTTGCAGATAGGGATATTGAGTTGGCTTTTTTCTAGAAATGGAAGTGTAGCTACTAAATTTGTGAGCGCATCAGCCTGCTGGTTGAGATTTCTGGGAACATATTGGATTGAAGCAGTCTTGAGTGTATTAAGGAGTTTTAGAGCTCGTAGATGTAACGGCACGAGGTCTTCTTTGTTAACTTCGTATGCTCCCATTATTTGCTGGATGACGAGTTGAGAGTCGCCAAAAATTTCGAGCCCTTGAAGTTTCATATCATTGGCGAGTTCGAGACCGATAATCAGGGCTTGATATTCTGCCTTGTTGTTGGAGTATGGTTCTGATAGTAGAAATAAGAAAGGCAGTATCTCATCGTTTGGCATGACGAAGATAACTCCTGCTCCTATCACATCTTGCATTGCCGCGCCATAGAAGAATATCTTCCAAGAGGGGGCGATATCGATATAAAATACTTCTTTGTCTGAGAGGTCTTCTGATAGTTCCCATTCTGCTGGGAGTGGGTATTATGCCAAGAAGTCCGCGAGAGCTTGACCTTTGACCGCTTTCCGAGGGACGAAGGTGATGTCGAACTCGAGGAGGAGTAAAGCCCACTTGGCCAAACGTCCGAAGAGCACTAGTCTCGACATGATATATTTGAGTGGGTCGGCTTTTGAGATGAGCCTGATGGTGTGAGCTAACATATAGTGTCGCAGCTTCTTGGTAGCGAAGATGAGTTCCAGACAGACTTTCTCAATCGGGGAGTAGTTTAGCTCTGCGCCGATGAGAGTGCGACTCAAATAGTAACATGCTGTTTCTTTGCCTAGCTCGTTTTCTTGAGCCAGAAGTATCCCCAAGGACTGCTCCTGGGTACTGATGTAGAGGACCAATGGCTTTCCTTGAACTGGTGCTGTCAGAATTGGAGGCTTGAGTAAGTAATCTCTGATGTTTTGGAGGGCTTCCTGACAAGCTTCATCCCACTTGAATGGTGCTCCTTTCTTCATGAGCCGACTGAAGGGCCGACATTTTCCAGTTAAGTTGGCGATAAATCTCCTGATATATGCCAGATAGCCTTGGAGACCTCTGAGGTCTCGCATTTTTTTTGGGACATGCATGTTGAGAATAGCATTAATTTTGGATTGATCTATCTCGATACCTTGATATCGTACGACAAAGCTGAGAAATTTGCCTGAGGAGACTCCAAACGTGCATTTGAGCGGGTTCATAATGAGTTGGTACCTTCGGAGCCGTTTGAAGATCAGCTCGAGGTCTTGAAGATGCGCTGCCTTTTGCCTTGATTTTACCACAAGGTCGTCAACGTAGCACTCCATATTTTGATGAAGAATATCGTTGAAGATTTTTTGCATGGCTCGTTGGTAGGTGGCTCCTGCATTTTTCAAGCCGAAGGGTATAACTTTGTAGCAGTAGATCCCTTTTGGCGTGCGGAAGGCCGTGAGCTCCTTATCTTTGGGCGCCATCCGAATCTGGTTGTAACCTGAGGATCCATCCATGAAGGTTAGTGCTTCATGGCTTGTTGTCGCATCTACCATCAACTTCGTGATTGACAATAGGAAGTCATCCTTGGGACATGCATGGTTTAAATCCCTGAAGTCCATGCATACTCTGATTTGGCCGTTCTTCTTCTTGATTGGGACCACGCTGGAGATCCATATTGGATATTTGACTTCTCGGATAAAGTCGGCTTCAATGAGCTTGTTGATTTTGCCTTCTATTTAAGGTATCAGTTCTGGCCGGTAGCGTCTTTATCCTTGCTTGATGGCGCTAGCTCCAAGTTTGACAGCGAGCTGGTGTACTGCAATCTTAGGATCAAGCCCCGATATTTCCTTGTAGGACCATACGAAGACATCTCTGTATTCTTGGAGTAGCTTGATATATGCGGCTTCCTCTTCGGGAGTCAGGAGTGCACTTACGAATGTAGGCCGAGGATCCTCCTGCGTGCCCAAGTTGATTTCCTTCAAATCGTCGATGGTAGATTGCCCCCCTTCTTCGAGGACCGGCAGGGCGTCTGGCAACTCGTTGTCTGAAGTAGAAGTATTACCAATGGCAATGTTGGAAATAGTGATATGGTGAACAGTCACCAGAATGGTATCGATGAAGTCGTGATCAGGGAAATGTAAAGATCGAGTTGACTTGGGTGGGAGGGTGGGAAGGTTACTTCTCACCTCAGCAGATGGCTTTCCCAATTGGTCGAATATTTACTTTCGCTGTACTTGCCTGATTGGCCCGAGTCTTTCGAATACTGATATAGGCTTTAAACTCGACTGGTTTTTAATGCTCTTCTTCTGCTTCTGGAGTATGGTCCAATGTCGAGCTTGATGTCGTCTTCTTTTGGTGGACTGGGTATTGGGACGAGCGGCGTAGGTGGAGCGTGCGTCGGAGGCTGATGATCCCTCTCATGCTTCATCTACCAACTTCACCTCAATGTAGTTAGAGGTGAAGGCCTTCTCTGCTGCGATCTTGATGATCATCGGGGTTTGACAGGAGCCAATGCCTTGCCGATTTGGTGGAATCTACTCGCCACTTTGGAGGAGACGGGCTTGAGTCTTGGTCATCCCGTATGGTATTGGAACTGGCGGGAGCGTACTTATATGTGCGGCACTATCCTCGTTGTAGCCGGCTTTGAATAGTAGCTTGATGGCATTTTGCCCCCAACTTCCTTTTGGTTTGAATGTGAGTTGACTGGATTTGAAGAAACCAACAGGTTTTGGCGGACTTGAAGCTTGCATCAGACTGGGTAGTGGCAGTGTCATCTCCTGCAGAGTGATGACATTAGCCTCCGATAGCGGTGGGACCATCTCTTTTGGCGAGGCAAAAGATGGTCGTTTATGTTTGCAAAGCCACTGAGGCATGAGGTGCAAGACTAGCGTAGCTTGGAAGGGCAACGGAGTATGTTGTATGGATCTTGGCTTGGAGCTGATACGCATCCTTCGTTTTGGCACTAGTACTTCCCTAACTTCGTGTATCGCTTTGGAAGGTTGCACTGGATTTGGAGGTGGAGGAGTTTCATCCCGCTCCATCCTTTTAGCTTTCTGGGTTCGAGGAGCTTTAGCTGGAAGGACTTCTGCGACAAGGTCTTTTGCTTGGTAAAATTTGGCGTCAGCGAGGTGTGCTTCGGCTTTATTATATGGCTTGTCATCTGTAATAATGCACTTTTCCAGACCTTCTTCATAGTACTTGAGGCATTGGTGCAAGGTGGATACTACAACACCGTTTTCATGTAGCCACGGTCTTCCTAGCAAGAGGCGATACGATGTCTGACAGTCGATGACATGGAAGAGAACTATCGTGTCAAGCTGGCTGATGGAGAGTTTTAGACGAATGATTCCTATAGTGGATTGTCCGTCTTGGTTGAACCCTTGAATAACCAGCTGGCTTTGTGAGAGCTGGTCGGTGGTGATGCCGAGCTGCCGCATTGTTTAGATGGGCATGATGTTGATGGCGGAGCAACAATCCAGCAGGATTCGATTTACCAGCTTCTCTTTGATGTATCCCGAGACATAGACAGGTCGGTTGTGCAGTCATGCTTCGAGCTGCAGATCATCGTCCGAGAAAGTTATCGCTGCATCGTAGGAGACAATAGTTTTGTCTTTTTTGACGTCTTTCTTCTTCCTTTTGTAGTGTCTGGATCTGCTAAAACGTCGGCCATCGCTAGACGAGCCTTCTTCGGGAGGTGTAATGCTTTTATGAGTGGTAAGTGTAAGATTATCTCATCGTGGGTAGCAGTACCGTCTTTGTCGAAGTCATCCTCCTCGTTGTCGGTGTCGCTTTCTTTAGGAGACTCAATCTTGCCTCCTTCTCCTGGCGTCATGTGAATCTCAACCATGCAACAGGAGACTCTGTGGTGCTGATCAACTGGGAGGAAGTGATCGGGAAATAATTCTTGCAGCGTTACTGGTTTTGGAGGGTTTTGCCGGGGGAGATCGTCCGGATCTGCTGGCGGTACTTTGAATGCCTTTCTCCCTGGAGCTTTACTTTTTTTCTTGTAGGTTCTTCGTTTAGGGAGCTTTCTTGCCAGCCGATCTAGCTTGCGACTTCTTGCCGTCCATGGCTTTTGTCTGCGAGGTAGCATAATCCATGCGTCTTCATCGGTGGATTCTCCTTCACCAAGGTGAAGGTTTGGAGTGGCAGCTACAGGTTCTTCATGGGTTGGGAAGACTTGCTCTTCTAGAGACTCTGCTGGCTCGTCTTCTGATCCCCAGCCGGTGGGTTTGATCTCTTCTATTGAGACGGACGAAGGCTTGGAGTAGAGAACATAGTAGTCGAATTTACCCAAGGGCTGGCCTAATAGACCGACCTTTGAATCTCCTTGCTCGTACCTCCCTTGGAGAATTCGTTGAGACATGGCTTTGCTCGGGAGAGGTGCCGACATGAGCGACGGTTGCCCCCGTGGGAATGGCGTTTCTTCCTCAGCAAGCGTAGGAGCACGCTTCGTTGCTTCGAAACTTTTAGTTGTGAAGCTAACTTCGCAATTGGCCTTTGACGATTGATGCACAACTTTGGCCTTTTCTGTTGTTCAGCAATGAGCACCGGCCGAAAGGAACCGAAGGTGATGGACGTCATGTTTGCTATTGCGACATCACCGGAGTCGATTTTAATCTTCCCTTGCTTTGCGAGCGTCATGATTCTTTCTTTGAAGACGAAACATTTTCGATAGGATGACTAACCACTCGATGATATTTGCAGAAGAGTGGATCATCGACACGATGCATCTGCTCGGGCCTCTTTAAAGGAGGAAGTTCGATCATCTTTTCCTGTAGCAGTTAATGAAACATGGAGGAGACTTTCGAGTTTGGAAAGGGATACTCCTTAGATTCGAGTTCTTCGAGAGTCATCCTTGACTGTCTTTGAGGTGGAGGTGGCGGTATGGCGGCTCCTTTTCTTTGATCCGGCTTGCCACCGATCTTGAGTGGCTTGGATGTTGAAGCGATATCGGCAACGTTGACTTGCTTTGGTTTGGGTGCCGGTGGCTTGTCTTTCTTTTTCACCTTCAGGAAGTCTTTACTCTTTGAGTCCCCGTGATTTACGAAGCTGAGCTTCATATTGTGAGCTCGAGTTGCAAGTTCTTCAAAGGACCGAGGCTTGATCCCCTTGAGGATGTAGAGTAAGCCCCAGTGCATGCCTTGGGTACACATCTCGATAGCCGAGTCTTCAGACAAGCGGTCTCGTGAATTTAGTACGAGGTTCCTCCATCGATCGATGTAGTCGATCACTGATTCGTCCTTCCTTTGCTTGACGGCAGAAAGGTCGGTTATCCTGACGATGCGCCGAGTGCTGTAGAAGCGGTTGAGGAACTTTCTCTCCATCTGATCCCAGCTGTCGATGGACCTTGGAGGAAGATCAATGTACCAGTCAAAAGCATTACCTTTGAGTGTGCGAACAAACTGTTTCACCATCTTGTCATCGTATGTGTCAGCGTTGTTGCAAGTTTCGATGAAGTGGGCAATGTGTTGCCTTGGATTGCCCTTCCCATCGAAGAGCTGAAATTTTGGCGACTGGAATCCGGTGGGAAATCGCAGCTGTTGGATCCTTATGGTGTAAGGCTTTGAGTATGCCACCGTGATAGGAGGAAGACTACCACCGTGGGAACGCTTCATGTCGGTCGCCAATGCGTGTATTTGCTAGGCATTCATTGTTGCTGCCATTGAAGGTTGCACGGCCACCGAGACTGGCACGAGAGCCGAGAAGAGTACGGGAGTAGTCGCTAGAATTATCGAAACAACTTCTGCAGGAGCGAGAGTTGGAGCAGCTACTGGAGAAGCATGAGGTTGGCTAAATGTCGTAGCATCCCTCGCACTTAGCCTTTGAAGCAAGGTGTTGATGTGATGGTCCTTTTCCTCTATTAGCCGGGTGATTTGTGCCATGTGCTCACCCATTTGCATGACTTGGAGGTGGAGAGCAGAAGGAGGATAATGATGCAGGACGTCTTGGTGTTGCATGCCCGCATCGTCGCCGTCATTGTCAGAAATGTAGTTGCGCCGACTTGCTTCTGCTTGATGATGGACGTTTGTCCCCTGCAAAGGAGGTGCAAAGTCTGCTGGAGAACCCGAACGGGCTCGGGGTTGGGACTGGTCCTCCCTAAATTTTTGGACAAAGGCTCCAGGATCGAGGCTCGTTTCTTCATGCACCAAGGCCTCATCGGCGCTTTGACGAGCGTCTTCGGCAGTGGTTTCTGGCGTAAAGACGTCCATAAGGGTTTGAGTACGTCGAGTGTAGACACGTACTACCGGGGGAATGTCATCCTCCGGATTTTTTGGATTGCCATGTTGGAATAGTGGAGACTCGGTGATAGGTGAAAGGCTTGTTGGAGCAAACGTATCATCGTTCGTCCCGGCCATAGCGAACTTGAAGCAACTCCTTCAAACGTACAGATGAAAGGAGAGGATGTCCCACCGGGCTTGCCAGAAATCTGTATGCGCAGAAAAAGATTCGGATCGTCTTTATTGCAAACACACGAAGATTACAGATACCGGGACCCGGGGACTCGGGGGTGGTGAGCCGGGTGCGATGAATAGTTGATCAGGAGATTGTGGGAGAGATCCTGTGGGGGAAAATCTTCGTGCTGACCCGAAGACTTCGCCGCACTAGTCAATTGAGGTTCGAGTCGAAGATCGTTGTTCGATCTGTTGATTGGAGTCACCGTTCTCAATACACAAACAGAGAGAGATGCAATCAGAGAGTTGACACGAGATGTGATCTCGGAGTTCAGCCAAAGCCTACGTCTCCGTGCTATAGGGAGCAACCCGAATTCACTAACTCTTTTCTCGAAGTGATCTCGACAGACCGAGTATCACTGAAGCCTCTCCGATCTTTTCAAAGACAAGAAGAAGAAGATCGAGGAGAGGTGAAGGATGGGAAGCTAGAAAATTCCAGAGCTCTGGTTTCTGAAATCAGATCTCAAAACTAAAAATTGGATCCATTTATATTTGAAGGGTCTGCTATTTATAGAGAAATTCTAGGGTAAATGGCGGTTTCTGGCCGTTTCTGGAAGTTTCTCTAGACAGGCTGATGGGTCCCGCTGCTGTCTTCTGGGGATTCCACAGGCAAGGCCGGTGGGTCCCGCGATAGTCTTCATGGGCCCACCAGGCAGGGCCGGTGGGTCCCGTGGTAGTCTTCGTGGGCCCACCAGGCAGGGCCGGTGGGTCCCGCGGTAGTCTCCGTGGGCCCACCAGGCAGGGCCGGTGGGTCCCGCGGTAATCTTCGTGGGCCCACCAGGCAGGGCCGGTGGGTCCCGCGATTGGTAGACTTCTGCCAAAATTTGCACCCACAGATCCTCTGGAGGGTCCCTTTGATCCGCGTCTCCATGTGGTATTCGTGCGAGAGCTCTAAAGGGGTTGCCCAGGACAGAGGTCTTTACAGGGTGAGGGTTTCTTGTGAGGCTAAAGAGTATCGGCCGTTGCTTTTGTCCCGTCCGTGCTTCGTGCTTTCTCGACTAGGGAAGTTTTGGGCTTCGTTCCTCGATCTTTGTGTCTTTCTCGATCCTTGCTAGACCTCGGTGTCCTTGATCGTCGGTTCGCGGCGTCGATCGTGCTTTTGGCGTCGGCTTTGGCTTTCGGCTTTGGCGTTGCTTTGGCGTGGCTCTGGCTTTTGCTTTGCTTTGACGCTTGCGCTTAAATGTAGGAGGGTAGAGGCTTGCGATGCTTTAGTTCTTCCGGACTTCGCGTCATATCGGTTAGAACGTGCAGTGCTTTGCTCGTGACCGTCGTAGTTCCTTGGCTTTTGCACATGCGTTGCTTTGGCGCGGGCTTTACTGGTGCTTTTGCTTTGGCTTCTTGCGCTGGCTTTGACTTTAGCTTTGACTCGATCTTCTTCTCGAACGACGATGGCTACTTCTTTTAGGCTTCTTTATTCTTCTGGCTTCCTCGACGGTTATGGCGTTGGCTTGGCTTCTCTTCTTCTCCGAGCTTCTTTGGCGTGATCGGAGTTGAAGGTTTCTTTTAAAGACGGCGGGGGTAGCACCAATCTTCGTGTGACGGTTATAGCGTCGGCTTTTGTTGATGAAGACGACGGAGGTAGCACCGATCTCCGTGCGACGGTTGTAACGTCGGCTTTTGCTGATGAAGACGGTAGGGGTAGCACCGATCTCCATGCGACGGTTGTAGCATCGGCTTTTGTTGATGAAGACGACAGGGGTAGCACCGGCTTCAGGCCTTCTTCTCCAAGCTTTCTTCTTCGTGCGAGGAGTCGATGCCTTTGTTGAAGACGACGGGTATTGTCGGTTTCGATCTTCTTCTCCGGCCTTTGCTTATGGCGTCTTCGGAGTTGATGAAGATCGTTGGAGAAGTCGGGGTGACGACGACTCCAGGTCTTCTTCTCCGGGCTTTCTTCTTCGTGCGAGGAGTCGAAGGTTGATATTCGAGTGCAAGGTCTTCACGTTGATGAGGACTTGATAGGCTAAGTGTTCCCTTAGGACGCGCTTGTCGTGCCTCGTGAAGCCTTCAGTCTTCAAGCGTTGGAGCTCCTTTTTGCAGAGCCCTTTCGTCTTCAGCTTTCGACCTGGCGATGGTTGCGACTTCTCTTCTTCTCCGGGCTTCTTTGGCGTGATCGGAGTCGAAGGCTTCTTTTGAAGACTACAGGGGTAGTACCGATCTCCGTGCGACAGTTGTAGCGTCGGCTTTTGTTGATGAAGACGGCGGGGGTAGTACTGGCTTCAGGCCTTCTCCTCCAAGCTTTCTTCTTCGTGCGAGGAGTCGATGCCTTTGTTGAAGACGACGGGGTGTTGTCGGCTTCGATCTTCTTCTCTGGCCTTTGCTTATGGCGTCTTCGGAGTTGATGAAGATCGTTGGAGAAGTCGGGGTGACGACGACTCCGGGTCTTCTTCTCTGGTCTTTCTTCTTCGTGCGAGAAGTCGAAGGTTGATCTTTGAGTGCAAGGTCTTCATGTTGATGAGGACTTGATGGGCTAAGTGTTCCCATAGGACGCGCTTGCCGTGCCTCGTGAAGCTTTCGGTCTTCAAGCGTTGGAGCTCCTTTTTGCATAGCTCTTTCGTCTTCAGCTTTCGACTCTTGATGCCTTCCCCCACCCCTTCTATTTATAGGCAAAGGGGGGAGGTTGGAGGAGATATGACTGCAATATTTTAGTTGTATCCAATATCTTTCCCCATAACCATCAAGATATTGTTCCCTTATTTGGGGGGAACAACCTTGATCCCTTCCTTTTTGGTGGGGATGGTTATAAGAAAGATGTGACTTGATCTTTGAAGACACGTCTTCATCTTTGAACCTTCCGATTGTATGGCAACACGACGCCATCTTTTCTATCGGATCGAGGGATCGTCGCGGATCTATGGTTGTGTAGACATCCACGCCACCTCCCCCCCGCATCGAGGTGGTTATGATTTTTTTTTTCTTTTCTTCCCTTTATGTCCGGCCACACCTCTCCATGGGGAGGGGGCATAGTTTTCCATGAAGGGAGGGCCGGTGGGGCCCCTCTTTGTGTTCGAGTTACGGGTCCAGTGGGGCCCGTTTGAGTTGAGTTAGGTCCGCTTCATATGTTGGCCGTTGTGTGCGGGCCGAGTTTGCATGCAGGCCGGGTTCGACCCGTGGGCCGTTGTGTGCGGGCCGTGTTCGCATATGGGCCGTCGTGTGCGGGCCGTGTTCACATGTGGGCCATTGTGTGCGGGCCAATTTCGAGTGTGCGGGTCGGATTTGACCCGTGTGCTAATTTCGGTGCCCACACTGCTGTTGGGATTTGATGGGTGGCTCTCGACCCCTACGTATATGCTGAGACGGAACTATGTATGAGCCAAGGGGGGCCATGCCCCTCCCCCCTCGCCCTCTTAAATTTTTTTTTTAAAAATTTATATAGTAAAAGCCTTAAATTTTAGTATATATTTTTCTCTCCTGCAACAAAATTGAAACATTAGGGATTATTTGGCGTAGCATTGGTGATGCTCATAAAGCACAAAATCATGACAGCTACAGACCAACCTTCTATTGGTAAAATGGTCGGGTCCAAATCTACCCAAAAACAAAAGAAAAAACGCGCGCGTTAGTTGCCTTCGCGACAGTGAGGACTGAGGAGGACCACCACCCATGCTGGCCTTTGCTTCTGATGGTGATCTCCGACCGGACGGCTCTGATCACGACCTCCGATCTGTACTTATCAATAACGCCATGAAAACAGCGCGGGATGCACGTCTCAACGGTCCGCGATGGACGGGTTCGGTGTGGTCCGCCCGCAATAACGGGGTTTATCCGAGGCTGACAACAAGAGCCACTAGATCAGGAATGGACGGCTATGATGCGAGATTCGGACATCCAGAGTTGTTCGTGTCAGTCAATTTACTTCGCCATCCTTGTCAAGAAATCCACGTTCTTGTTGTTTCTTGTCGAGGCATCACAGCTTTATGTTTTCTTCTGTGTGTGGTAACAATCACAGCTGTATGATCAAACTCCAACGATGCGGATGGCTTACTCATCCCATTTATCACGTGCCGTCCCCTACGGTCCTTTACTAATTAATTAAGATATTTTTGACTCTACAAACTAATCTAATTGTGTATTAACCTCTATAAACCTTAGAGCATATCCAACCGAATCCCAGCTTTACTCCGAAGTGTAGGTAGCCAAGCATGCCACGTCAGTATAGGAGAAAGCCAAAGTTCTGCTGCACTCCAACCGACTCCTATCTCACTATCTATTTTTATTGAAAATGTCCAACATATCCTTAGATAATACATTGACTGCCCAAATTCTCATGTGAGAGGGCATACCTTGGCTTTGGTTGGGATGAGTTGTCACATGGGGTCCATGGGATCGGAGTAAAGTTTTGCTCAATGTCTTTCTGGAGTGAGACGGAGCTCCGTGGTCTCGGAATAAGAGATCGGAGTCGGTTGGAGCGTGTCCCATGGCTCCCGCTCCACAACTGTGACGATCGGAGCAGACTTCAGAATCGGATGGAGATGCTCTTACATTTGCATATCGAGCCTCCAGACATATTGAGTTGCATATTTACACATCTATTACTGTCCGTCAACAAAACACGGTAAGCGCCTAATCTGAGGTCAAAACATCCATTTTATCCATGCTTAAAGAATGGCTTATCACCTGTGTTGGTTAATTTATGTTGTTTTCAGTGTGAGTATCCTAATCCTAACTCTATTTCGATCTTTTCTTGATGCTCCTCTAGATCTCTGTGCTTGTCTGAGAGTTCTACACACTCGTCTGATAGGTGTGGTAGCCCTTATCATTTACACCTAGAAATCAATGCGGGAATATTTCGAGCATATTAATCCTTTTGAGATGGTTGTTAATCGGAGGGTGAATAAGCACAATTTTCTATGTGTTGGAGGGTTGACTTGCAAATATATGGATTCAGGAGTTAATGCGTAAATATATCAGTTTATGGGGATCTATATACAAAAAACCTATTAATTAATGATTATTCTGTTTGGTAATCAAACAAAATCGGAAAATGCTATTCTACCAACTGCCCATCACGTGACCCATCCAGCACAAATCCCGCCGTCTCATTTCCGTCACCGAGGCCGTGGTCAAACCGTCAAGCTTCCAACCTATGGCGTTTGGTGTTGTTGATTACAGTAACCTTTCTGCTCGTCTACTGCTCTCTCTTAACTCTTAAGCCGATAAATAATGCGGTGTAACAATAATGCTTACCGAGAGTGATCAGACCTCGGACAAAGACGTCGCTCTCTGTTTTTCGGCGTTTGTCGTCTTTTTTCTGTTTTTATCCCTCTTACCCTTTTATATTTTCACCCGCAACCTCTTATATAATTACCTGGGTAGTAAATTACTTAGCACAAAAACCTATTTTGGTAATTTCCACCTAATTAATTTTTTTTTATTTGGCTAGACCTTCCGAAAGTATAGGGCAATAAAGCAAGGGCTCAAAGAGTGCTAGGTAGGCCTTTCAACGGATCGGATTTCGGATTGAATTAGGTTATATCCATATCTGATCCATTAAATAAACGGATTATCGGATTCAGACCGTTATCGGATCATCGGATAAAAAAAGTCGATCCATATCCGTTTAAGTACGAATCATATCGGATTCGGATCAGAATCCGGATCATGGACTGATGGACATGAGTTTATCGGATGGTTGTGATATCGTTAAGTATCGAATGCATAGACGAACAGTATGTTTCGAACTTGGGACTCGAAAGGGCCATAATAAAATCAGAGTCTTGATTGGGGGACCATGAGAATCTTTTTATATTAACCGTTAGGGGCTTAGATCTAAAACAATCTAATCTAAAAATGGATAAAATATATTATATTATGTTATAGTATGTCGAATCGGGTACTTAACGGATCGGATTGGCCTAAATCCATATCCGATTTTTTAAGTAAATGGTTATCGGATTCGTATTGTTATCGGATTATTGAATCAAAACAACCGATCCATATCTGACTTAACAGATTGGATTCGGATCAAAATCCGGTCCATTAACAGGTCTAGATCTAGAGATCGAAACGGAAGAGGCAGCTGACTGTTATTTATTGTGTTACGATTTTCGTGACTTTTCAGAACTGATAATGAGCGGGCGGGGACAAAAGCATACGAAGACGTGGAGCTCCCACCCCTTTATTAATGTGGGACTATTCTCAAGACCCGCCCACAAGTAATGCGCTTCTCGATCAGAGAAAGAGAGGGTATGTGATGGGATCACATAAGGAGAGGCGGGGTGGGACCTAGCTCTGATATCATGTTACGATTCCTGTGCCCCCTAAAACTGACGATGAGACGTAAAACTCCCACCACTCTATTGATGTGGGACTATTCTCAACATATTGATTCCATAATCCCATAAACATGATATCAACTATTCGAATTCCCACACGAAGACAAATTGCGTTGAGAAAAAGTTTACTCCACAGTGTTTATACGGGAAGTCGAATATGGAACTCTCACATGGGAGAGAGGAAAGTACCACCCGGCAGACCTGTTGCTAATCAAAAGTTAATTGTAGGGGGTAAATCAACGATAGGAGAGTTACGTGATGTATGGTTAAACTTCAGGGGGTAAAGTGTAATTTATCCATAGTTTTTTTTTTTCTTCCGATCTCCGACTCTCTCTCTCTCTCTCTCTCCGCCAACCTCTCTCTAAAGTCTGTCCACACCCAAACGGTTATCTTCTCTCACATCTTTCTTATGTTATCTTTGGCTCTTCCCCCTTCCCCGCAGAGCACGCACGACAGTAGGTAGTAGTTAGTCTCTGAGAGCTCCCCTCTTTCCCATCTCTTCCCTTACCCCCCCGGACAGAAATGAAAATCACATTCTGGTCCTTGCCATTGCATACCGCCGTCTCCGGTGCCGTTCTTTGCGGTATGACAAAGGAGGCCCTTGCTTGAGCGTCGATCCGCCATGAGCCCTTCACACTCTCTCTCTTAGGGTTTTGTACACCAGTCCTCTGCCTCCTTTTTCCCCTGCTAGGGTTTTGTGGGTTGTGAGAGGTGAGAGATGGAGAAGAAGCAAGGGTTCTTCTCTGCGCTGAGGGAGGAGGTGGTGAGGGGGCTGTCTCCGGGGAGGTCCCGCTCGAAGAGCCCGGCGAGGAGCCCGTCCCCGGTGGCCGCTCTGCTGCTCTCGCGCCGGAGGAAGGGGCACCACCAACGGAGCCAGACCCTGTCCGGACTCCCGGAGCAGCCGATCGCGAGATCCGGGAGCCTGCGGCCCGTTGCGGAGGCCCTGGCCCCGCTCATGGAGGGCCCCGACGCGGACGCGGCGGACGGGGAGGCCAGGAAGGAGGGGTGGACGCGGTGGGTGCGGGGGCAGCTCGCACGAGCCCCCTCCGTCTCCGCTGACGCCACCGCCGCCGCCGCCTCCTACCGCCGCTCCGACCTCCGCCTCCTGCTCGGCGTCATGGGCGCACCTCTCGCTCCTATCCATGTCAGCTCCGTCGACCCCCTCCCTCATCTCAGCATCAAGGACACCCCCATCGTGAGCTCGCTCATCGCCCTTGTTGATTCCTCTGGGTTTTCTTTACGATCTGGCCTCTGTTTTTTCTTCTTAAAAAAAAAAAAAAGGTTCTTGCTGGAACATTTTGGGAGCAATGCTGGGACTCTCTCGTGTTCATCTGGGTCGTCTCAAAATGGCATTTTGATGCATTCACACTGGAGAGCTCTCTGCATTGACTGCATTGTCTTCAAGATTCGATGGATCATTGTGTCATGGTTTCTCATCCTGTAGGAGACCTCGTCGGCGCAGTACATTCTGCAGCAGTACACGGCGGCGTCGGGAGGGCTGAAGTTGCAGAGCTCCATCAGGAACGCCTACGCCATGGGGAAGGTGCGGATGGTGGCGGCTGAGTTCGAGACGGCGACAAAAGTTGTGAAAAACCGCGGTGCTTCGCGGGCCGCCGAGTCTGGCGGCTTCGTCCTCTGGCAAATGGCCCCCGACATGTGGTACGTCGAGCTCGCTGTCGGCGGCAGCAAGGTCCACGCCGGCTCCAACGGCAGGCTCGTCTGGCGCCACACCCCCTGGCTCGGCGCCCACGCTGCCAAGGGCCCTGTCCGCCCCCTCCGCCGCGCCCTCCAGGTAGAGATCGCCTCAATAAACAATACCCGCATCCCACATTCCCTGCAATGATTGAATTGCTTAGCAGATCCGCTACCTGCCCATTAGTCTGAACCAAGTGTTTGATTAGGGTCTTGATCCGCTGACGACTGCGAGCATGTTTGCCAATGCTCGATGCATCGGGGAGAAGAAGGTGAATGGGGAGGACTGCTTCATCCTCAAGCTCTGCGCCGATCCTCAGACACTTAAAGCTCGGAGCGAAGGCCCGGCCGAGATCATCAGGCATGTCCTTTTCGGCTATTTCAGCCAGCGAACCGGGCTCCTCGTCCGCATGGAGGATTCCCACCTGACCCGAATCCAATCGGACGCCGGTGGTGATGCTGTGTATTGGGAGACCACCATCAACTCCTTCCTCGATGACTACCGTCCCGTGGAAGGTGTAATGATCTCGCACTCGGGCCGCTCGGTGGTCACCCTTTTCAGGTTCGGCGAGGTCGCGATGAGCCGCACCAAGACTCGGATGGAGGAGGCGTGGACCATCGAGGAGGTGGCCTTCAATGTTCCCGGCCTTTCCGTCGACTGCTTCATCCCTCCTGCGGATATAAAATGCGGGTCCGGCGGTGAGGCCTGCGAGCTTCCCCAAGGAGAGAGGGGAAAGGCGACCGCCGCTGCCGTCGCTGCTGGACATCATCGATCGAGGGTAATGGCGGTCGAGAAGCAGCTGGATACAAGTGATAACATCCTTTGGAGGGTGGAAGTGTAGTGTTAGGATTACAAGCAAATTAAGTTGTTTATAGTCCTAGTTCTTTGCTAATTCACTGACTCACCATGAAATGTTGGTTAGTAGACACTAATCTGAGGGTGCTTAGAGTTCAGTAAAATAGGGTTTGGCCTCTGTAAATAGGAGCATAATTGTTCACAGGTCCTTCTATCTCACAGGCCTGCCTGAATCTTTATACTCTGATTGCAGATTGGTTGGTAGGTTAATTGGTTTAAGATTTCAGCTTCTGTAGGATAGACCTTGGGGGTTTTCTTTATTTATTTTTTCTGGAGGCTGTTCTTTCTTCCAAACCCGAGAGGTTGATGCTTTGTTTCTAATGCAAATTCTGTTATGGATTGTGAGTAAGAGCTCTGCCTAGTAGGGTATATAGTCCTGTTCTTTAGTTGAAGCTTTGTGTTTGATTGTGGATTGCTTGCAAAACTGTTTGGTGGTACTAAGGCATCACTGCTACTCTCCATAGTAACAAAGTTCGGATTTTTCGGCGCTAATTTGCCGAGGGGTTATGCTGTGTGTTTGATTGTGGATTGCTCGCAAAACTGTTCGGGTGGTACTAAGGCATCACAGCTTTTCTCCATAGTAACAAAGTTTGGATTCAGTACTAATTTCGTGAGGGGGGGTAAGCTGTGTGTTTGATTGTGGATTGCTCGCAAAACTGTTCAGGTGGTAGCAAGGCATCACAGCTACTCTCCATAGTAACAAAAATCGGATTCGGCACTAATTTGGTGAGGGGTCAATTCGGTTCAGTTCGGATAAATTTGTAGGAGATTTGGAGAAAAATCGACAAAAGCTCGGTAATTTTTTAGGATTCTTTTAGAGGGTTCAGGATTTTAAGTTTTTTTTCCTCCAGAATTATTCATGATTTTTTTGTGATTATTCAGTGATATTCGGGATCATTTGGCGAACTGGCGAATGGGAAGATTAATCGCCAGTTTGTTTGGCAGACCCTTAATGCACAAAAAAATTCTGCGATTTATCTCTGAATTTGGGGATGTGGGTTTTGTTCGAGAAATGATATTGAATGCTCAGACGCATCTCTTTTGCTGTATTTTGTTGAAGCTGTAGATTTCCAAATTTTCCATCACTTTGATGGTGAACTCATCCTTTTACTGGTGCTCTTCCTCATGACAGCTCCTCTTCAGATGGACATCTGCTCAGATTTGTGTTTCCCTTTATTGACCAAGGCCCAGGTTTTGCCCCAATCCTCTGCAGACTGCACTGCCTCCATGTGTGTGCCTGTGTGTGTGTTTAAGAGAGAGAGAGAGAGAGAGAGAGAGAGAGAGAGAGAGAGGCCTCCAGTTTGTTATTGTCATCTCATTCATTGCCTTCTTCCTCCGATTTTCGAGTTAGGGTGGTGTGGATGTTTGATTTGTTTAGGTGCTTTCTCTCTCTCTCTCTCTCTCTCTTCCCATAGTCCCATTGCTAAGATAGAGAGGGACCTTATAGCATTGTGAAGCTTCTAAGTCATGATGCTTTTATTTCCCTCTGTAGTCATTTCCATTGATGGGGGGCAGGCATTGCTATTCAATTGGGTACATAAGAGGTGAGACCTGTGGGGGAACCATGGACCCAGTGAATGAATAAACATGGACCCACTGTACCCCCTCCCTTGCCCCCTAGCTTTTACCAAATGCCCAACAAGTCCTTTTTCTTTTTGTTCTGGCAGATTTAATACTATGTGCTGGTATATGGTCATGGATGCAATGAAGAGAGAGAAATGAAGGACAATTGCTGATTATTGAGGGCAGATCAAGTTTTTGAAACAAGTCCCATGCATTTAGATTTACAGCCTGTTTGCTTCGCTGCTAAGTGCGGTGGGCCTTTTTGCTGCGTGTTGCAACTACATGATTTTGTATCGATTCTGTAGTTAGAACTGCACCGGTTTTCGGAAACTACAATGAACCAAACAGCCAGCGGAGTACGGTAATGACCCACGGGTTATAACTGCAGCAAACCAAACATGCTGTTAGAAGTTCAAAGATGGAGTTCTCCATTATTGAAGTTTCATATATGGCAAATGACATGTAAAAGGCTTTATTTTTTTTGGCAAAGGATCTAAATAAGCTGTACATCTATCGATTATAATAAGGGATTAGGCGTGCGGTTTTAGATATATAACATAAGATAAAAGATATATCTGGACCGTCGATCAATATGCTCAAAGATAAGTGCGATTCGCATATTCAATGACTGAGATTTAAGTACATGCATCATTCGCCAAATAAGAAAGCTGTTTAAAATCACTACCACGATTAAAACAAGCCGGTTAAAATCACTCTCACGAATAAAAAAGACCGATTAAATGATCCACAATTAATGCCCTCGATTAAGTTTTTTTCTTCATATGGCAACGATTAAGGATGGACGAATATGGATGGCCGATTACGATAACGGAGGCCGATTAATGTACACTCTCTTTATAGTACAAATGGATAGAGACATACATGCTTAGAGATTTAACAGTGATGGCGGGATCTCTTATGTCTATTATTTTAACAAGGGTGTTTTTTTTGCACCCATAAAATTAATTGGGCCCCGAATGCTGGCACTGTAGCGGACGTCTTTAGGGGCAAAACATGTCAGTTGCCTTCGATCGTGATTATATTTTGTCGCGCTAGGACCGAAGGCGATTGTAAGGCGATTGTTGCAGTACCGACATACACAAAAAAACACTAGTGCAGAAGTAAGAAATGATCCCATAAGACATATGGTACTGGGTTGATGCATTTACAACCATCAATTCTGGGCTGAGTACCACACACCTGTCGGGTTTCCAACCATCGGACGGCTCCGATAAATCATCTGGGGAGCCACTACTGTATATTTTTGATCGAAAGGGGAGGGGAAATAATAGAAGGACCATAAAGTGGGCTCGACATTATTGCTCTCGTATGATAAGCAAACCACAAGAAAAAGATGGTGCTAAGTGAGCTTATTCCTTCTTATTCAATCATGTACCATTAAAAAAAGGGACCTTTCGAGAATTTTATGAAAGGTCATATATTCATTCGCATTTAACCTTGTACCATTAAAGACGGCTGACAGGGAGGGACTATGCTTTATTATATTTTCTACTGTATATTTTTTTTGCAGAAATCCCCCCGATGGAGGGGGGGGTTTGGCAAATACCCCAACCGGTTTATTAAAAGAAAGAGTACAAAGAAGGCCAGAGCGGATCACAGAGAAAACAAAGCTAGACTCTCACTCGGAGAATACAAAGAAAATCTAAGAATCTCCTCCCACATCTAGAGCTCGGAGCCGCAAACAAGGCTTAACAAGCCGAGAAACCCACCAAGGTGATGCAGAACCCAAAGATGGGCCCGCCGAAGACTCGAGCATCGTCGAAACAGAGCCAAGCGTTGTCTGAGATCTGGACGAGGTCGCCATCCTCCAAGCGATTGAGGAGTTGAGATCACCCATTGTGGGAATCCTCATTGATCCAAACTTGCTCTTTGACAGGGGTTGTTGCCGCACCGTATCGGCAGGGGCATAGCCAGAAATTTATTTTGGACTGAAACTAAACTAAATTTTTGTTACAATAAAACTTTTACTTTATAAAGAAATACTGAGAAATTTTTTTTAAGCAAACATCAAAGGTACTAGAAATTATATTAATATAAAAAATAGGTTAATTACACTTTGTCCCCTAAATTTTAGCTCAAAAACATTTAACCCCATATAGTTAAAAAACTACATTTTTCCCCCATTGAAGTCAAATAAAAATTACAAAATGAGAGAAATTAAGTAGTTGACAAAAGGAGTATTGTGCTAACATTTCAAACTTTAGGGAGCGTTTTGGAACAAAATAAACTATAGGGGGGTTAAGTGTTTTTTGGCGGCGATTCACGTTTCGTGAGGACTTAGAGGCGATAGTGATTCACGTACGTGTCGCGAGGGCCAAGGACCTCGCTGGGTTGATGCGGGCTGAGACATGTGCTTAATAATATTGGCTAGTTTTTTCTCAAAACTCGGCCGGGCTATAGCCCGGCCGAGCCCACTACTAGATCCGCCCATGCGTATCAGTCTTCCCTAGGGATGCCAACAACTTGCAGACGCTCCTCCGGACCCGCATGGTGGTGGGAGGGAGTGTCGCGTCGAAGCATCCTCCCTGTCATCCAGTGGAGCCGAAGCAATGCCAAATTTAGGGGCCAAATGTAGATATTCTTGTGGGAGCAAAAATTGTACCGGACCGAATCAATGCCGCATGGGCCCGCGCCATGGCCCAAGTGGGTAAGCCCGTCCGGGCTCATGGGCCCACTCTGCAGGGCCTGCAGATAGAGCCCTCCCCCTTAGTGGGCCCGAACAACGACCCAATAAGGACATAGCAAGGAGGCCCAGAACCAGCGCCACCTCAGCACCGCTATATCATCACTGCAATATAGAGCGTATTTCTTAGCTATAAAATGACCCCTATGGCTTACAGAGAAGGGGTTGAAGATTCGGTCAAGATGAGTGAGGAGATTCTAGAACTAGAGCAGGAAGCCTCTTCCTCCTTCTAGTTGCTTTGCGCAACCTTGTTGTATGCAGTTTCTCTCGGCCTATCGAGAGAATGCTCAACCCTCCATTGTTCTCGAGTTATAATGAAGATCAGGTGGCACCTCTCGCCCGGAGACCTAGGTTGTAAGGCCGAACTCCGTCACCAATCCTTGTGTCATCACTCTCTACTCTCTAATTTTTATCTCTACCACTTATAAATCAACCATATTCAATCGAGGCTGTGGGGTGGGGTTCTCGATCAAGGCGGCTCGAAAATTTCCCTCACAATTCTCTTGTCCCAAAACCTAGGTCGTAAGGGGAGGTCCACCAGAGGGTATTTTAAGCACACCATCGCCCAATCCCTAGCCGATGTGGACTAACCCCCCCCCCCCCCCCCCCCCCCCCCCCCCCCCCCCCCCCTCTCTTTTCGCACGAGGCTAGGGCTGAACCATCCGCTAGCCCCACTCTCGTGCGACGGCGACAGGGGAGGAAGCACACCTCCAGGTACAATCATAGCCATGATCTAACCCGACTAGATCCGGACTGGGCATCACTTGGCTTTAATACCATTTGTAGATATCCTCTTGCCCCAAAACCCGGGTTGTAAGGGGAGGTCTACTAGAGGGTATTTAAGCACAACTTCGCCCAGTCCCGAGTCAATTTGGGACTAAAACCCAACACCAAGGGGTTGAGTTGGAGCAACTGGCCCCCTAGTTGGGGTATCCATCCCCATGAAGAAGAATGGCCAGGTTTCAGAAGTTGTGGGCACGACCTGCATCGTGCCCACGACTTGTGAGGATCGTGAGCATGAATTGTGCACCGTGCTCACGACCTGTACCTACAGGAGTTGTCTGCACTGTTTTCTAGGGACAATTCTCAGTGACCAAGAATATCGTGTGCACAACTTCGACGAGATTCAGATCCGACTATGCAGATCCATCTATTTTGGGGGTTCCTATAAAAGGCTTTCTAGGGTTCTTTTGGAGTGAAAAAAAAACTATTGCAAATGAATTCTTTAAAAGGGAGGGCTTGTGAAAGGAGGCTTGCAAAGAGGAGAGAGATAGATAGAGAGAAGGATCGATCAAGGGTTTCATCAGATTGAACTGCGAATAGAGAAGTCTTCGAAGCTTGCTAGGGTTTCTTTGTTGAGCCCTAAAAGGGGAGAGATGTAGATTTGTTGGATGAAGAAGAGGAGTCAGGTTGTACTCATTCGTTCTTGTTGTCATTGATAGTGAAGCCTTCCCGAGCGTTTGCTCATAGTGGTTTTTTCGGTAAGGATTTCCACTTAAATCCTTGTGTTTTCTCTTGTGATTTGAAATATTTGTTTTTTCTTGTGTTGTCATTGTCTTAGAATCATCTCACATAGAGGGATTGACGACTATTGTAATTAAGGGTCAGATTTCCAAACATTGGTATTAGAGCTTGGGGTAGATCCGGATACGGTGCACGTAACGTGGTTAATGAAATTCCGCTTAGAACCGTTTGGCGTGATCGCATCCCAATCTTTGAAGAGCAAGCTTTCAGGATCGTATTCTAGATGACGAACAATTAAAATACAAGAATGATTAGTCTCAACGCCTCCAATTGGTTTCTTAATTTGGAAGCCTAAGATGGAGGACATATTGTATTGCATGGATCTCTATGCGCCGATTAAAGGCGCAATGAAGTCGAAGGACATGTTAAACGATCAGTGGAAGGAGATGAACTAGATGACTATCAAGACTATTAGACAATGATTGGATGGAAGCGTCTTCCATCATGTGTCTACAGAAACTTCGGCAAAGGATTTCTGGGATAAGCTCCAGGCACTACACGAATGGAAGACTGTCGGCAACAAGACCCATGTTAAAAATGATGCTCCAATTGGCTCCCCCAGCATTCACCAGAGTTGGTTTTCCCTACTCTTAATGGTGCTAGCGAGAGTAGTAGGGAAAAGATATGTGGTGTCCCCCCCTCTAGTATGAATAAAACAAAATGACAATTGTAATATCCACTCCAAACACACAAGAAATTGTCCGCTTTGCTCGTGCTTGCATGAGGACTTGCCAGGGGGTCACCCATCCTAGTACTACTCTCGCCCGAGCACGCTTAACTACAAAGTTCTTACGAAATCTGTAGCGGCGCACAATTTTAAAACGCGCCTTCTATGTTTGGGAGGGAAAGTTATAGAAGTAGCTCAGGATCTCCTTCTATCCAAGTGATGTGGGGTTAACTTGTGACCTTAGACACCTCATCTCACTTCATCCATCTTGGCATCACAGTCTCAGGAGTCTTGACTATTGGCTATTGGATCTTGGTCGTTGTGGGGGATAATCCTTGTGCTGTCCGAAAACTCCGCTCAAAAATCAATTGATCCGATCTTGACTTGTTGACTTGAACTTTGATGTAGAGGAGAGAACGAGTAGAGAGGAAAGTAGACAAGGGTCTGATATTAGAGTTCAGCCGAAGCATACATCTCCGTGCGGTAAGGCACAACCTTAATTCGCTACCTCTGGACTGTAGTGATCTCAACAAGCCAATTGTCACTTGTCTATGTCTTCGAAGGGAGCAGTAGAGAGGGATGGTTGAGCTCTGAGATTCGAAAGTTTGATCTAGAAATTAAAAGATCGATCTAGAACATTTGTCGGATCTACTATTTATAGGGTTTTTGGAGATTTTCGAGTTCCAGGGCGGTTTCTGTGACCTCTTCAGGCTCCAAGCGGGGGTTGGTGGTCCTATTATCGCCCCTGTGGACACTCAGGCTGGGCTAGCGGGTCCTACTGTCGCCTCCATGGACCCCAGGTAGAGCTAGCGGGTCCCACCGTCATCGTTGTAGGCCCCAGGCAGGGCTGGCGAACCCACCATTAGGCGTTGGCTAGATTTTGCACCCACACTTACCCCCTCTAAGTTAGCTAGGTGTTATTCTGACTGATTTGGACCTTCGATGCAAAACTGGTTTGTCGATGTTGAGGCGGCTCAGCGAGTGCTGGGAAGAGTCTGCCACCCCCCGGTCGAGGGCTGACCAAACTTTTGTCTATCAATCCGTTAGGGAAGGGGGGAACTGGTCGTGAGGATGTAGGGCTGTCGGAAGCATTGACCCGATTGGGAATTACCAATCGATTGGGCAATGTTAACTGATCGGATGATGTCGACCAATCGGGTGATGTCACCGATCGGTTAGTGATGCCCGATCGAGTATCATCAATAGGTCAGGTTACAGGTGATCGGGTGCGGGGACGGGTGCTATACCCAATCCTTAGGTTTCTTGATCGATCGATTGCCAGTCGATTGGTTTGAAGATGGGATCGAGCCCTGTCAATCGATTAGGTCCTGGTGACCGATCGGGTTCTGTCGACCGATCGGGTGTTGTCAACCGATTGGGTGATGTCAACCAGTCAGGATTTGGGTGATCGGGCAAAAACATGAGTTTTTCGTCCGATCCTTCAGTTTTTCTCTCTTAGACCCACGGAGATGATGGTGGAACCCACCAGCCCTGCATGGGCTCTACGGAGATAACGATGGGACCCGCCAACCCTGCTTGGGGCCCATGGAGACGACAGTAGGGTCCGCCAGTCCGGTCTAGAACCCGCAAAGATGGTTTGGGACCCAGAAAGATGGTCTGGGGCCTGATAATTACCCCCATATATTTATCAAAATCCTATATATTTCCAAAACTCTATAAATAGCAGATCCTGTAAATATTCAAGACCGAAATTCATTATTCCCAATCTAGTTTTCTGTTTTCTAGAACTCTCTGAGCTTCTGGTGATTAGACTCTAGTCAAAAGCCTCACCCTCTGTCTACTTGTACAAGTACTTATCGGCCTGTCGAGAGTAGCTCTACGTTTTCAGAGTTAATGGATTCAAATGTTGTGTATTCCCGCACGGAGACATAGGCTCCGACCGAACTCCGTCACCACATGCATTGTCAACTCTTTTTCTCTCTATCTCTCTTCATCTGAACAACGTCCGTGTGAGCTCAGCATTCCACAGTACAACGTACTTAAAATTCTTTCTTCAATCAACTATTGGAGGAATATCGTACGACGGCCGTAACTTTCCCCCACACCCTCTTCGGCTGCAACATCAAATCTAGAACCTGCAGCTGCAAACTGTGGACACACTTGGAATGAAGATTGAATTTGCTCTTTCCCTCTCCTCGATTTCCCCACTGCAGTCCGACTCGCCATCCTTAGGTTTTTTTACTGTCGTTCACTGGGGCCTGGACCTCTGTAGCTACCGGTCTTCAGACTCTCCACCCTCGTTTGATGTGTTACCCTTCCATCCAAGCCGATGCAGCCTTTGGATGCTTAGTACAATTATTCTCATTATGCTCAAACAAGTTGCATGCTTTACAAAGAGAGGAGGTTTTCCATGTGTCTCGGGGTGGCAATGGGTCGGGTCGGGTTCGTGTCGTGTCTAATTTCGGGTCGTGTCCAAAATCCCTAGACCCGGACCCAACCCGTTTAACTAATCGTGTCTAGATTCTAAACTGGTAGACCCGTTTATAAATTGGTAGACCCGTTTACCACACGGCTTTATTCAGTTGACCCCGATCCGACTCAATCTGACATTACCCGATAGGTCCGCTGATACTATATATTATAGTATCGGATTGCGGGTAGACCCGACACGACCCGGTGAATTTTAAACGGGTCTTCTCGGGTCTACAGTGTCCAAACCCTAAACCCAGACCTGACCCGTTTATTAAACGGGTCTATCGTATCGACCCGTTTACGACCTGAACCCATTTAGCCCTGACCCAGAGCCGCTAATTTCGTGTCGGGTCAGGTTGGGTCCGAAATTACCAGCCCTACATGTGCGCCCCCAGCCGTAAGTGACTCTTTGCATTGAGAGGAGGTTTCCCTTTTTGTCTCTTGCTTCTACTTCTTAGGACAGAGGATCTTCGATGTTCACTCCATTACAAAACCTAGCATAGGTAATTCAATGAATAGCCATTGGAGTTCCATGTGGACGGAGTCATGGAGCGCTCGATGTCGATAGGGTCGGCTCTCAGCATGTCGTAGTGATCGGATAGGAGCAACTCCTTGTCTCCATGGAACCGGCGACGCCCACCGATCGACTGTGGCTGGGGCTGGAAGATGAGCTCAATGCCGAGACGGTGGAGACTGGAGGGTCCGTTCGGGGAGGGGGAGAGCTGAAACCCGGTGTCAAGGAACGTTTAGTCCCATATCGCTTACGGGAAAAAGGATTAGTCAGTGTAGAGAAATGTTACAATGCGGCATGCCGTAAGTGCGGCACCGCACCGCAGCTGTTTGATGCACGCGCTGCGTGCATCTGTGATGCAATGCCTCACTTACGCATGCCGCATTATAGCATGCCCCAGTCTGTGTAAATAGAACTTTGCTCTTAGAACTTTATAGCTTGGCCCGGTAACGTGGGCTTTTAACCCCAATGGGGGTATCAGGCCCATCAGGCTTAGCTGGACTGGAGAATTTCCTCCCACCCCCTTGAGGAAGTCTGAGCTTGGATTTTGGGTTCATTGGGGCTAATATAACGGGCTTGGGTCAGCCTGAGGCCCATTGAGTCCGGCCTGATTTGTGGGCAGAATCACCAAGGGCATTGGGCTGGCCTCTAGAACATTCAAGCCTGGTGCAATATGGGTAACCTCTAACCCAGGTTAATTTGTGAGACGCCCTGGCAACAGATCCATCCTGTGAACAAGACCCCCCCTAAAGTTTCTTTAAGCCCCTAAATTATCCTTTTCATGCTCTCGTCTCCCATCTCTTTCTCGATGCGAACACCCAGCGGCTGCGATCAACAGAGACGGACAGATCTAGCCAGGTTCGGTGTTCACTGGTTTGATGGCATTGTTAAAACACAATAGAATGTATTTTCGTTCACAGGTTTTCAGTCCTGTAGCTTGATGAGTCTATCTATCAGGGACAACTCACTAAGTCCCCCTTTTATTTTTTATATACAATGAATACGTAATTTAAATCTGTCCATTTTACAAGTATCAATGCCTCGATTTATTTGGAGCATTATTTTACATAAATCCTTTTAAATGTATATCATAATCAATTCTATTATCTATTTTTACTGTATGATCAAGAAAATGCACAGATCTAGTCAAATTCGGTGTTCACTGGTTCGATAGCATTGCAAAAAAAAATTAAAACACAGTAGAAGATATTTTCGTTCACAGATTTTCAGAGTCTTTTAGCTTAATGAGTCTATCTGTCAGGGACAACTCACTAAGTCCCCCTTTTATTTTTTATATACAATGAATTCGTAATTTAAATTTGTCCATTTTACAAGTATCAATGCCTCGATTTTTTTGCAGCGATATTTCACATAAATCCTTTTAATGTATATCATAATCAATACTATTATATATTTTTACTGTATGATCAAGAAAATGTAAAAAGATTTAGGTATATACCATGCTAGAAATACAAGCTTAATTTGGGTCAACTTGGGATTGGGCTGGGCCTAGAATGGGGTGGCCCGGTCCGAATCCGGCCCATTAGCAGACCTAGTTCTGATAGGTTTGTGGAAGCCATTTCCTGAACTGAGCATCGTGAGTTCCCGTTGTCTTCTCAATTGGGTAAAACTCACCGGCCTCGGCACCAACTCTCTATCCATTAGGGATGGCAATGGGCCGGGTTCGGGTTTTAAATTCCTATTATAAACGGGGCGGGTTCAGAGAGAACCTATTCAAAAATCATAAAAATCAATTTCCATACCCGTCCCATTGCCATTCCAACCCCACAGCCCATCTCCCATAAAGACGGCACACCTTCGTACGGCTTTTTTTTTTTTTTTTAAATTCTATTCCTACTATGTTTTACATAAGTAACAATTAAAAAATTCATACATATTTTGATACTTGACTAAAAATTCACTCTTTTTTTTTATAAAAATTACTACATTTGAAATTAGAACTCCGATTAGTACATCATGCACCGGATAGATCAGGGTTTGGAACTTGCCAACACCAACGAAGAGAGAATCCCCGGTTATTAGATAACCCCATTAGAGAATCAGCACAATAAGTCCGAAGACAAAGTCGCCAGAGCACGCACGGATGGAGAGAATCTGGGATCGAACCGCCGGATATATAAGCGAACGTCTTGATGCTGAGATGTACAACACTTGTAATATCATCAATTTTTGTTCTTAAATATCCAAAATGTTATGGGATTAATTTTTAGAAATTAGCCTCTACTTCCATTAATTTCTAGAAATTGCTATTTTTCTAGAACCAACGAACCAAGCTGCCATTCCCCTTCTTTCTGGTTCTAAGGTAGAAGAAACCTTGTTTATCTAACACCAAACAGTCTTCATTGAATCGGGGTTGTAAAATCTCCTGATCAAAGCGTATTCACGAGCCGGCTGAGCTTTGGTCTCTTTGAGCTTGGCTCATATATTAAATGACCCTAAACCTGGCTTGGCTCAAATAGCAATCAAGTGAACTCACACAAACTTTTATCGAGCTTGTTTGCGAGCTGCTCATGAAAAGCTTGGTTTAACTCCAAGGGAAAGAAGATCTGGTTGTAATTGTAACTATCTTTTTTTTTTTGTGGTATAAAGAGTTGGGGGGGGGGGGGGGGGCAAACGACCGGCACCCGACGGCAGGACAACCACCACCACTGGGTGGAGAGAAGGGGGGCAGGGCTCTAAGACGACGGCCATCCGGTCGGAAGAAACCCAGACCGCCACCTTGCCGAACAAAGCAAACACCGCTGCTCTGGTGGCAAACCCCCTGCACGCCGGCGAACCCCAATGCACACAAGCGGACACAACACCTCCACCATCAGATGGGAAAAGAAGGAAAAAAAGAAGGGAAAAAATAAAAAACAGCCACCACAAAAGAAAAACACCAACTCTGGCAGCACGACCAAACCTTGGAGAATCTGCAGCCACTCACCGTCTTCCGTTGAACGCCACCACACCACAGCTCTGAGACCTGCATCGCCGGCCACAGGAGGCTACCCGGAAAACCACCGACGCCAATTAGGGGTTTGGGGTTAGATCTGACGCTCCGATTGCACTCGGCGAGAAATCACGCCCCCGTTACCAAGCGGGAGTAGTCAAAACCGAGGAGATGCTCGTCGATGCGTCTTAGGCGAGACGAGCACAAATAACCGGCTAGCAAAGGAGCCCCTATGTATAAGGGGGATGAATGGGGTCTGATCCCACCACAAACGCACCACAAAACCAAGGTTCTTGCCTCCCCAGAGCCACCACCGGCATTCGACGAGGCCAATAGGGGATCGACAAAACCCTAGGTCTGGGGGAGAAAAGGTGGAAAAAAAAAGGGGTGCTCCGCCCAAATGGGTATGAAAAGTAAAGGTTACGGGCAAACGAAGGGGCACTTCGCGAAAAAAATGCTTCTATAGAAGACCGAACGACTCCCATTCATGAACACCAGTGCGTCATTAGCAATGTACAAATAGGCTCGATCGAAATAACTAAAAGAAATTGTTCGACAGAGTATGCTGTCAGGCAATAAATCATTGAAAGTTGCTATCCACATCTTTTCATTATCTGGGTGTTCTGACAAATATCTCATTGTCCGAGTTTTTTCGCCAGTGGTTGTTCCCACAGGTGGCGGGCTTATCCCTTTGCTGTGCTGGCATGTGGCGCCTCCTGGGAGTCTGGTTGTGAACCCCTCTTTCTATAAAAAAAAAAAAACAAACTCATTGTCCATACATACACTCCTCTAACCCTACTGCTTCATTTCCATCCAGATCCAATAGAGTGAAGTATTGATCCTCCTTGCTAGCTCAAAGTAGGGATTTTTTTTAATGCAGCTTGAGATAGATTTCTGTTTCTCTTCTAATTCTTTTCCGAGACCTTGGAAATCAATCTCAAAATGTTAGACTTTTGGCTCAACTGCACCCTATAGTTACTTGGGCTTTTAGCGGGCTAGCAGGTGTTTAATAGGCCCAGGGGTACTGCAGTAATTAGCCTTTAAACAATCCCTAATATCTAGGTGTTTAGATAAGGATGCATGGTTTAAAGGAGGAGGTCCCAACTCCGGTCCAATAGGGGTGCACCACATCTTGCGCACCCCATTACTAAACCCAAGCCTGTGGGAGACCCAAAGTGGAAAGGGGAGAGAGAGAAGGAGATGTGAGGTATCACCGGTGCCGATGTGCGGCAAATATAAGTAGGGAGTCATGGCTCTCCCCTCGGTCTATCCGCATGAAACAGAGTGAGGGAGTTCGTGAAACAGCCCCCCCCCCCCCCCCCCCCTCCTTTCTGTCCACCTGAGAGAGAGAGAGAGAGAGAGAGAGAGAGAGAGAGAGAGAGAGACGTGCACATCCCTCCCCTTCTCCTCTTACTTCTTCTGCATTGTTGGATTGCTTTAGCGAAAGCAAGTGCCCTCTCGTTTGGTGGTTCTCCTTCGTCTTGTTCGCGAATAACTACGAGGTTTTCCACGTGTGTTTGGGCGCGAAGAAGAACCGGAGTTGAAGACTTCCACTCGAGATCATCGGATCTCATTGATCACAAGTTTCTGTTGGGTATTCTACTCTATGAAGACATGCAAATGATGACTAGCACAATATAGAGAGATTATAAATCTAGTACAAAAAGTAGTAGAACAAACTATAGGGGTTTAGCATGCAAAGTTGAGCACAACAATCAATCAAGGTTTAGGTTGTCCTAAGGTTGTCTACAGATATGGCAAAGAGGTGAGAAGGAGGAATAAGAACAAGGAACTTAGCAGTAGTCGAGGCTTGTGCTAGCACAATGCCCTGAAAAGCTATTTCGCCGCCTCGGTAGGTGCTTCAAGGCCTCCGAAGAACGCTCCCCAGGGTACAACGACTGGACTCCTCTTCAGCACCGAAGGGAACCTCTTTGGGACTCTCAGCGTACTCCAGACAGGACCAGAATCGCGAACGAGAAAGAAAAAGAGAGAGTGGAGAGAGCTCTTTGCTTGGTATGTTTTCTGGCTTCATAGGACCCTCTCTTATATAGAGGTCCTTAGCCATAACGTTCCCACACTCACAGCCCATTGCATGCAGCGCACTGATGAGCATTCACTGCTCTGTCGGGTGTAACGGTTGCATGCGACAGTGGAGAGGTCCAGGTTCAATGAACCTAGCTCAGCCTCGTAAAGAGTGTAACGGAAGGAATAAATCTCCATAAAGAAATAAAAAATTAAAAACCAGTGTAAAAGAAGGCCCGAAGCCCGAAGCGTCCACGCGGTTCGCGAGCCACGGCCTCGGCCCGAGCCTGTGCTCGTGCCCGACCCGGCACGGCTCGGCTCGGCTCGGCGGCGCGCGCGCGCATGTGTGGTGGGCTATGGCTTGGCTCTTGGGAAGCTACAAAGCCCAATGAAGAGAGTTCCATTATAAAAATATTAAAAAATCTCCCCACGGGCAATATGGGACTAAAATAAAAAACCGATTTTTTCATTATTCCATCAAAACCAATTTTTATAACAATCCCCCACAATAATGAAAATATCGAAAAACGAATCGAAAGAAGTAGTCTGGAGTACTTATAAGAAGTATGTATAGACATAAGGTGTCTTTCGACTTGAACCTTTGCTTAGTGTAGACTGCAGGAATATTGTAAGTCTAGTCAACAAGTCTCACCCATACTCTCATATACATCATAGAGTCTCATGCGGTTGTGCTCTTTATGGCCATGAGCCTTCCCCAGTTTTCTTGAGTGTTTTAGAGAATTAGCCTCAATTCTCATAAAAGCGGCCACACTTCTACACTCATATAGGTGCTTACTATCAAGAGTGCTCTGTATTTATACACCCCACTGGTATGCCAGCTATAGTTAACATTAAGAGTCTAAAACTCGGCCTCTCAGCGATACAGAATGTACTATCACATCATAGGGAGGGGAAAATTTTGCTAGCACCCCCACAAATCCCTCGAATAACTTGTTTTCCCATTGAACCTCGATCTTGGGATCTCCAATCACGTAGGTTAGGTTACTGTTATCGGAGACTTATTAGTTTATAGGCCTCAGCCCCATCCCCCTCGATGTACTTAGAACTAACTCTGTAGCTAGTCCTTTAATTAAGGGATCTGCTAAATTATCCTTTGACCTAATATAGTCAATAGTAATTATCTCATCTTTCAACATCTATCGAACAGTGTTATGTCTGCGATGAATATGTCGTGACTTTCCATTATAGGAGTTATTCCTGGCCCTCATTATAGCTACTTGGCTATCACAATGAATTGGGACAGCAGGAATAGTCTTTGGCCAAAAAGGAATATCCATAATGAGATTCCTTAGCCATTCACCCTCTTCACTAGCTTTATCTAGGGCTATGAACTCCGACTCCATAGTGGATCGGGCAATGCATGTTTGTTTGGATGATTTCCAACAAATTGCACCCCCTCCAAGGGTAAACACATACCCACTAGTGGATTTGGTTCCTGAGGAATCCGCAATCCAATTAGCATCGCTGTATCCCTCTAGGACAGCTGGATACCTACCATAGAAAATACCATAATCTAATGTATGTTTTAAGTATCTTAGAACTCGGATTAGAGCATCCCAATGCTCTTGGTTAGGGTTAATAGTGTATCTACTAAGTCTACCTATCGCATAGGCAATATCGGGTCTCGTGCAGTTCATGATATACATGAGACTGCCAATTACCCTAGAATATTCTAGTTGTGATACACTATGCCCTAAATTCTTCTTCAGGTGTACTGAAGGATCATATGGCGTTTTGGCAGGTCGACAATCAAAATGGCCGAACTTCCTAAGCACTTTCTCGATATAGTGAGATTGAGATAGAGCTATGCCATTGGAATCTCTCTTAATTTTGATTCCAAGAATGACATCTGTAGCTCCTAAGTCCTTCATATCGAAGTGCCTACTCAAGAAGTCCTTGGTCTTGACCACTACTTCTAAGTTGGTTCCAAAGATCAACATATCATCTACATAGAGACATATGACCACACAAGTCAAGTTATTGACCTTAGTGTAGATACATTTATCTGATTCATTAATTCTGAACCCACTTGAAGTTAACACATGGTCAAACTTCTCATGCCATTGTTTTGGAGCCTGTTTGAGACCATAAAGAGACTTTTTTAGTCTACAAACCTTCTTCTCCAAACCTTGCACTATGAAGCCTTCGGGCTGATCCATGTAGATCTCTTCCTCTAATTCTCCATTTAGGAATGCAGTTTTTACATCCATCTGGTGAATTATAAGGTTATGGATAGCAGCTATAGCTATAAGCAACCTAATGGATGTAATCCTAGTCACTGGTGAGTAGGTATCAAAGAAGTCTACTCCCTCTCGCTGCTTATATCCTTTAGCTACTAACCTAGCCTTATATCTTTCTATGGATCCGTCTGCCCTAAGTTTCTTCTTGAATATCCATTTACATCCAACTGTTTTACAACCAGGAGGTAGCTCAACTAACTCCCAGGTGTTATTGGATATTATGGATTCAAGTTCACTCTTTACAGCTTCCTTCCAAAAGATAGAGTTAGCTGAGGTCATGGTTTCATTATAACTAGTTGGATCCTCTTCCACTAGATATGTGATGAAGTCAAGCCCAAATTAAGTACCAGTCCTAGCTCGCTTGCTCCTTCTAGGTTCGATCTCTTCATTATCTGAAGAGTCATCCCTCTGTCTAGGAGCAGGCCTCTCAAGCGTACTGGGCTCTTGAGGTTTTTCAGACCTCTCTCTATAAGGAAACCGATTTTCAAAAAATTCGACATCCCTGGTCTCGATGATGGTATTATCGTCTATGTATGGGTTTTCAGAATGGATTACTAAAAACCTATACGCACTACTGTTCTGGGCATATCCTATGAACACAGAGTCAACTGTTTTAGGACCCAGCTTGATCCTCTTAGGGTTAGGTATGGATACCTTTGCTAAACAACCCCACACTTTGAGGTGTTTATAGGATGGCTTCCTACCTCTCGGAATCTCATAAGGAGTCTGCTCAGATTCTTTAAATGGGATCCTATTAAGAACATGTGCTGCTGAGAGCACAGCTTCCCCCCACAGGTTCGTAGGTACCCCTGAACTGATCATTATGGCATTGACCATGTCCTTTAAGGTCCTATTTTTCCTCTCAGCTACTCCATTAGACTGAGGGGAATATGGAGCAGTGGTCTGATGAATTACACCGTTGTCTTCAAAAAATTTAGTGAATTCTCCGGACTCATATTCACCTCCTCTGTCCGACCTAAGGACTTTTATCCTCTTCCCTAACTGGTTTTCTATCTCAGACTTATAGGATTTAAACTTGGACATGCTCTCGTCCTTACTCTTAAGGAGAAAGATTGAACAATGTCTAGAGCAATCATTAATAAATATGATGAAGTACTTGTTCCCTCATCTCGTAGTGTAACCTTTAAGGTCGCACACGTCTGAGTGGATCAAGTCTAGGGTTTTTAGGCTACGCTCTACACTCTTAAAAGGTTTCTTGGCATATTTAGCCTCTATGCATATGCCACACTTTCCATTTGAGGATGGAACACATTTAGGTACACTACCTAAGTTAACTAACCTTTTAAGGGATTTAGAATTAAGGTGTCCTAGTCTAGCATGCCACAGATCAAAAAAATCACACAAGTAAGCAGAAGAAGATATTTTATTATCATTAGTGAAAGCGGTTACATTCAGCTTAAACAAGCCCTCATCAAGATAACCCTTTCCCACAAAAGACCCTCCCTTAGTCAGGACAAATTTATCCGACTTAAATATAATCTTGTAGCCTTCCTTGCTTAGCATTGCTCCGGAGACCAGATTCTTCCGGATGTCTGGGACGTGCAACACCTCCTTCAGAGTCAGAAGATTTCCAGAGGTGAACTTCAGAATCACATTCCCTTTCCCAGTGACTTGAGCAACTGAGGAGTTCCCCATGTACAGCGACTCTCCTTCTTCTGCAGGTGTGTAGGTGGAGAAGCAGCTCTTCGACCCATATATATATCGGGTAGCTCCCGTGTCCATCCACCAGTCTGCAAGGTTGCTGACTAGGTTGGCCTCAGTGACCACCGCAGAGAAGTAACCACTCTGAGCCACGTTCGCCTCGGACTTGTTCTTTGGCCAGTTAGCTGCATTGAAGCGACACTCTTTAGCTAGGTGTCCTGGCTTGACGCATACAAAGCAGTCTCCTTTCGGCTTCTTCTTGAACTGAGGCTTGGAAAGCTTGTTCTTCTCCCAGGGCTTAGGAGTAAGAGCCTTCTTTTTGGAAGAATTTCCCTCCACGAGGTTGGCCTTTCCTTTTATCATAGAGGCTCGCTCCCTTTGCTCCGATACTCGATTGTCCTCCTCTATACGGATTCGGACAACAAGGTCTTCCAGGGTCATCTCCTTCCTCTTGTGCTTCAAACTATTCTTGTACTCCTTCCACGAGGGACGCAACTTCTCTATGATAGTTGCCACTTGGAATCCCTCGCATATTTTGTACCCCTCAGCAAGGACCTTATGGATGATAATCTGTATCTCCTCAAGTTGGAAAACCACAGACTTCCCATCTTCCATCTTGAACTCCAGCAGCTTCCCGACCACAAACTTCTTCGACCCGGCGTCCTCTGTGGCATACTTCTTCTCTAAGGAGTTCCACAGGTCTTTGGCGGACTTGCAGGTGAAGTAGACATCATAGAGGTCGGGGACAAGGCAGTTGAGGATATAGTTCCTACACAGGTAATCTTGCCTCTCCCAGGAGTCTAGGTCGGTTTGGTTAGATGAGCCATCATCCTTAGAGATAAGGGTAGGCTTCTCGGAAGAGATAAGGTCGACAACCTTAAGGACAGTCAGATAGAACCTAAGTTTCATCTGCCATCTCTTAAAGTTCTTCCCATCGAATGGTTCAGGCTTCTCACAAGACTTGCTAGGTTTCCTCTCCATCTCAGTAGTCATCTAGGAAGAGTTTCTTTTGATTTTTTAAAAATTTGACGGCCAGGTCGGCTCCAGGAAGGAGGTGGATCACTTGGCTCGCTTAAATACCAAGCTTCCTAGGGCAATTTAATGCCGGTTTGTCAAGCTTTTCTCGACACCGCCAAACTTATGAAAAAACAAAGGAATTCTAACAGTTAACAAGAGACTAGATCTAAACACTCTCGTATTGGATCTAGATCTAAACAGAATAGAATAGAATGAAAATAGCTTTCATTTGTTGGGTATTCTACTCTATGAAGACATGCAAATGATGACTAGCACAATATAGAGAGATTATAAATCTAGTACAAAAAGTAGTAGAACAAACTATAGGGGTTTAGCATGCAAAGTTGAGCACAACAATCAATCAAGGTTTAGGTTGTCCTAAGGTTGTCTACAGATATGGCAAAGAGGTGAGAAGGAGGAATAAGAACAAGGAACTTAGCAGTAGTCGAGGCTTGTGCTAGCACAATGCCCTGAAAGCTATTTCGCCGCCTCGGTAGGTGCTTCAAGGCCTCCGACGAATGCTCCCCAGGGTACAACGACTGGACTCCTCTTCAGCACTGAAGGGAACCCCTTTGGGACTCTCAGCGTACTCCAGACAGGACCAGAATCGCGAACGAGAAAGAAAAAGAGAGAGTGGAGAGAACTCTTTGCTTGGTGTGTTTTCTGGCTTCATAGGACCCTCTCTTATATAGAGGTCCTTAGCCATAACGTTCCCATACTCATAGCCCATTGCATGCAGCGCACTGATGAGCATTCACTGCTCTGTCGGGTGTAACAGTGCAGAGGTCCAAGTTCAATGAACCTAGCTCAGCCTCGTAAAGAGTGTAACAGAAGGAATAAATCTCCATAAAGAAATAAAAAATTAAAAACCAATGTAAAAGAAGGCCCGAAGCCCATTCGCGTCCATGCGGCCTCGGCCCGAGCCCGTGCCCGTGCCCGACCCGGCACGGCACGGCTCGGCTCGGCGCGCGCGCGTGCGTGTGTGGTGGGCTATGGCTTGGCTCTTGGGAAGCTACAAAGCCCAATGAAGGGAGTTCCATTATAAACGTATTAAAAAATCTTCCCACGGGCAATATGGGACTAAAATCAAAAACCGGTTTTTTCATTATTCTATCAAAGCCAATTTTTGTAACAGTTTCATCTTCCTCCACCGTAACTTGGCTCTTGCAAGAGGAAGAACTCATCTTTGTCAAGTTTGTTGGAATTGGATCCGCTAATCAGAGTCGCAGCGGAAGCAAAAGAAAGATCCGAAGATCATACGGTGTATGTTTCATTACAATTTCGCTATAAAAACAATCTACATGCAAATCTACGATCTTAGCATATGTGCGGACACCCTAGAGGCATACTACGATTTACGGAAGACATGAATGTATCTACTTAGGTGTTTAGATTCATCATACCTTATGGATCTATGATCCAGAGATGACGGAACGATGAAGAACCGCACTTGAATTGCAAGCAAAACTGTCGGATAGCACCTTGTCCTTTGCGAATTGAAGAATCCTCGAAATCCCGTCTCTGAGTGCAAGGATTTTGAGCCGACGGAGGAATCCGTTGCGAAGACGATGGCGAGCCACGAGATTTTCTCCTCCTCTTTCTCCTTTCTTCCTTCTCCTTCCTTCCTCTTCCTTCTCCCTTCTTCTTCCTCTCTTTTCCTTGGTCGAAACCACAAAGGAGGAGCTATAGGGGGTTCGGATTTTTGGAGGAGAGGGAATAGCCCATAGGGCCGGCCCTCCCTTTCCCTATTTCATATATAGGGCCGGTCTTCCATGGCTCCAAGGAAGCTTGGGCCGGCCCTAGGTAGATAAGGATAAGGGGGGGGGGGGGGTCGGATTTTAGGTTATTCCGATGTCTATTGTGAAGCCTGGACGAAAACGCCATTCACAAAAAGCGGAAAACTGAAAGAGAGACTGAGTGAGGTGCGCTACTCGGAATCGAGTTCCGTCAGCGCCTATGAGCTCCTGAAATTATTCTGCTCATTCTAAGATCTATATTCAATATGTTCTGAGCTATATTTCAGTATTTACCAAAATACCCCTACGGCCCGTAATACATATGAATTAGGTTCTTTGGCTCCGGGCTTGCGCTCCATCGCGCTACTTCGTATCCAACGTATCCAACTAGGTCGGGAAACAATTCCTACACGTAACGACAAGATGGAACCTTCAGGGTTCGGGATCTCTAGCTCCAATCGGATCCCTGATTAACTGTTCCGGTGACACACCGAAAGTTCCGTTAATCAGCCCTAATCCGATTAACCCGCATAGCCACCCAGAGTGCGACGCGAGTTGAACTCTAGTGATCCTAAACTTATGTTACTCCGTCGTAACCCTGTTCTCTACTATACTCCGATAATCCTTAGTTCCTCCTATTACTAGTGCCATGATACGACTCGGGCGGTGGGGAGCACCGTCAGATCCCGATCGATCATCTGACTAGGGTTTGATGACTTGTCATCTATAACACCACACACTTCCGGTGCTATGCCTAGCATCCGGAACATCGTCAGTCATACTGACAACTACCAGGCCTGGGTTAACTGTGTGGACAAATTGACTCATCAAAACGCACCCATCCAACACTGGACGTCGGATAACCTGTAGGGATTACATGTCACTCAAGCGCCAGCCGGGTAACCCAACGTACTGTGGTATTGGACTATGGAAGGTCCGCACACGTTGGCACATCAAAGCACCACACAATTGGTTGGCCCAGTGAACATGGTCCCTCAGGGTTAAGGACGGATTATCTATAGTAGTAAGACGGTTTATGCACCAGTGTCTGAATCACTGAACTGTGCACCGTCTTGGTTCCTGTTCAACACGACCATCATGCTTGGTCAGTTGAATGGGAATCCCACGTTCCCGTGGTGGAGACTTCACCAAATCCTCTACCTGCCAACAGCTTGTTCTCAGTGAAGCGACCGACATCAACTAAGCTGTGAACTAGTTCTAGGTCTACACAGAACTGGTCCACTGGGTCTCCCAAGCATGGATCCTCCATGCACCTCAGTGGCCTACTGTATTCCCTAGGGTCCTTTTATTATATGAGTATTATCATACACCAGAGTAGTATTCTAATTAAAGCAATAACCAAAGTCATCTTTATTAATGTTAATACAGAAATTCCACATGCTAAGGACACACGAGCTATAATAATCTCCCACTTGGCCTAGCAGAGAACAACAGTCTTAACTCTCATGGCATTCACGTGCTTCTCAAAAGCCTTGGTCAGTAACGCCTTTGTGAAAGGGTCCGCCATGTTATCTGCAGACGCCACCTGAGTCACTGGAACCTCCCATCGCTTTTGTAAGTCCCGGATAATGTAGTATTTTCGCTCGATATGCTTGCTCTTCTAGTGATATCTTGGCTCTTTGGATTGTGCTACCGCTCCACTATTGTCACAGTAAAGGACAATAGGATCTTGAGCTCCCGGTACGCATCCTAAGTCCGTGAGGAACTTCTTGAGCCACACCGCCTCCTTAGCTGCTTCGCACGCCGCAACGTACTCAGCCTCTATCGTCGAATCCGCGATGCATCCCTGCTTCACGCTCCTCCAACTGACAGCTCCTCCTCCTAATGAAAACACAAACCCTGATGTCGATCTCCTGGATTCCAGATCTAACGCAAAGTCAGAATCCGTATATCCAATCGGCATCAGTTCCTGTGAAAAGTAAACTAACTCATAGTCTCTCGTCCTACGGAGATACTTGAGTATACTTTTTATAGCAGTCCAGTGCCCTGGACCCGGATTTGATTGATACCTGCCCATCATGCCTACTGCATAGCATATATCTGGTCTCGTGCACTGCATGTCATACATCAGACTCCCTACAGCCGAAGCATAAGGTATCTTCTGCATCTCTGCCCTCTCCTCAGGAGTCTTAGGGCCCTGATCCTTGGACAGCGAGAGAGTCTTGTTCTGGCAATCTCGAGTTACCTTGATCCCCAGAACATAACTCGCTTCACCCAGGTCTTTCATGTCAGATTGAGAGGATAACCACACCTTCATTGTAGACAACGTTCCAACATCGTTTCCAATGAGCAGGATATCGTCTACGTAAAGCACTAGAAAAACTACTGCAGTCTTATCGCTCCTTTTATAAACACATGGTTCATCCACGTTTTGCTCAAATCCATAAGACTGGATAGCCTGATCAAAACGCATGTTCTAACTTCTGGATGCTTGCTTCAGTCCATAAATGGACCTTTGCAACTTGCACACCAGACCTTCCTTACTTTTTGCGACAAAGATTAGAGGCTGAGACATGTAGATGTCTTCTTCCAAATCCCCGTTGAGGAATGCGGTCTCGACGTCCATTTGCCAGATCTCCCAATCATAATGGGATGCAATAGACAAGAGGATCCGTATAGACTTAATCATAGCTACTGGCGAAAAGGTTTCGTCATAGTCGATCCCTTTTCGCTGGGTATAACCCTTAGCGACTAGTCTAGCTTTGTAAGTCTCAACGGTACCATCCGGACCTATTTTCCTTTTGTACACCCACTTACACTCAACATGTTTAATGTTGTGAGGTGGTGTTACAAGTGTCCAGACTGAGTTTTGGGACATCGATGTTAGTTCTGCCTCCATGGCTTCCTGCCATACTGCATGGTCAGAGGATACCATCGCATCGTCATAGCTCAGAGAATCATTCTCCTGAAACTCTGGATCTACCATAAAGGCTTCTCCAATGTATCTATCAGGAACACTTGTGGTGCTCCCACTGCGACGAGCCTGCGGTGGTTCCATAGGAGTCGATTCTATAGTATCGTTAATCTTAGTGGTATCGGCTCCCACTATGTTTTCTGTCTACGTACTCTCATCAGTACCAAGCAATTCTTCAAGAACTACTTTACTGATGGCCTTATGGTCTATTAAATAATCCTGCTCTAGGAATAAAGCGTTCGTCGAGACGACAACCTTTCTATCCTCAGAATCATAAAATAAACCATCATTTGTCCCTTTTGGATACCCAACGAACATACATACCTTAGTTTTTGACTCCATCTTATCTCGCTTGTCCTTCCGCACATGTGCTGGACAACCCCAAATCCTAAAGTGCTGTAGGCTTGGCTTTCGCTTCAATCACAGCTCTCAAGGAGTTAGGGGTACTGACTTTGATGGAACAAAGTTCAAAGTATATGCTGCCGTCTCTAGGGCATATCCCGAAAAACTAGGTGACAATGTTGCATAACTCATCATAGTCCGAACTATGTCTAACAAAGTTTGGTTTCTCCTCTCAGATACACCATTTTGTTGTGGTGTCCCTAGTGCAGTCAACTGGGATACGATCCCATGCACACGTAGGTACCCAATAAATTCTTCTGATAGGTATTCGCCTCCTCGATCCGATCGAAGAGACTTGATACTTTTACCCGTCTGCTTTTCTGCTTCAGCTCTGAACTCCTTGAACTTATCAAAGGATTCAGACTTCCGCCGTATTAGGTATATGTATCCAAACCTCAAGTGATCATCCGTGAAGGTGATGAAATACTCGAAGCCTCCTATAGCACGGACACTTATGGGCCCACATATATCAGTTTGTACCAACTCTAATACCTCCTTAGATCTGCTACCTTTGGCTCGGAAAGATCTTTTAGTCATCTTGCCTTCCAGGCAAGACTCACACGTCGGTAGGCTTTCTGAAATATCTGGACTTAAAAGTCCTGCCTTAACCAACCTGTGAATCCTGTCTGAGGCTATGTGTCCAAGCCTTAGATGCCAAAGGAGTGTTGGATTATCTAAGGGATTTTTTCTTTTAGATGAATTAATCACACAAGCTTCAGTTATGTTATCCTGGTTATGATTGGAGTTAATTACATAGAGACCATTCTATATCTTTCCCTTACAAACAAAGGAACCATTCAATTTAATTGACACACCAGAAGCATCAAATAAAACTGAAAAATCTTCATTATTCAATAAGAAAACAGAAATTAAATTTCGTCTCAAGGACGGTACATAAAGTATGTCTCTAAGTAATAAACTTCTTCCATCAAGGAACTGCAAGACCACATCTCCAACTGCTTCAGCCTCTGCCACGGCCTCAGTTCCCATGCTTAGGATTATCTCCCCATCACCCAGTTTTATTATCTACTTGAACCCCTGCAAATTATTACAAACATGGTTAGTGGAACCAGAATCCACAATCCATGAAACTGGAGAACAACTGGATGCTACAAGGTATTCCACTATGTGGATTTGAGATATACCTGTCTCAGCCTTCTTGGGAGCCACACGGTAGTCGCCCTTCCAGTGCCCCTTCTTGCTATATCGGAAATATTTTCCTTTGGGCTTCTCCGGACCATTCTGCTTAGGAACCTGCAACTGCACCTGGCCTATCTTCACGGGCTTCTTAGACTTTCTTTTCTGAAACTTGCCTTTGGCTTTCAGAGAAGAATTTCACTCCACGTTCAGGGATTGGGCTCCTGCCTTCATCCCGTTCTCTTCCGCCTGGAGCACCGTTAGGAGCTCTGTGTTAGACATCTCCAACCGATTAAGGTTGAAGTTGGTAACGAAGCCCTCAAACGCTCCTGATAGAGACGCGAGGAAAATATCGGTCTGGATCTCTGCATCCAAGATGACATCAAAGGAACCAAGCTCGTTCACATAGCCAAACAATTTCAGCTTATGATCCTGAACTAAAGTTCCCTCTGCCATCTTTGTGGACACCAATTTCTTGATGGTCAGGTAACGAGTTACCCGACTACAACCCTCGAACATTTCCTTTAGGTAGAGCATCATGTCTGAAGCAAAGGCCATGTTTTCGACTTGCTTCTAAAGGATGGTCTGCAAGGATGCCATTATGTAGCACTTGCACATCGCATCAGCATCTAGCCAGTCTTTCCATTCTTTTAATTGAGCCTCAGTTGCACTTGGTCCCGGCATGGCCGGTTGAGGGGTACTTAGGGTAATTGTGTGTTTGCCAACCCTTAGGACGAGCATCAGGTTACGCTTCCAGTCATCGTAGTTTGGTCCCGTAAGTTTGTTATCATTAAGTATAGAGGCAAGGGGGTCGAGCTTGGTCATGATTTCTATAAACAATGGTTCAAAGCAAAATTAGGGTTTACTACAATCTATTTTATGAAATTTAGAAATAGATAATATATACTCCAGCCGCTATGTCTTCACTACCTCAAGTGGAGACATCCAGGAATCTAAATTCCCTGGGCTCGAGCACTGAGACTATCGGCCTTGAATTGGAGACAGCATCTCGGTGAGAGCATGCAACCGCTTCTGCCAACGGGGCTTTTACGGCCCAGTCTTCATCAGAATTACCCATGGTAAACTGAAAGACCTCCCAGTGTCCTTTTGGCCAACTTTATGTGACCCGCGTGCGCAGCAACATCGGCTTCACACAAGCTTTTGGATGCTTCCCATAAATCTAGGTGGTGTCGGTAGGGGGGTTCATAGGCTCCCGCGGTGCAGGAAAAAACTGTCACTCACTGCCACCGGCATCCTCCATGTCCCGAAGGAAACCACTAGGCGAACCAGCATGGAAGGAAACACAGCTCTCACCCGGTGGAAATATCGAACTGCGTACCTCCCACCCAGACCCTTAGCCGGTTGATTGTGGAGGCCAAAGGCTCCCCTTTGGAGGGAACCTCTTACACATCCATTCCTTATGAGGTTTTATGCATATCTAGAAAGGTCACGACCTCCTAGACTTAGACCCTGGTCTACCGTGCTCTCACTAGGATTACAAACCCTCCCGCAAAGCATTAGTATCCTTGGAAAATATCATAGTCCTTACCTTGAATACTCAGCTTTCGCCTTTCTTGCAAGGATCACATTACATAGATTCCAAGGATCCCGATACTTCACTAGTTTGCCCATAATCCTAAGATCTGGAGCCTAGCCTAAGGTCAACGTAGAAAGGACTCCCACTATGATGACCTCTCATTCACAATTTGATGCCTGATGTCATAATAGACCTCATCTCATTACAGGTTTCGATGTTGGCCAAATAGGGACATCCGACAACCTCCGCCGGACCTCAACCTAATGGTGGCATAACCAAATCGTGATGAGTTCATACTACCATCAAACGCATCTAAAAACGGGTATCACACAGTGAAATCCTAACCTAACTTGGTCGCTAGGACCACGTGGGGAAAGGGCATCCCATTAGGGTTATCATACTTCTTATGGAGACATTAGTTAATTATCTCTAAACAAATCTAACACTGCGTCTATCTCGGTGCACAGTACTTGGCTACCTGAACTACCACGAGGGCGGTTACCACATTTCCTTTTAGCTAGCCACCGGATTCGCACGTGTTAGAACCATTTAGAGACACCGATGAATCCATAATCTTAGTACTAACCCTAAGCCTGATCTAGAGACAAACTCACAAGCAAGATAATAAAATTATCATCGGGGTTCTCTAAACAAAAAGTAAAGAGAATCAACAGAAAAATACATCCAAACTTAATCAAGTCCAGGGTCCGACCCCTGAACCTGAATTGCATAGCCAAGATATTCTGCTCTTCCGTTCTGCACGATCTCTGACGATGATCCCCATCATCGCCAACGTGCACGCTTTCGTCGAGTCTTTGCACGCCATGGTACCGCTTGCCCGAATCATGGATGAAGCATCATCTCCTTCTTCCTATGATCGAAAAACTAACCTCCGAGCAAGTGCTCGTTTGTGTACAATTTCGCTAGAAAGAAAAAAAAAACAATCCTAGAAAACTGGCCAGGGAACTGAGGATGGTCAACCCCCACCCTCGCCCATCTAGAGCCTTAAAATCCACAGACAATAATAATCAATGTAAAATTAAATCCGGGGTCCGACCCCCAGAAGCATGCAATCACAGATTACTATTCAGCGCGACACCTACAAAAAGACGATACATAGCACAATCCATATGCATGATCTACGTCAAACCCCGACGAAAACATATGACATCATAAATTCACATGATGTTTTTACGAATTCATGCATGAAACATACACCAAAGTGTGCTCTGATACCAATTGTTGGAATTGGATCCGCTAATACGAGTCGCAGCGAAAGCAAAAGAAAGATTCGAAGAACATACGGTGTATGTTTTATTACATTTTTGCTATAAAAATAATCTACATGCAAATCTACGATCTTAGCATATGTGCGGATACCCTAGAGGCATACTACGATCTACGGAAGACATGAATGCATCTACTTAGGTGTTTAGATTCATCATACCTTATGGATCTATGATCCGGAGATGACGAAACGATGAAGAACCGTACTTAAATCGTAAGGGAAACTGTCGGATAGCACCTTGTCCTTTGCGAATTGAAGAATCCTCGAAATCCCGTCTCTGAGTGTAAGGATTTCGAGCCGACGGAGGAATCCGTTGCGAAAACGATGGCGAGCCGCAAGATTTTCTCCTTCTCTTTATCCTTTCTTCCTTCTCCTTCCTTCCTCTTCCTTCTCCCTTCTTCTTTCACTCTTTTCCTTGGCCGAAACCATAAAAGAGGAGCTATAGGGGGTTCGGATTTTTGGAGGAGAGGGAATAGCCCATAGGGCCGGCCCTCCCTCTCCCTATTTCCTATATAGGGCCGGTCTCCCATGGCTCCAAGGAAGCTTGGGCCGGCCCTAGGTAGATAAGGATGAGGGGGGGTCGGATTTTAAGTTATTCCGATGTCTATCGTGAAGCCTGGACGAAAACGCCCTTCACGAAAAGCGGAAAACTGAAAGAGAGACTGAGTGAGGTGCACTACTCGGAATCGAGTTCCGTCAGCGCCTATGAGCTCCTGGAATTATTCCACTCATTCTAAGATCCATATTTAATATGTTCTGAGCCATGTTTTAGTATTTACCAAAATACCCCTACGACCCGTAACACATGTGAATTAGGTTCTTTGGCTCCGGGCTTGCGCTCCATCGCGCTACTTCGCATCAAACATATCCAACTAAGTTGGGGAACAATTTTTATACGCAATGATAAGGTGGAACCTTCAGGGTTCGGGATCTCTAGCTCCAACCGGATCCCTGATTAACTGTTCCGGTGACACACCGAAAGTTCCGTTAATCAGCCCTAATCCGATTAACCCGCGTTGCCACCCAGAGTGTGACGCGAGTTTAACTCTAGTGATCCTAAACTTATGTTACTCCCTCGTAACCCTGTTCTCTACTATACTCCGATAATCCTTAGTCCCTCCTATTACTGGTGCCATGATATGACTCGGGCGGTGGGGAGCACCGTCAGATCCCGATCGATCATTTGACTAGGGTTTGATGACTTGTCATCTATAACATCACACACCTTCCGGTGCTATGCCTAGCATCCGGAACATCGTCAGTCATACTGACAACCACCAGGCCTGGGTTAACTGTGTGGACAGATTGGCTCATCAAAACGCACCCATCCAACACTGGACGTCGGATAACCTGTAGGGATTACATGTCACTCAAGCGCCAGTCGGGTAACCCAACGTACTGTGGTATTGGACTATGGAAAGTCCGCACACGTTGGCACATCAAAGCACCACACAACTGGTTGGCCCAGTGAACATGGTCCCTCAGGGTTAAGGACGGATTATCTATAGTAGTAAGACGGTTTATGCACCAGTGTTTGAATCACTGAACTGTGCACTGTCTTGGTTCCTATTCAACACGACCATCGTGCTTTGTCAGGTGAATGGGAATCCCACGTTCCCGTGGTGGAGACTTCACCACATCCTCTACCAGCCAACAGCTTATTCTCGGTGAAGCGACCGGCATCACCTAAGCTGTGAACTAGTTCTAGGTCTACACAGAACTGGTCCACTGGGTCTCTCAGGCATGGATCCTTCATGCACCTCAGTGGCCTATTGTGTTCCCTAGGGTCCTTTTATTATATGAGTATTATCATACACCAGAGTAGTATTCTAATTAAAGCAATAACCAAAGTCATCTTTATTAATGTTAATACAGAAATTCCACGCTAAGGACACACGAGCTACAACAAAGTTCATTGTGGATCATCGATCATCACCCAGCTCGTTATAGTCAGAGGTATAAAAATCAGATCCCCACTTCCGCTTCATCACTCTGTGCAATCTCAAAAATCAATGGTTTTTGCTCGATAGAGATGCTTCGTTGTGCCAAATTTTTCTTACACTTGGTATCAGAGCCTGCCTTTGATCTCTTTTATTTATATATATATCATGTATTAAGATCTAATCTTATGATCGTTAATGGGTCTCATTATAGATCCATGAACCCATCAACGATTGGCATGGTAATCAAAAGGAACCTTATAATCTGCACATATGTTTCGTGCTCCGATTGACCTTCACATCTTTGAGGAGTTCGCGATCGGTAATTGACCCTCCCGTTTGGCTTATGTCAAGAGATGTGCCAGGTAGGCCATGTAGCAATCCAAAGTGTTGAGATGATTGACCGAAAGCCGATTGATACAAAATCAGGTTGTGTGGCTACTTTCGCGCCAATTCGAAAAGCGAATCAAAACGAAAGATTGGGGGGTCCCATTGTCGTCTTCGTGGGCCCCAGTCATGACTGGGGGGTCGCACAGTAGTCGTCGTGGGCCCCAGGCAGAGCTGAGGGTCCCATTGTTGTCTTTGTGGACCCGCGGGCGTCTTGGCCAAATTTGCACCCATAATGCCTCATGTGCTCGTTGTTCGGGGGATTTCGGGATGGTTATGGTTGGGTCTTGAAAAGTTGAGTTATGTTTGCTTACCTTTTGTATCTTACTCCTTGGAGAGTATTCTCGTTTGAGAGCTTTGATTTGGTGCCGAGCATGGGGTGAATAGTTTATGTACCCACAAAAGATACTATTCATGCCGGTAACCAACAAAGTTATAGGGTTCAAAATATCTTCATTATCAACTGGTGATTGACAATTCCATGTAGACCAAAAAAATCTTACCAATATTTGTTCTAGGTTTTTGTGATAGTCTTTATGCGTTTCCTTTTCAACAAAAAGATAATGAATGTGATTGTGTTTCCTATAAATAATTGTGGCTTTGTGGTAAAAAAGCCACCGGATCTTTGACTTTTCTCTCCACAAATAGCATTGCAGAATATCCATGCTCCAATCTTTTCTTTTTTTTTGGTGGTGGTGGTGGGGGGTGGATTGCATTAGGTCTATTTAGTAACAGTCTATTAGCTGTTGGTCCCGACACAACTCATAAAAGATCCACAGTAAAAGATGAATTGCAATAGGTCCGTAAACTTATAAAATAACGCATGCCCTTCTATTTACCATATAGGTAAACCAATTTCACAACACGACAAAAAACGTTATGGAACTCCGAAACAATGTTGTTGTGTTGTGAAACCCTAACCCTAATCTTACGTCTATATCCTAAATAGTGAACCCTAACCCTAATTCTATATACCCTAAATAGTGAACCTTGACCCTATTTCTATACCCCTAATAGTGAACCCTAACCCTAGCCCTAACCCTAATTCTATACCCTAAATAGTGAATCATACACTAAACCTAACCCTAACCTTAATTCTATATCCCTAAAAATGAACCCTAATCCTAAACCTAACCTAAATCACTGTCGCAGTCCAAAATTACTATAACAGCTATTATAGTAAGTGCAGTGATTTATGTGGGAGAATATCTCATGAGCATATTTGATATTTTGAAAAAACAGTAAAAAAAAACGGTTAGCAAATGGTCCCTTTTGCCTACAACTATTATACAGAGATTGTCTCTTAATCTAAAATCATTTTGTGCACTGCATGTAAACTGAAACTATTGACTGGACTTAGTATAATTCAACACTGTACAATGGCCTATAGCTAATAACCCCTTTTTTTCACGACACTTATTCATTGTTAAAATAGTGTACAATTTCATGTTTGTTGAGGTAAAATCCCAAGCCAAACCCAACCCAACTTAAGCCCAACCCAAACCCAACCCAAATTAAGCCCAAATTCCTATCATGATATATGCTTAAATCTTTTTATTTCGTCTTGATTACACAAAAAACAGTAAAATATAACATTGATTATGATGGACATTGGAAGAATAAATGTGATGTAATGCTCCTATAGTATATGAGACATTGATATTTGTAAAGTACGTGCGTGTAAAATTATGTATTTATTTGATTAAAAAATTTAAAATAAATAATTCGGGCCTTGGGTTGGCCCAGGCCCAATTACAGCCCTAGACCCACCTGGGAAAGCAACGCTTGATAGTTGATAGTTTACCACCGCTAAAAAAAAAAAAAAAGATAAATTACACATAGCCCCTATAATTTGATTGATTATCACTGACTTGCCCTCAAGTTTAAAACCCTATAAATGCCATCATATAGTTTGAAAAACACATCACTTTCACCCCAACAGAGGGCGTCTATGAGTAGGGGTGGCAATGGGTCCGGTCGGGTCGGGTTGAGACATAGGTATAAGAGCAAAACACCCGAAGCCGAAGCCGAAGCCGAACCCGAACCCGTTTAATAAACAGGTGTGGGCACCGAAATTAGCCCACGGATTGGACCTGACCCGCATGCGAAACCTGGCCCACACACAACGGCCCGCATGCGAAATTGGCCCGCACACAACGGCCCACCTGCGAACTTGGCCCACACACAACGGCCCGCATGCGAAACTCGGCCCGCACACAACGGCCCGCATGCGAACTCAGTTTGCGCACAATGGCCCGTACATAAAAAAGGGCCGACACAAAGCAAACGGGTCCCACCGGACATGCTACCCGAACCCAAAAAGGGGCCCACCGGCCCCCCCTTTCATGGAAAACCGTGCCCCCTCCCCATGGGGAGGTGTGGCCGGCCATAAAGGGAAGAAAAGAAAAAGAAAAAGAAAAGAAAAAGAAAAAAAAATCATAACCGTCTCGATGCGGGGGGAGGTGGCGTGGACGTCTACACAACCGTAGATCCACGACGATCCCTCGATCCGGCGGACAAGATGACGTCGTGTCACCATGCGATCCGAAAGAGCAAAGATGACAACTTAATCTTCAAAGATCAAGTCACATCTTGCCCGTAACCACTCCAACCAAAAAGGAAGGGATCAAGGTTGTTCCCCCAAATCAGGAAACAATATCTTGATGGTTATGGGGGGAGATATTGGATGAAACAAAAAGATTTCAGCCATATCTCTCCCAACCTCCCCCCTTTGCCTATAAATACAGGGGGTGGGGGAAGGCATCAAGGGTCGAAAGCAAAAAAAGAAAGAGGCTCTACAAAAAGGAGCTCCAACGCTTGAAGATCGAAGGCTTCGCGAGGCACGGCAAGCGCGTCCTACAGGAACACTTAGCCCATCAAGTCCTCATCAAAGCGAAGACCTTGCACTCGAAGATCAAAGCTTCGACTCCTTGCACGAAGAAGAAAGCTTGGAGAAGAAGGCCCGGAGTCGTCATCATCCCGACGTCTCCAACGATCTTCATCAACTCTGAAGACGCCAAAAGCAAAGGCCGGAGAAGAAGATCGAAGCCGACAACACCCCGTCGTCTTCAACAAAGGCGTCGACTCCTCGCACGAAGAAGAAAGCTTGGAGAAGAAGGCCTGAAGCCGGTGCTACCCCTGCCGACTTCATCAACAAAAACCGACGCTACAACCGTCGCATAGAGATCGGTGCTACACCCACCATCTCCAAAAGAAGCTTTCAACTCCGATCAAGCCAAATACATCCGGAGAAGAAGCCAACACCACAACCGTGCCAGGTCGAAAGCTGAAGACGAAAGGGCTCGGCAAAAGAAGCTCCAACGCTTGAAGACCGAAGGCTTCCCGAGGCACGGCAAGCACGTCCTACGGGAATACTTGGCCCTTCAAGTCCTCATCAACGTGAAGACCTTGCACTCGAAGATCAAAGCTTCGACTCCTTGCACGAAGAAGAAAGCTTGGAGAAGAAGACCCGGAGTCGTCGTCACCCCAACTTCTCCAACGATCTTCATCAACTCCGAAGAAGCCATAAGCAAAGGCCGGAGAAGAAGATCGAAGCCGACAACACCCGTCGTCTTCAACTAAGGCGTCGACTCCTCGCACGAAGAAGAAAGCTTGGAGAAGAAGGCCTGAAGCCGGTGCTACCCCTGCCGTCTTCATCAACAAAAGCCGACGCTACAACCATCGCACGGAGATCGGTGCTACCCCCGCCGTCTTCATCAACAAAAGCCGGCGCTACAACCGTTGCACGGAGATCGGTGCTACTCCCACCGTCTTCATCAACAAAAGCCAACGCTACAACCGTCGCACGAAGATCGGTGCTACCTCCGCCGAAAAGCCAAGCCGACGCCACAACCATCGAGGAAGCCGGAAGAATAAAGAAGTCTTGAAGAAGTATCCATCGTCGTTCAAGAAGAAGATCGAGTCAAACCTAAAGCCAAAGCCAATGCAAGAAGCCAAAGCGAACGCACTGATAAAGCCCGCGCCAAAGCAACACACGTGCCAAAGCCAAGCAACTACGACGGTCACGAGCAAAGCACCGCATGTTCTAGCCGATACGACGCGAAGTCCGGAAGAATTAAAGCATCGCAAGCCTCTACCCGCCTACGTTCAAGCGCAAGTGCCAAAGCAAAGCAAACGTCAGAGCCACGCCAAAGCCACGCCAAAGCCGAAAGCTAAAGCCAAAGCCGACGCCAAAACACGATCGACGCCGCGAACCGACGATCAAGGACGCCGAGGTCTAGCAAGGATCGAGGAAGACACGAAGACCGAGGAACGAAGCCCAAAACCCCCTAGCCGAGAAAGCGCGAAGCACGGACGGGACAAAATCAACGGCCGATATTCCTTAGCCTCTCAAGAAACCCTCACCCTGTAAAGACCTCTGTCCTGGGCAACCCCTTCAGAGCTCTCGCACGAAAACCACGTGGAGACGCGGATCAAAGGGACCCTCCAGAGGATCTCTCCCACAATCTCCTGATCAAATATTCGTCGCACCCGGACTCGCCATCCCCGAGCCCCCGGGTCCCGGCATCTGTAATCTTCGTGTGCTCGTAATAAAGATGACCCGTATCTTTTTCTGCGCACACAACATGTCAAAAACTTAAACTCAAACCCGACCCGCCTAATAAATGGGTTGACCCGACCCGTTTAACCCGTTTACTAAATAGGTGGGGTCGGGTCGGGTTGGGTTGGGTCAACAGAACCCATGTAAACATGTCGAGTTGGGTCAGATTGGGCCGGGTTGGGTCGGATTGGGTTAGGTTGGATCGGGTTGGTTAGGGTCTAGTCGGGTTGGGTTGACACGACCCATTTGGTAAACGGGTCAAGTCAGGTCAATCGAGTTATAAGTACAAACTCGAATCCGATCCATTAAATAAACGGGTTAATCGGGTCGACCCGTTTGACCCGAACCTGTTTAGGCCAAACCCAAACCAGCTAACTTCGGGTCGGGTCAAGGATTGCCACCCCTATCTATGCGTATGGCTTTTCAAACTATAGGGGGGTATTTATAGGGTTTAGAACATGAGGGGGTGAATGTCACAATCGGCCAACCTACAGCGGTCTATGTGTAATTTATGCAAAATAGAGCTTTTTACAAATCAACTCCTATAATATTCTTTATTTATATATAAATCCCTTAATTTATTCAAATATTACACATTGACCCCTGCAATTAGTTGACATCTAAAAGGAGATAATATGTTCGATTTCATCCTTAATAATGTAACTAAACTCTGTAAATACCTCTCCAATGTGATGACTCTTGGGATTAGGTCAAGATTAGATTCGAGTTATGTATGTGTTTATTTTGGATCGAGCCCACATTCAATAAAGATATATCGATTTTAGTAATTGAAACCATAGGTAAATCGGTTATTTTTTCTTTAGATTAATAAAATGACAATTGAATGACAGAATATTTTAAACATATTTTTTTATTTTGGATGCCAACTAACTATAGGGGGCGATATTTAAATATTTGATGACTTAAGGGGTTTTTATGTAAATATTAACCTTATAGGTGTTTATATGTAAATAGAGAATATGCTAGGGGTCGCTTTGTAAAAAAACTAAAAAAATGACATGGAGCCTAACTAGGAGGCGAAGAGTCGAAGACAGACATCGGATTTGGCGTGCAGTGAAGTGTATTGCTCGGATTTCGGACTTATGAGCAATGCTATTTTGCCACCTCTTTTTTGCCAACCTTACGTGGAATATTTACAGTCGTCCTTTGCATGCCTGGTGTTGTATACGATTCAGCTGTGGGAAGCCGTAGGGAATCGGGGCAGGTGCAACCGATGACTGTGCTCGTGCCGCCAGAGGGGCAAAGCTGGTTGGTAGAATAGCCCTTTATCTCAGGCTTGACATTCGACCACCTAACAGGGGTGCGATTTTGTTCGAATACACGTGAGCGTCACGTGCGCTCCCGTTGGGCAGGCATACCCCGGGTCATTTTGATCAATGTGAGAGTAGGTGATGTTGACACCCTCCCTTCTTTCTTTTTTTTTTTTCTTCTTCTTCTTCTTCTTCTTCTTCTTCTTCTTCTTCTTCTTCTTCTTTTTTTTTTTTTTATTTATTTATCAAAAGGAGAGAGATCACAATCGAACCTCCAAGAGACGCCACATTTTGGTACACACAGAGGAAAAGTCCACCACCCAACGTGGCAAAACAACAACCACAGCACATGGCAGGAGGCGATGCTCGCGCTCACTCATATGTGAATTGAATCACACTCAAAAACTTCAATGGGGAGGCCGTGTAATGACACCATACCCCCGCCCTTGAATGGGTTTTTTTTTGGAGAAGTTTGTCATAAGCCCTTTTTGAGAGATGACTTTTAGTTGACGGACAAGTTAGTTTCGAGATATAGTTCAAGCCCCATACTCTTTCTGAAACGAATGTATATCCCTCCTGAAGATAAATATATACTCTTTTTGAAGACGAATGTATACTTGAAGGGACCTTAGCTAATATAGCAAATTATGGTGTCCTGCAGCTAATACTGCAAATAGTTAAGGTCTTATACTTAATTTGTCATATTTTTTAGCTCATATCTCCTCTAGTCAGTCGGCCCCTGTCGTTGGGCCCGACACGCATCACAGTCGCACACACGATCGTTGGAGTGTGATTCACTTTTCGGTCGCAAGCCATCATGCGGCTATGATGCGATCGATCACCGGAGGAGATCTGAACTCTTTTTTGTTACGCCCCAACCGATGAACCGCACTAGGGTCCCATTTTCACACTTCTGTCTAAGTGTGCTCGCTTGGAGTATCTAATAGGGACGGTTGCGCTGAAGTACTTCTCAGCCAATTGTGAGTTAGTGATTGGTAGTGTGAAAAAAATTTAACGACTAGAGTTACGGACCCGTCAGTGGTATCGTGCCACATACACACAACCCCAATAAGAATTAGGATAAATTATACTTTGCCCCCCTCCACACTGAAATTTAGCTCAAAAACACTTAATCTTTCTGTAGTTACAAAACTACATTTTAGTCCCTTTAATTCAAATTTGATCACATAAAAATAATCAAATAAGAAAATTAAGTAGTTTACAAAAAGAAAGTATCACACTAACATTTCAAACTTTAGTGAGTGATTTTGACCAAAATAAACAACATGGGGATTAAGAGTTTTTTAGCTAAAGTTCAAAGGGGGGGGGGGGGGGGGGGGGGAAGTGCAATTTATCTTTAAAATTATCTTCTTAATTTTTTCAAATTATCTATATACATCTACGTGGCACAATGTCACCGGTCGGTCATAATTCCTGTCGTCAAATTTACTCTCGATTGGGATTTCGGCCAAGCAATATTTTACTTTCACAAACTACAATGTTTAAACTTTAAGCCCCAACGGTCACAAAGGCAGAGAGATGCAACGGTCGGTAGACGCGTGCACGAGCATGTTGTTGCCACATGCCCGGCCCCATCCATCCAGGCCGAAATATGACCGTTACCTACCTCATCTACAGTACGGGCGGGTGCGAGGAATCGCCACCATTAATCCTAATCGCCCTCATCCGGGTCTCGATGGCATCATAGCCGTCCGAGGAGTGGGCATTCGCGTTGCGTACGATTCACCTGCCAGGTCTCTTGCCATCTGACGGTTCGGAGGAGCCGATCCCGACGGCCAGGCACCCAGCTGTTGCACATTAAATGCTGGTGAGTTGTCACTGATCACGGAATCTCCCCCCACTGCAATCCCGACGTCACTATATAGCCAACATTTGGTTGCCAAGCTGACGTTGCACTCGATCACTGTGGTCCGTTCGCCTATTTGAACGCGAATTAATCGGTCGGCTTTGATTGTGCCACGTCGAGTTGGCTGTATAGCAATTTTCCATTTTGAAATGTTTACAATTTTTTTTAAAATTTTGGTAAACAGTTTTTTTTGGGTAGGAAATGTTGACATAGAAGGCATACCAGAAGGGACGAACGCACAGAGACAGCACCGTGTGGTGGGGTCCACGCGCCAGCCCTACAAATTCATAGAACGAGTGAACGTGGATCGAAGGTGCACCGCTCCATGTCGACCAGGCTGGCAATCTGGCACACGTGCGAGCGTCCAGTTGGCTGGGCCCGACTGCACATGTGCCTGATTCCTCCTGATGGGCTCTGGTGTTTAGATAACCTGCGGTCGGGTGCCACGTCGCGCAACAAATCGGATTCGGATCGTCTCTGTTCCTGGGTGCCTCTTTTCCTTGCTCCCATCAGCGGGATCGGAATCCAACGGTGAGGATTGAAATTTCGTATCTCACTGCTACATTTTGCCAACTACACATGACGCGATCACATCCGTTTGTTGCGAACTAGTCAATGGTGAGATTGAAAATTTTGAATCTCACGGGTGATATTTTGTAACGAGCGGCTGTGATCGTGCCATGTGGAGTTGGCAAAATGTCACTGGTGATATTCAAAAATTTCAATCTGCACCGTTGAATCCTGATCCGAATCCACAACACATCTTCATTGCCCGCTTCCCCAGTCCCATGATCCCATCCCTCTCTATTTATTCTCACTCCCCCTCCCCCTTCACCCACACTTTATCTCTCTCTCTCTCTCGCCATGGATTACCGCACCATCCTTTCCATCGCCCTCATCTGCCTCGCTGCCTTCACCGCCGACGGCCAGGCCCCCGCTGCATCCCCCACAAGCCCTGTCACCACCGCCACTCCAGCCTCCCCTCCCACCAAGCCCACCACCCCCGCCCCTGCCGCTGCGCCCGTCGTCTCCGCGCCCCCGGCCACTCCACCGACTTCGGCCCCTCCGACCCCCTCCGTCCCCACACCCGCAAAGGCGCCGGCCGCAGCTCCGCCTACTAAGGCAGCACCAGTCGCCGCCCCGGTCACCGCGCCCCCGGCGCCCGTCCCGGTCACCGCGCCCCCGGCGCCCGTCCCGGTCAGCTCTCCGCCCACACCCGCACCGGCATTGCCTCCTCCCGTGCCGGCCCCTGCCGCTCCCCCCGTCGCCGCCACCCCACCAAAGCCCGCCGAGGTCCCCGCCCCGGCCCCGAGCAAGAAAAAGGGCCCGTCCCCACTCCCCTCCACCGCGAGCCCCAGCTCTCCAAAATCTCCGGCCGCGTCGCCCTCTGGGTCCGGCGAGGCCGCCTCCCCCGGGCCAAGCCGTGCCTCGGACGAAGCGGTACGTTTCCCTTATTTGATTTCTCTAATTTTTTTTCCCGTGCCGTTTCACCGCTAACTTGCGCTGAAGGCGATGGCTCCGGCGCATGATAGTGAGTCGTGCCGGACCTGCCGATCACCAGCAGCGCGCCGGTCTCCGCGTCGATTCAGCCTCGCGGAATCCGGTCGTTCTGTGGGCGACCGACCGTCGCACTCGTACACGTACCACCGTGCACACATTAGACTAGTCACTGGTCAAGGGCCCAAACCCCCCCGGCCAGCATTTAAACCGGACTCGAACCGTTGGGCTGTGAGCCTGTGAGTCACAAGGATAACAGATCCTATCCGGGCGGCGTGAATGATCGCAGGAATGAGGGGGGTGGTATTATCAACCGCCAGCTGTCTTCTGCTGCTTTATGTGATCCTGAACTGAAGTTTGAAACTGTCACTAATTATTAATGTTTTTTTTGGTAATTAATTAAATGCAGAGTGGCGTGGGGACGGTGAGAAGGATGAGTGCTGGGCTGATCTGGGCCGTCGCTTTTCTGTTAGGCTTCACCGTATACGTGTAGATCATCAGATCAGATCCAGATGGATGGACCTCGCTGGTAGTGGGAATAGCAATGGTAGGGATTGAATTCTTGGATTCTTTAATTCGGGGCCCTTTGTATTGGAGACCATTTATTTGTAGTATTTTCGATGAATCAGATATCTTATTGCAATTTTTGAATTGAGTGCTGGTTCAAACAGGGCTTATTTTGACTTTGCCCCCCAAATTTTGCCTTGAATTTGACATTACCCTCCAAAACCACGGAGAGAAAAGGGTGAGCTGACGGAAAAGAAATAAAGTTTCGGGGGGTTAGCTGACGGAACAGTTAGGTTTGGGGGGTAAAGTCTAATTAATAAATTTATGGGGGCTAAAGTCTAATTCAAGGCAAAATTTCTGGGGCAAAGTCGAAATAACCCTTCAAACAAACATTCAGACCGGTGGGTCGGATCTAAGCAGGACCGGTTACGGTTCGGTTCGGTATTGGATGGAAACATATGAGCTGGAATGATGGTTCAGCCCCAAATCCCCTCGAAGAGTTTGTCTTACTTCGTGTGTGGCGTATAGACGATGTGACGGTCCCATCCTATCGCCAAAACCACGGAGAGAAAGAAAAATAATAATAATAATAATAATAATCTGTGCTCGTGTGGCTGACAAGCTTCGAACTATGGTTGATGCTATACAATAGAGAATGAGTACCATGCCTTCGATTGCAAAAAAATCGGTTGTCGTAAGTGTAAAAAGTCATGTAAACGAGGGTGTTTGGCATGAGGAACAATTGTTCCACTTGAGCCTCATAATAATAATAATAATAATCTGTGCTCGTATGGCTGACAAGCTTCGAACTATGGTTGATGCTATACAATAGAGAATGAGTACCATGCCTTCGACTGCAAAAAAATCGGTTGTCGTAAGTGTAAAAAGTCATGTAAACGGGTGTTTGGCATGAGGAACAATTGTTCCACTTGAGCCTCATACGAAAGAGGGGGGGTAATCCCATCAGTTACTATTTCTAATGTAATTCGATGGTTCAGTGTTCCAGATAGAAACGGACGGAGTGGTATATTATCGTTCCCAAACCCTTCATTCTACCAGAAAAATAGTATCCGTTGATTTTGAAATATGATGAAACTGGGGATAGAGGATGAGTATGAAATGATGCCAAACACCCCCTTCATGTTCGAAGATGGAAGAATATATATTATTTACATTCAGTTATAATTGATATGGGCCGCCCCATTGAAGTAAAAAAAAGAAACCCCGCATGTGGGCACCCTGCTATTTGGGATTTAAATAGTTTTTAATTGGCTTGGTTTGATCCACCGTTGGATGCATTGTGATGGCTTGATCAGTTTTTAATGAAGGCGCAGCAAGGAGGCAGTGCACTTTTACAAGCTTCCACAAGGGCAAAAAATTTCATTGGTAATCGAGACCTTTGGTTTGAGTGTACCCTTTTGTGACCAAACGTGCTTTATTTGGTAACTAGTAAATACCCGTGTCTTCAATGGCCACTGTGGCCACCTTTGGTGGCAATACATACCCCAGATTTATAAAGAGGCGATCCGATTTGAAGATAATTTGAAAGGAATCTGATGCAGACGAGCCACTACGTGCAGTTTTTCTACAGCTGATGGCGTATTTTCATCCGCGCCGGAGATCCAGGAACCCGATCATCGATCCGTCTGCATCAGTGGAAAGCTTAATTGAAGCCCCACAGTTTTGGTTTTTACTTTATTTCGATCCGACCAGCGGATCGTTAGTTATTTCAGTTTTTATTTCTGGTTTGGGTAGGTGCGAGCCATGTTCGCATCCGGTTCGAGCCACAGATGCCGAACTGACTCATTTCTATGTTTACTTTTTAGCCATAGGATCTTAAGTTAGGGATAGATCTCAATGGATGAGATTCGATGGAGAGCAAAAACCCAAACCCTAGCCCACAATCCCGAACCGGCCGGCCCCTCTCTCTCTCTCCCGCGGACACCCTCTCTCATCCGTGCGGTTCTCTCTCTCTCTCTAGCCGATCGGTCCTCCTCTCTCTTCTTTCCTTTCTTGTTTTCTTTAGTTGTTTCCCTATTTATTCTAAAAACCCTAATTGCAAAGGGAGATGAAATTGAAATTGAAACCCTAGAAACGGAGAAGCGGCTCGCTTGTTCGGTTTATCCTTTCCGATGATTTCTTCTTTGCTTCTCATCCTGTTTTTCCTTCGCAAGCTTCTACCCCGCCGTCCCGCTATTCATCCTCGGCTTCACGGAAGATCGACGTGGAGTGTCTTCTTCTTCAAGATCATCGTCTCGGCTTCTTCACCCCGTCTTCTGGACCACACCTCCCCCTTCCGCGCCATTCCTCTGCAACATCGGAGCATCGGAAAGCTGCCGGCATTGACCTCAGCATGGTTTGGATTGTCCTCTGATTTTTCATGTGATATTTTCCTTTCCATTAACCGGCCTTGTTGCTGATTTTATGTTAGAATACTAAATTTCTGTTTTCCCGAGAGTCTCATCCATTAGGATTTTATCGTTTAGGTTTGTGGTTGTTCTTTGATACAATGGCTTATTATTTGAGATGATGTTATTGTTTCATTGCTGGAATTCAGTTATATTAATCTGAAATTAAGTCTCTTTTTGTCAATTTTATTATCTCGTTGAGTTAAATTTGTTTGGGAATGAATGGTCGATGAAACGTGATTATAAGCATTGCTGAAATTTATTGATACATGCTGAAATCTGATTTTTATTGTTAAATTCTGCACTTGGATTCGTTTAAGCATTCCGCATCGCATTTAGTTGATATCAGATCGCATCAAGTTGGTATCAGAGCGCACTAGTCGTCGCGTTCTTACGCAACGGCCGGTCCTCTCGCATCATTCGCATCATTGCCTGTTTGCTGAATTTTTTTTTTTATTTGCCTTCTTTCATTTTAGTTTGTATCTTGCATTAGCTAGTCACACGCATCGCGTGTCGCATCCATATTAGGGTCATCCCTTTCTCTCGTGATTGAATCGATAGCATCTACTAAACAATCTAGAATGGCTGGATCGTCTCCGCCCCGTACTTGGCAGGATGCCTTCATGAGGCAACAAGATAACATTGAGAGGCTTCAGGCCCAAATAGAAACCTTGACCTTAGCCTTCAATAATTCCCAGAATCCACCGCGACCCCGTCGCGAACACAGGACTAGAGCGTCACCCGGGCGTAGTGAGTTAGACCTAGGGTCAGGAGGTGACAGCGTCAGTTCCTCTGATGGATCTGAGCGGCAAAGTAGGCAAAGTCATAGGAGATCAAAATCTCATTGGGGCTGGGATCAGGGCATTAAGATAGAAATTCCTGAGTTCGAGGGTAGGATGGACCCCGAGGAGTTCCTAGAATGGGCCGAGAGAATCGACCAGTATTTCGAGTGGAAAGAAATCCCCCGCGACAAACAAGTCAAGTTTGTCAGCCTTAAATTGAAAGGTCATGCACTGATTTGGTGGAAACAGTTGCAGACCGCTAGGGGTAGGAAAGGGAAAGAAAAGATTTCCACCTGGACACATATGCGAGGAAAAATGCAACAGAAGTTCCTCCCTTCTGATTTCAAGCAGAACGTGTTCCAGAAATTTCAGAACCTGCGACAGGAGCATAAATCTGTAGACGACTACACTAATGAATTCTACAAGCTCCAAGCTCGGAACGATCTGCACGAAGATGAAGAGCAGAGCGTCGCTAGGTATGTCAACGGTCTCAAGCCTTCAATTCAGGAGGTGGTGTCCCTTCACGACTTGTATCAGGTCAGTGATGCACACCGTCGGGCCAAGAAAGTCGAGTCTCACCACTTACGATCTGCTTCCCGGCGATATGACAACACTAGGGCACCATCCGGATCTGTTAGTAGACCACTCCCTGGACCTACACCTGTAGCTGGCACAGTTCCTGCACCCACTGAGAAGGGTAAAGGAGTCCTAGAACCCAACCCGAGTCAGATAAAGTGTTTTAAATGTAACCAGCCGGGTCATAAGTCCGCCGACTGTCCTCGCCGTCAATTCCATCCACAGACAAATCTTGCGAATAATGACGAGGATAGTCACGAATCTGATGGGGAACACTTCAATGAATTAGTCTTGGAAGGGGATGATGTGACTGCACCACTGTTGGTCATTCACCAGTCGCCATCACCCCAAGCACCCAAAGCATTGTTACCCCACGAGCTCTGTGGAGGACCCCCTAAGCCACACTGCAAGAACCAGAGGTTCGAACTATTCCGAACAGTCTGCACTGTCAATGGAATGGACCTTTGTCTCTTGATCGATGGAGGTTGTACCACCAATCTGATAAATGAAAGGGTAGTTAGGAGCAAGTAATGGACAGTTAAACCGTTAGCTCACCCTTACAAGACATCCTGGCTAGACAACACCACGAGTCAGCTGGTAACTCACTGTTGTTTGGCAAAGTTATTCGTTGGGCTGCAATATAGAGATGAGATCTGATGCGATATCATTCCGCTAGAGGTTGCTGATGTTATCTTAGGACGTCCGTGGCAGTTCGACCGAGATGTCCAACATCACGGAAGAGCCAACACCTATACTTTCCTTAAGGATGGCATCAATGTCACCCTTTGGCCAACATGTTTTAGGAAACACCGATCCCATGCACCTCAAGCCCTTCTGAGTCGGAGTCCGTCCATACCACCATTCGCTGAAGACTTAGTTGGATGTCCATCTGCTTTACTGAAGATTGATAAGGGATTAGAGAACATTTTGAATTCCATTGCATGCACATCGCATTTAGAGTCGGTATGCATTCCTCATTTGCCTGACCTCCATTCATTCATAGATCATTCATATGTGCATCCCCATTGTCCTCCAAGTGTTGAATTAAGCAATAATGAAGATTTTGCCATGTTTAATCATTTTTCGATGCAAAATAATTATGAATCATGCCTTCAACTTTCAGCCAACCCATCATCTTTAATTTTTCGAAATCATAACAATTGGCATGATGAGTTCTGTAATTTCTTATTTTATTCACTGCATCCGGACGATGATGACATGACATATCTTCCTGGTTTAGAATCCCCTTGTTTTGCACCGTGCGCAGGCCATTTTGAGCAACACATTATGCACCCGCAACCCACGACCTTTCAAGTATACCATTGCCAATCGCGCAAGCCGATGACCCGCAGCATATTATGCTCCCGCGGCCTTTCTTTTCACATGTCATTTGAATTTCATGTCAACCCACATTCCTATTATCACATGAAATTATCTGAGTCTTTTGATGATCTTATCGTGCCGCGGAGGATGTTGGTGTTGACTTTCAGGTCTTCGCTTGGCGACGAGGGGCAGAGGCTACGAGATGGAGTTGCCGTATACCTGAGGCGGATCACTTGGCCACCGGACCCGGGAGAGCAGTCAGATCAGAGGCAGCGGCTGCAGTTGCTGCCAGGAGAGCCCCCGCCGGACCCAGGACCTGGCTCGACAGGAGTCGAGTTCTTTTGAGTCCGGGGGACTTGATGCAGACGAGCCACTACGTGCAGTTTTTCTACAGCTGATGGCGTATTTTCATCCGCGCCGGAGATCCAGGAACCCGATCGTCGATCCGTCTGCATCAGTGGAAAGCTTAATTGAAGCCCCACAGTTTTGGTTTTTACTTTATTTCGATCCGACCAGCGGATCGTTAGTTATTTCAGTTTTTATTTCTGGTTTGGGTAGGTGCGAGCCATGTGCGCATCCGGTTCGAGCCACAGATGCCGAACTGACTCATTTCTATGTTTACTTTTTAGCCATAGGATCTTAAGTTAGGGATAGATCTCAATGGATGAGATTCGATGGAGAGCAAAAACCCAAACCCTAGCCCACAATCCCGAACCGGCCGGCCCTTCTCTCTCTCTCTCCCACGGACACCCTCTCTCATCCGTGCGGTTCTCTCTCTCTCTCTAGCCGATCGGTCCTCCTCTCTCTTCTTTCCTTTTTTGTTTTCTTTAGTTGTTTCCCTATTTATTCTAAAAACCCTAATTGCAAAGGGAGATGAAATTGAAATTGAAACCCTAGAAACGGAGAAGCGGCTCGCTTGTTCGGTTTATCATTTCCGACGATTTCTTCTTTGCTTCTCATCCTGTTCTTCCTTCGCAAGCTTCTACCTCGCCGCCCCGCTATTCATCCTCGGCTTCACGGAAGATCGACGTGGAGTGTCTTCTTCTTCAAGATCATCGTCTCGGCTTCTTCACCCCGTCTTCTGGACCACACCTCCCCCTTCCGCGCCATTCCTCTGCAACATCGGAGCATCGGAAAGCTGCCGGCATTGACCTCAGCACGGTTTGGATTGTCCTCTGATTTTTCATGTGATATTTTCCTTTCCATTAACCGGCCTTGTTGCTGATTTTATGTTAGAATACTAAATTTCTGTTTTCCCGAGAGTCTCATCCATTAGGATTTTATCGTTTAGGTTTGTGGTTGTTTTTTGATACAATGGCTTATTATTTGAGATGATGTTATTGTTTCATTGCTGGAATTCAGTTATATTAATCTGAAATTAAGTCTCTTCTTGTCAATTTTATTATCTCGTTGAGTTAAATTTGTTTGGGAATGAATGGTCGATGAAACGTGATTATAAGCATTGCTGAAATTTATTGATACATGCTGAAATCTGATTTTTATTGTTAAATTCTGCACTTGGATTCGTTTAAGCATTCCGCATCGCATTTAGTTGATATCAGATCGCATCAGAATCGGAGGGGGGAGGAATCCGAAGGGACTTGCATGCATTAAGAGCTTCTAAATCCTTTGAATAAGGCCATTAAGATTATGACCACATTAAGAGCTTGCATGTATGAGACCATCATTAAAACCTTACATGCATGGGGTCGTTAAGAGCCTACAATGCATGCCTTTGAATTCTCTTTCTTTTCGAATCATGATCGACAGCCAGATTTATCCAATTCCTTTTTGTTTATGGCAGATTTGTTATTATCTCAAATGACCGTAACATGTTATATAAACTAGTGCATGCCCGTGCCTGTCGGCACTGCAGCGGGTCGCCTTCGGCGGCAACACAACTGTCGGCAAAAAAGCGAACCGCCTTCGGCGGCAGGACACCCCCCGGGCATCACCACCCACACCATCGTATTCGGCGACAGCGCAACTGACCATCTTCGGCAACAAAAAACATTCGGCGACAACACCGGCCCGTTTGACTAATCGAGTCTAGATCCTAAACACTACAGAAGTGCTAAAATTTGGAGGCAAAATCCAAAGGACATCACATGAGTCGCCATGCTCAAAATTCAAATGGAGTGATTAGATTAAAGTTTACTTTTGGTCATACATACATGTTATTTCAGGTAATGGGTTGCAAATTAAAGCATTGCAACTTTGGTCATCCATGCATTGGGAAACAAAAATCAGGACAAAAAAAGTGTAATAAAACCATAGAACAGGAGGCCGAGAGAGAGAGAGAGAGAGAGAGAGAGAGAGAGAGAGAGAGAGAGAGAGAGAGAGAGAGAGAGACCTGATCTTGTTCGCCGGCGATGATGGTGATGATCGGATCCCAATCCCGCCGGCCTCAACATGACCCTGCAATCAAGAGAAAAAAAAAAGGAGTAATAAAACCATAGAACAGGAGGCCGAGAGAGAGAGAGAGAGAGAGAGAGAGAGAGAGAGAGAGAGAGAGAGAGAGAGAGAGAGATGGCTAGCACGTCACCTCTCACTATGACCCTGCAATCAAGAGAAAAAAAAAGAGTAATAAAACCATAGAACAGGAGGCCGAGAGAGAGAGAGAGAGAGAGAGAGAGAGAGAGAGAGAGAGAGAGAGAGAGAGACATGATCTTGTTCGCCGGCGATGATGGTGATGATCAGATCCCGATCCCGCCGGCCTCAACATGACTCTGCAATCAAGAGAAAAAAAAAGGAGTAATAAAACCATAGAACAGGAGGCCGAGAGAGAGAGATAGATAGATAGAGAGAGAGAGAGAGAGAGAGAGGCCTGATCTTGTTCGCCGGCGATGATGGTGATGATCGGATCCTGTTTGCCGGTGACTACAGTGATTACGTCCTGCTCCTCTCACTCCGGTGATGTGCTAGCTCTCTCTCTCTCTCTCTCTCTCTCTCTCTCTCTCTCTCTCTCTCTCTCTTTCTCGGGGGTCACTCTTGAAGGGGGGAGGGGGGGCTGCTGGATGATCGGGAGGATTGGGCGCTTGGGATGTGCACGGGATTGAAGGGGAGCGTGAAAGGGGGAGTGATTTGGGGGGATCGCAGGGTGGCCGGCCTGGATTTGGGGGGATCGCATGGTGGCCGACCGGATTTGGGGGGATCGCAGGTGGAGAGGGGATTTGGGGGGATCACAGGGGGCGCGGGATTTGGGGGGGGGGGATTTGGTGGATGAGAGAGAGAGAGAGAGGGCCGGATTTGGAGGAATCGCAGGCTGGCCGGCGGGATTGCAGGTGGAGGGGCGATTTGGAAGGATCACAGGGGGTGCAGGATTTGGGGGGGGGGGGGAGGAGGGAGCGGGATTTGGTGGATGTGAGAGAGAGAGAGAGAGAGAAAGAAAGAGAGAGAGAGGAATAGGGGAATGACTGATGAGAGAGTGCGGGCGGGGGGCGGGATTTCATGGATGAGAGAGAGAGAGAAAGAGGAATGATAAAAGGGACGGTCGGATTTCATGCTGGGTTGTCTAGTCAGCAAAGTTTTTTTGTCTAGTCAGCATATAGTGCCATTTTGTCTAGTCATCACGAAAGCGCCGTGCCATGTTATATAGACTAGTGTATGCCCGTGCCTATCAGTACTGCAATGGGCCACCTTCGGCGGCAACAGACCCATTGGGCATCATCGCCCCAACCCACACCGTTGTATTCGGAGGCAACACACTTAATCACCTTCAGCGGCCACACACCCCCGGCCGACTTTGGGCTGCCTTCAGCGGCAACACATCTTAGTTATATTGCATGCCTGTGTCTGTCGGTACTCGGGCGTGAACATGATTTTTTTTTTTGGAAGGGAGGGAGATCTTACCGGTGCGAGAGGGGGGCGTGAAGGGAGGGGATCACAGTTTTCTGATTTAGAATTGAAGCGTAAACATGTTTTATTTTTTAGATGAGCTGGGTTTTATTAAAAATTTATATTACCAAATCTCTCTATGTTTCGTTGTTAGTCTTTATCAGTTTGAATGTTTTGTTTAATCGGCATGCGTGTTTTTATCTAATCAGTGTTTTATTTTGTCTAGTTAGCACAATACCGTTGTGTCATGTTATATAGACAAGTATTGTCTGTGCGGGTCGGCGCTCGGACGGTCGCTTTCGATGGAAAAATTCGCCAGCAACACGTACATTTGAAAGGGGGCGCCCACATTCGACTGGTAGAAATGGCAATGAAGCAGATTTGAAAATTGATTTTTATGATTTTTGAATAGGCCCGCCCCGTTTACAATAGGAATTTAGATTCTGAATCCGATCCATTGCCATCCCTATTGATAGGGGACGTCCACATTTGGTAGGGGACGCCCACATTCGGCCGGAACGCCAAGTTTGATTATTTCAAAAGCCATTTAGTTAAGCAATGTAAGAATAGTCGACATCTGCTAGAGTTCTTAAGTTTGAATTGGAAGATTAATGAAGCTCGATAACATTGATCAACACTCAAGAGTCTTAATAGTGTACATTTGAAATAGTTGGTTGCTAAGTTAGCAAAGTGGGTGTAAGCCTCACACAATTGAACTAGCAAAGTGGGTGCAAGACACACCTCACACACTTGAAGTAGTGGGAAAGAAAGCATGATTAGGGGTTGTGATCACGGGATGTGATCTTTCTTTCGTGTTTCTCATGCCTAAGAATTTGGGGATTTGAAATTCCGATCTCTCATTCTCGGGACGAAATCGGAACGAATTTGGGAACAAAGTGGTGCTGTGATCACGAGACGTGATTTCTTTCTCATGATCTGAAGCTTCCTCGAGCTCATTCCTGGATCCCAAGTCATTTCCTTCGAAAGAAATGGCTGTTAAGGGTGGGGGGTTTGTAATCAGGTGTTTGTTTCAAAATGAATTCCAACATTACTTTCGGATATACTTCTATACAAGTTATGCAGACATATAACCATCTAAAATCTACAACAAATCTAAAATTCAAGTGATTTCATCAACAATAAGACATGCGTTTTTATTTTAAATTTAAAACCCTCAAAATTTCAAGATATAGATCATATAGATTCAACCAACGATCCCAAATTTAGTATAGAATACGTTACCAGTTAAACAACTAGAAACGAATTAATTGAAAGAAATCTAAGATTTATCATTTTCAAATTATTTGGGGAAGAACTCTTTGATCCAATCGAACGAACGATTCAATGTATTTTTCATTGATTTAATCACCCCATTTGGTATTAGATGGCGGAATTAACACTCCAAAAATTTATTTTTCGAACAGAAATCAAGTCACAGAAGTCAAATGGGCTGCTCAAAGGGTTTAAGGTTTAGGGTTTTAGCCTTTTATGGTTCAGGGGTATATGGTTAAGGTTTCGGGTTTGGGAGTTAGGGAATTTTCAAAAGTTTCGGTAACAAATTTGAAAATTTCTAATAATGTACCCCAACTTCCTTTTCGCCTATTTTCAACCCCCATTTCGTTTCGAGGGGCAGAAAGACCAACATATTTCACGAAATATGTCAAATTTTTAAACCATGTCCATGAACTTACTTTAAAAGAATTTTTTTATTTCATTCATATTCTGATAAAAGTACTTTAAAATAATTCAATTTTTTATGGAGGGAAAATAAATTAAATATGGAAGAAGAGATTGGGGACTACGTAAGGCCACCAGGCAACAATATACCAAATCTTTACTTTTCATCATGAATGGGGAATACAACCAAACGATTAATATCTTATCTGATTTCAGTAATGGTCCAAGAAAAATTCCAAAAAGGTAAAAGAATAATAAGGAAGTGAAATGACCTTGAAACAGAGGTAGTGGTGTAAACTTTACCGGGCTTCCAAGCCGCCTTTGAGAAGATGCATTTGCATTTGCTTCTATTAAACAAGATCATCAAGAAGTTCTGAATCAAAGTGATGAAGACGATCAATTTCTTTCGTTGGAATCAGAGCACCTTGCCTTTCATCGGAAGAAAATGGATACATCCCAAAACAAGCAAGAACCGGATCGTTGGACAGAGAGAAAAATGAACTAGTTCGGCCTGTTCGGGTTCGGACGGTTCGATCCAGGTCCATTTTGGCCTAAATATGAAAAATCAGAAACAAAAATAAATTCAAGTCAGGTTCAACCGTTCTATTTGATTCAGTCATATCAGGTTTGCTTCAGCCATGTTCGGATTCAACTCAGCCAAACCGGATCCAAACCTGGATAACTTATCAGAACCAAGCCTAACCGACTGAATCGGATCCGAATCACGACATATTTTGAGGTCGGGACGTGTTTTTGTTCGAATCGACGGAAATCCGAACCGATTCAATTGTTCATTTCGACGTCCGCCAAACCCTCGGGGCCTCGACCATGCTCTCCCCATCTCTCTTGAATACAAACCATATAGATATCTAGGTGTATTTTCTATAACAATACGAAAATTGATTTCTATGATTCGTTGAGTAGTAAGCATATTCCTTAAGAAAAGATGGATATATATAGGACCTCATATATATCCACTCTACCACTTTTTACAACATTTTCCCAAGTACAAGGGTTAATGAAAGTATGCCATGAATAAACTGCTATTAATCAAATTCCTCCCTAAATCTTCCCCTAACCATAATTTAGGACCAACAAATCACACCTCAACTGTATCTTGATACACATACCCCCATCATAGTATATGAGATAAGGAGGAAAGGAAGAAAAAAGGACGAAAATACATAAAAGGAAGGACCAAGCGTACATTCCAAAAAAAAGTCAATGGGTCTAGAGATGGCAACGGTACGGTTTTGGGCAAAACCGAAACCGCACCGCAACACCGAACCGCCATACCGAAACCGCACCGCATCGCATCACGATAATGTACCATTATGTAAAACCGAAATCACACCATGCGGTGCGGTGCACCGCGGTTTATCATTTTAAAGGCGTAAACGGTGTGGTTTTATGCAATTTGGTTAAAACCGAAACCGCAATGCTACACCGAAAACCAAAACCGCACCGCGACAATTTTATATTTTGGCAAACCAAAACCACACCATACGATGCGGTTTACCGCAGTTTTTGGTTTTAAACCGCACCGCTACCATCCAAATGACAAAAGAGTCATACAAGGAGTTTGGCCTCTCTTTTTTTTGACAAAAAAAAACTCCAAAAAAGAATGAAAGGGGCAAGGCGGCCACTTATCCAAGGCATGTCGAAGTGCCGACACTCCCACGTGCCCCTATATGACCATTGCATTCTTAAGAAGGAACTAACCTCGCTCATAATGGGGAACTGACCTCTGTCTTTCACAAGAATAGGGTGGCCAACCCTAAAAATGCTATTGTATTAGTCCAAGTGAAACATGGGTGTACTCAAACTTATTGGTGAGGGAGTAGTAGTCATGGTCGGTGGGTGTACTAATACTTATCAGCGAGGGAGGAGTTAATTGGAATTCCTTGCGATATACATAGGGCCAATGCCCACCATTTTTCATCAATCAAATTCCATATTTTCTTTGTTGATGGATACCTTCGTTGTAATTGCCTCAATGAGATGCTCAATTCTTGGGAGCGATTCCCCGTAAATATTCAGGAGAGAAACCTTAATTCCGGGGTAGAAGGGAGACTCTTCTAGTATTCATTATTACTTTTATTTTCTTGATTACTTACATTTTTCATAAATTTATGCATAAATACTTTCAATTACAAACCTATACAAGTTCTTGTTTGGAGTTCTAATATCCTTATGCCTTGATCCACCAAGAAAATTCGCATAAGCCTCTTGATGGGACCATCACTAGTAGATCACTCAGTTTAGGATGTACCAAACATATGATCCAGGATTGCCCAGTCCAAGTCTTTATGGCTCGGCGAGTAGCTCAGCGGGCTTTCAACAGGTCAGCCCATCCTTCATTGGTCCCTTATGCATTGTTTTTTTTTTAATTAGTGGACGTCATTTAATATGACATATTTAGTCCAATATCGCATATTTGTATAGTTTGTTTGTTAGAGAAATCTATATAAAGACTTACTAGCTATTATAAGAGGCATGCTTGAAAAATAAAATTTTCTTGGCAAGATTTTACATAAGGAAGGTAATCAACAACTTGGACGATAAGTCGTTGCCACCATCCTCTCTAGCTCACGACCATCACCCGCGGGGCAGCAACAACCCTACCGTCCACCAAAAGCAACCGACCAAGCCGTCGGCCACCACATGCGTGACAATGACCTAGCCAACCAGGTCGTCGGCCACCGTAGCATCAGTCAGATGCCTAGTTGACAACCCCGGGCGACCGACCAGAATTATCGGCCACCATACAATCGAACCTCCCGCACGGACTCTTGGCTCGCCAGTTGCCTATCCGAGCCTCCGACTAGCCTAGTGAAGACTGATAGTCGTCGATCTAGCCCTCTGAGTTGTCATTTGTAGCTGTTAACCATCCCGAGTCCGCCTAATGACTCAATCGACATCATCAGGCTACAAATCTATCATGGTTTGCAGTTTCGACCGAAACCGATATGTTTCGGATTAGTTTTAGTTGGAACTGGTCCTGACCCACTTGGTTTCGCCCATACAGGCCGAAACTGCCTGGTTTCGACCGATCCGGACAGAAATCGACCCAAAAACAGGACTAAATGGGTGTGTGTTCTTTTGGCTTTTTGGGTCATTTGTTGTGCATTACTCTAAGCTTAGTGTGGGTTTTGTGGAGAGAAAACACATCTCTAAAGTTTTCTAACTCGAATCACTCCATTAGAAGCCAAATATGAGTGATTTTGGTCAGATTCTCATTGGATTCTCATCGGAGTCAAGTAATTTGGGTATGTTTATTTTCTTTCCATGATTATATGATTCTCATATGTAAATTTACAAAATACATTGAAGATTTAAATCATTAAACCAAGATTTAAGAGATATTTCCTTTCATTTGAATTTTTAAGTTTTGTTTTTTAAATTTGAAATTTATGAAAGATGGATCTACATATATAAGTTATATATCTACAAACAGATGTTGCAGATCTGCATTTATAAGTTGTAGATCTACGCATATGGCGTAGACATGTGCTATTAAGTGCTCATTCCTCAATCCTAACTTCGAGGTACCTATTGTATGTTTGTTAGTTATGTTATGGTATAATATATATGACATTGAGATTTGAGACATTTTACATTTTGCATGGGAAATTTGCATATGACAATTACAATTTTAAATATGATTGAATGTTTGCATGCCTAAATTTTCTAAAAAAGTAGTGTGTATGACTATAAAGTAGTGGTTAATTTTTTATGACTTATATTAAATTTCTAAAAAAAGCGTATTTTTTTCCTATTTTTAAGGGGTTTTTTAAAAATCCGAAAAAGTCTGAAACAGATCTTCAGAAGTCCAACCAAAACTGAAACCAAATTATCAAACTTTGAGTTCTACGGGACCATCACCAAAGCGCTGGCATTTGTTCAAAAAGGTCTCTCTTAATCTGATTTAATCCTGCAAATCATGGGAACCCATAATCATCACCTTGAGGTATTTTTTCGATCCTACCCTTAATCCAAAATACTTGAATTATTTTTATTACTTTTATGTTGTCGGGTTGGTTAGATCCTATTTATTACATGAACCTGACCCTATCAGTAGAAACCTTTTGAGCTTGGAATAATTTTATTCAAACCCCTTATGCTCACTAAAGTCCTCTCTGATTAAAATAGGGAAGTCCTAACGTAGGGAAGTTCTTACTTTCCCCATCAAAATTAGAACCCTGTCATGGGGCTGCAACTCATCTGGTACCACATACTCATGGGATCTAGACCTTAAACTGTGTGGATTGGCAAAATTTTAATTAAAATATTAATAATCTTTTGATTTCTATCAAAAAAATCAATGTCCTACACCAGTTTAGTATCAGAGCAACTTGGTTGGTTAGGGTGTTGTTGGTGTTTGACCACTTGTACGGGCAAGGCCTACAACTCAATCATGAACCCTGAATTGTGACAGGCGTCAGATGCCATGTTTCGAGAAATCTTCAAAATGGAAAACATGATGAGTAAATTGGAAAAGTGAGTGCAGGTGGAAAGATGGAACAAGGTCCCGAAAGGGCTCCGGATCGGCCATAAGCAATGGAGATGCTGAAGCTGAACGAAATGCTAATATGGTTGGATTCATCGAGTTCGGATGATGGTTTGTATTGGTGCCCAATGATGAGTAGAAATCAGGACAAGATTGCGTGCTGGATAGTGAGGTCACACATCACGTGTGCTCACACATCATGTGTGCTCACACAGGGCATGGTTCAGCAGCTATGCGATGTGTGAGGGTGGCAGGATGACGATCGGCGATGGCTCCATAATGCTGACCAGGGGAGCCGAAGATATTCGCTTGAGGATGTCTGATGGTTCAGTTCGAACACTGAAGTATGTTTGTCATGTTTCTGGTATGAGAGACAATATAATCTCTATTTCCAAATTAAATTATCTCAGGTACAGGATCACCGGTCAAGGAAGAGTCCTAGAGGTTTCAGATGTCACTTCTTTAGTCTAATACAAACTACAAAGTCACAACAGGGGTGGTTCCAGTGGATGCCCTGGAAGATTCAGTGAAGAACAAGTCGGTAGGTGGACCAAACCAAGGCACGAGGAAGACGGTGAAGAAGTGGATTTCGATCAAGTCTAAAAGTAAATTGGATTTGATCGATCATCGGTCTAGATGATTGGGCACCCGATGTGGGGTGCAACACTTGGTGTAGGGTGCAAAAAAGACAATAAGGCATTGGATTATCACAGGCTCTTAGTTGGCGATGGCGATGGCGGAGGTCTTCGCGGAATTGGCTTTTAAAAGTCCAAGGTTGAGATTATTGGGTTTTATCATGTAAAAGGCCAACCTTAAGGCAGCAGGCAGGTCCAACTCGCCTGGGCGCCTGGGGAGCTCGATCGGGTGAATGGGTGGGGTCTCTGCAAGCAAAAGGCACATGGAATTGGCCCCAGGCGAACTGGCAGGTCACACAGATGACTATGGCGACTCAGAGGGGATGGACAACAGTCAGGCCACGAGTTTGGGTCATTTTGGGAATCCTATTAACATATGTTTCCTCTCGCATAAAGAGGGGATGTATGCATTAGGACTTGATAAAAGGGAGAGAGCGAATTGAAGGATGGAGGAGAAGGGAAACCCGGTGTAGGGTTTGGCCGCAAAGAGAGAAGAAAGAGGAAGGAAGAGAGAACGAAAAGGGGAAGAAAGAAAGAGGAAAGAAGAAGGGAAAAGAGAGAGGAGTTTCGTCTCCGGGTTCTCCTTCAAGTTCATTCAGGTCTTCATCTAGGTTCTTCAATGCATCTATCTCGGCTTCTACTTCGGCAGGCGTTCTCATCTCTTGGTGATCCTCTGGTATATCTCAGTATCTCTCCGGTGAGTTGTTGTTCTCTACTCTGTGAGTGTTTCTGTGAGAGGAGCAATAAGAGGTTTGCAGCGTTTGAAAATGGTGACCACTGCATGATGTATTCTTTTGCTAGTGATAATCCAAATCCTTGATTGCCTGGTGAATCTGTGTTGTTCGTTACTATTGTATTGGTGTATTAAATTCTCTACAGGGCTCCAATCCTTGAACCTTTGAGCACTATTCAGAGGATCTCAAGGCGTAACAAATTGGTATCATAAAGGCCAATTTCACAACAAATTTGAGATATTTGGCATCGGGTTGACAGTCGGTGCCAAAATATTTGTTAATCTTTTGTAAGGCCTCCTTAATTAGAAGTGAGGTCCATAGTCAACAGCATCTTGATGGGATGATTTGGATTTTGACGATTGAATGAACAGGACTTAAACCTTGTGCAATCAAATTGGACCTATAAAGACAACTTGAAATTAAACCTACATATAGATCCAAAAATATAAAAGAAGATTAGTCTTTACAGAATGACCTTGCATACATCTCACATGCCACCGTCTTAGGTTGGCACAAATAACATAAGACTCGTTTCTTTGAATGATTGCATTATCAACTATCTAATTAGGAACGTTGGCCTTGCATGGAACAATGTAGACGGTGAATGAGCTTGGATAAAAGTGTCAAACTTAAATTGGACTTGTAGTGGGCGATGTTTTCCATGAACTAATCAGCAAGCATGAGATACTCCGATAAATATTTGAACAGAACAGAACAACTAAACTAAATTGCAAAACAAGGTTTTCATCTTCTTTTTTTCAAGTTCTAAGCATAGAAATTATAAAAATTGGACTGGATTCAAATAAATGTAAACATAAGTAAATAAAAGTACAGAGCTACTTACAGGTATATCAATGAACAAGCCAATAACCTTCAAATTACCGGACCTAAAAGTTAGGATCCTGTATAGCTATGAAGCCAAAAAATGCATTAGCCGTGCCCAAATGGCCTACAAGTTTCCTTGAGCAAACTAACATGGATATTTCATTGAAGCCGAGCACATATTTAACACATTTCAGCTGAGAAATTAGATGACCTGAATGTCAAGGTAAATCGATAATGAGGTATCGTACAGTTTGCCTAAATATTGTATTCCTCAATGCATAAAATTCAAAATATTTGGACCCATATGCGAAGCTTTGTTTGTCATGGATATAAATTCAACCTCATCGATTAGTGAGGTCACCATAATGGCCTCACATGCAATTTTCATGAAATGCACCATCGGATCACAACTAGGTTCAGGTCAACAAGAGGTTGCACATTCATATCAACGAGTTCTAACTAATAAAGTGACAGATAATGCAGTCACAGACTCACAGTAGAAGACATGTTAATGAAGAAAACAATTAAACATATAGGTAGCTAAAGAAAAAGAGACAAGCCAAGTAGAATGGCAAGGATTTTCCCATACAACGGAGGGCTCTGTGCCCAGTGACTAATAAGCATAGGCCTTGAACATGAAAACTCGCATATCCTTTAACTTCAGTGCATGTGAAAATTAATTTCTTTTGTGATAAACAGAAGGTGCTAGAAAACAAATGGTCATTTTATGAGTAAGTAAATGAAGATTCTAATTACAATTAGGCTCTTTAAAAATTGTTACTGGTATTAGAACAGAGCTTTTCCTACCGAAAGAAGTATTGTACTTCATATCAAGGAAGTCATAATCCTAAAAGATCCCAACTATTAAACAAGTCATTGACAGAAAGCAAATATTAAGAAGGGTAGCGCATCATGCCCTGTTTGGATAAGCTTGGGATCAGGGATTATGGGAGCCCAGAATCCCAAAAAAAGGCTGAGAGCTTGTATGGATACATCTGGACTGGATTCCAAAAAGTATTCTTTCGGAAAGCCCAAACCGTGTTCCTAGGATCCCTCTCGAAGACCAAAATTGAGGCTCCGAGCTTTGAAGCTCTTTTTGGGAATATGGGGTTTGGGGTCCAAGAATTTGAGAATAAGAATCCTATCAAAGGAGGGCCTAAACTATGTCTCACGAAATGATGCAAGGTATTCAAATTGTACATATAAATTCAGTATGCCCAAACCAGTGTTTGAAGGATGGGATGAATGCAAGGATGTTTCCATCATCAATCATTAGCAGTGATGAATAACTACTTAAATTGTACAAACCTAAAAGAGTAATAATGAAATCAATTTCCTTTATCAGCTACTGATTTACTAGTACAGTAGGATCATCTCAATGAAACCCTTCATTTATATCATGTATCATTTACACTATAAAAAACTGCATTAATTAAGGGTATACATTACAGAGAAAAAATTCTTTTTTTTCAGTCGCACCTATGTATAATAAATAGTACATGAACAGATTAACAGATCAAGGATCAGATGAGTACAAGGCTTTGGAAGACGCAGGAGCCCAATCCTTGATTCAGCTTCCATCACAATAAAGACTCGGCTTCTGCAAGTTGCTAATATTTCATGATTCTTCATTTTAAATATACAAAGTTGAACTGAAGGTGATGAGTTAATTAGCTCACATCATCTTTTCAACCCTACTTACATCTCCCCCTTTAATCGAGCTGTATGTGGGTCCATTCTCATCTAAACTTTTGACAAGATCAAGACGCTTTCGCTAACCGTTCTGACAATCTACATACCTCATCCATAGAAATCCCAGGATTGAGCTGCAGAAGGTTATGGATGAAAGTTCCCGCTTCATCTTTCCGTCCCCGCTTACAATATCCATCTACTATTGAGTTGTGTGTGTTCTCGTTCGGCCTGCAGCCATGTTTGATCATGTACCGAACTACATCAATGGCTTCTACAAACATCGAATTGGCAACATAACTTGTTATGAAAGTATTATAGGTTACAATATCAGGCCTGAGCCCTGAAGCCTGCAGTTCGGAGAATATCCTCGAGGCATCTTTCATACGGCCCTGCCTTCCATATGCATAAATGACGGTATTATAAGAGTAAATATCAGGCCGCCCTCCTCTTGCCTTTATCTCCTGAAGGATCTCTTCTGATTTCTCAAAGTCCCCCATCCGGCTATGCATATTAATCAAGCTATTGTATGTCGTCAAAGTGGGAGTAAAGCCACTTTCTTTCATAAATGTCAGGATCTCATCTACTTTCGCGATCATTTGCCTCTTTCCATAGATTGAAACCATGGCATTCAAAGTAGTTATATCAAGAGAACGGCCTCTTCTCTTCAGCTCAAAGAATGCACGCTCCATTTCTTGTAGAAGATTGCTCTTGCTGTTCACTAACACAAGCGTTTTCAGAAGTATGTTGTGTGGTTCAATAACGCTTGAATATATATCCTCGGCCAGAGCACACATCCGATCCAACTCCTTCGCATTGGCATAAGCATGCAGCAATGAGCAGTATGTGACTTCATTGGGCTTGCAACGTCCATCCTTCATTTCCTCAAGTATCTTCTCGGCTTGTTCCCAAAGCCCCCCGCGAGCCAATGCAGCTAAAACAGCATTATATGTGGAGAGATCCGGACCAATTCCTGCATCAAACATTCTCCTATATATATACATTGCTTGGTCAAACGAGCCACATCGGCTGTAAGCACCAATCAAGGAATTGTATGTGTCCCTCTCAGGCACAAAACCCGCTTTCTTCATCTCCTTAAAAATCCCCGACACCTCCAAATCCATCCCATTTTGACCAAATACAGCTAACAGCGAGTTCCAAGTAACAATATCCGGTGAGAAGCCGCTGGACCTGAGCTCCTCAAAGACCCTCATCATCTCCGAGAAATTACCCCGATTGCCATGCATCTTGATCAAGGCATTGAAGGTGCACAGATTGCGCTTGCACCCTTTACTCTCCATCTCTTCAGAAATCCTCACCGCAAGCTCATCCTTGCCTGCCTTCTCAAACCCCGACAACAGTGTCGTATAAGTTACAACATCTGGCTCGATCCCCTTGGCCTCCATCTGCTCCTTGAGCTCCATTGCTTCATCCAAGATCCCATCTTTCGCAAAAGCAGAGATCAAAGAATTGTAGGTGATGATGCTCGGAGGAAACCCATTAGCCTCCATCTCTCTAAGAACACCCATCGCCTCCTCATGCCTCCGAGACTTCCCGTAGACATCGAGCAGCGAATTGTACGTGACCTTATCAGGGGTGAAGCCGATAGCCTTCATCTCTCGGAAAAACTCTGAAGCCTCCTCATGAAGAGACCCACGACGGCAGCAGCTGATGAGGGTGTTATAGGTGTATCGGTCCGGGGCGATCCCGTCTCCCTTCATGGCATTGACCAGGGATACGATCTTTCTCCAGGGCGCGAAGAGCTTGCCGTAGACATTGAGGACCACATTGTATGTGATGAGGGTGGGCTTGCAGCCCTCATCCTCCATCTTCTTGAACACAGCGACCGCCTCCCGGTACCGCTCATTGCGGGCGTAAGTGGTGATGAGAGCAGTGTAGGCGTACACATCGATCGAACAGCCCTGTTCCCGGAGAGCGTCGAGGAGGGAGGCCGCGTCAGAGAGGCGACCCTCCCGCCCTAGGATGCTGACCACAACAGGGATGACGGGAGAACCACGGACGGAGGAGAAGAGGTGGGAATCGCCGTGCCGGCGGCGGGCCCAGTCGAAGACGACAAGGGCAGTGCCCCACTTTTTATTGAACTCCAGGCCTTCGATGATGCCAAGGAGGTCGGCGAGGAGGGATTCGACCCCGATGTCGGGAGAGTCGAGGGGCCTGAGGATTTCGTCGAGGTCAGAAGGTTCGGGGGCGCGGAGGAGGGTGAGGAGGATGTGGTGGCCACGGAGGGAGACGCGGGGGGAGACGGACCAGGGCTTTCCGCGGTTGGGGTCATGGAATTTGCCGAGGCGGGGAGTGCGGGAGGTGGGCGTGGGGCGGCGGCGCGGGAGAGAGGGGGAGGAGTCTGGTTGGTGGCGAAGTAGGAGGTCTTGGAGGAGAGGGGTAAGGGGAGAAGGGGAGGAGGAGGTGGCGGTGTTGGGGTTGTGTTGCGGTAATTCTTGGAAGACGGGTTTGGAGGGAGGGGGTGTGGGGACGCGGAGCGGGAGGGAAAGAGATAGCTTCTCCGCCATGAGAGCGGCGGCGGTGGAGGTGTCGTGAAGCCGCAGGTAAGGGGAGCGCTAGAAGGCGGAGAAGAGAGGTCCCCGAAATATCAGCTGGCGCTAGGATGAGGCTACCGGAGTACTGAGTGGATGGAGTCGTCTGGAGTCGGGATAAAAATGAGAAAATGGATGTTAATATTTGCCCCACAATATTCTCTAAGCACAACCACACTTTGTGATTTCTTTGGCAATAGACCCACTTCGGACTAGGACTAATCCCTCCGAAAATAAAGCCCTTCACCTAGTCGCCGTGGTTCGGATCCGGCCATCAACACCTGTTGTTTTCGTCGGATTGGATGGTTTCAGATTGTTGAGATCTGCATGCCACCGAGAGAACCCCAGGGGACTCCCATCATAAGGTTCGGATGATCGAACGGGAGGGGACAAATGTCGTTGGCTAGACCCCAAACCATGGCGATTCTGTGGTTTGGGGTGACCATTTTAAGTCATTAAAATGCCCAAAGATCCACTACAAGTTTTCCTGCACACTCATGGGTGACTTGAGGGGGGAGGAATTGAACCCACGACCTCCTCACCAAAGCATCAGTTGCTTACTAACTCCCCTTGTGGGTAGCACAACCACACTTTGGCAAACAAAAAATTGGGACTATATACATCCCACGAAATACCAAAGGTAACTCTCGTCTAAAGGCAACATGCATTTTTTTTTCCATAAGCTGTTGCCCGCAGTGCGCCGTCGCCCACACCCACTCACCTCCGCCCTTCCAACTCATTGTCATCGTCTCCTCCTCATCCTCCCCTTTTTCTTCCTCCTCCTCCTCCTTCCATCCCCCTCGTCCTCCTCCTTTTTCTTCCCCTTCTTCCTTCGCCTCTTCCTCCCCTTGTTTCCCCTCCCTTTTCCCACCTCTTCATCCCTAGAATCATAGCATTCGGTCATACCAGTCCGAATTCACCTTATGTGAATTCTACCAGGGTGGCTGAATACACAGAAGGCGCATTCGGAATAGTATGGTAGAATGCTACGATTTCAGGGAGGAAGAACTGGGAAAGAGGAGGAGGAAGAGGGTGGAAGAGGAGCAGGAGGAGGAAGAAGAAGGGGAGAAGGAAGAGGTCGCGGCTGTGGTGGGTTGTTGACGGCGGAGGCAAGCGGTGGCCTGCACATGGCCGGTGACGGGGAGTAGGGCTAAAAGGAGGAGGGGGTAGGATAGAAGGATATTGCAAGTCCTACCCCCTCCTTCTTCTTCCTTCTCACTAGAACCCTAGCCCACGATACCGTGAAAATGTTCGGTGGGTCGATAAGTGGGTTAGGGTTCCGACGCAACATGCCTCCGTTGGAAACTTGTCATCATCGTGGCATCCTTTTTCCTCCTCCTCCTGGACCTCCTTCATCGTCTTCCTTATCATTCTCTCTCTCTCTCTCTCTCTCTTTCTCTCTCTCTCTCTCTTACGGGTGAAATTTTTATGCCGTCTTGATTAGAGACCTCGCCCCACAACTCTTAATTAAATTAGATGGTTTGTATATTATGGAGATTATATACTCGAGCGAGAGAAATGACATAATGAGTTGTTGTCAAAGTTCGGTCTTACGACCTATGTCTTCGGGTGACAGGTCCCACCTGGTTTGCACTACAATGAATGTAAAGGGAGGTGAGTGTTCTCTCGACAAGCCAAGAGAAGCTTTCTACAAGGTTGGTTGCATGGGGCAACTAGAAAGAAGCTAGAAGAAGAGAAGAGAGCTCTAGCTCAAACTCTTAAATCCTCTCCTCCTCTGATTGAATGACCCACTAACCGTTTTTATGTAGGTCATAAGGGTCCTTTTATAGCTGAAGCACGTGCTCGATATGGCAATGATGAGGTGGCATCGGGCTTGGGCTTCACACGGGCCATTGTTCGAGCCTCCTTGCTGGGCACTTATTGGGCCATTGTCCGGGCCCAATAACGGGGGGCTTGATTTGCAGGCCCTGTAGAGTAGGTCATGGGCCTGGGCTTGCTCACTTAGGCTGTTGCGCATGAGGGTCTGGTCCGGTCCGGTATAATTTTTGCACCCACAATCGTTGCGCGGGCTTATGTGGGTCTGGTTCGGTCCGGTATAATTTTTGCACCCACATCTCTCTCTCTCTCTCTTGCTCGCTCGCTCGCTCACTCGCTAGAACCCTAGCCCACCATGAAAATGTTTAGTGGGTCGATAGGGTGGGTTAGGGTTCCGGTAAGAAAAAAGGAAGACAAAAGGGGGGAAGCGGGTTGCATAAGTACCGCAGATGTGTCGGAAGGCATGTGGCGCCAAGAGGCAACCTGCAAACACCCCCTGTTGTGTGGTGGTATGGGAAAATGCCTACAAAACACAAGCACTATTTTCTTAGTTTTTAAGTGTGGTTGTACTTGGAGAATAATGAAGTGCAAATCAGTGTAGTCAAGGTGGCTAGGCGGCACCTAGGTGGTGAATAATTATTAAATATTCTTATATATAGTATAAATATATATACATGATTTTAGTAATATAGTACCATGTTGATTATAATTTTCACCACTTAAAAATCAAATTAGCTAGAAAGAATAGGAATATTTCACCAATAAACTGAATTAGAAAAAAATAAAATAAAAAATTGAAGAAAAAATTCTAAAAATTCTAAAAAAATCAAGAAAAAATAATAAAATATAAGGATTTAGAGTTTAAGTTTAGATTTAATTCAACTCAATTTTGAGTTAATTCACCTTAAATTTTAAAATCTCCTAAATTCTTATCAACCCATCATAAGAATTTGAGTTAATTCAACACAATTGGAGTTAATTCTACTCAATTTGAGTTAATTCTACTTACTTTTAAGTTAATTCAATCGAATTTTGAAAAAACCTCCTATTCTTATGAACTCATCATAAGAGTTTAAGTTAATTCAACTCAATTTTGAAACCCCCCCAAATTCTTATGAACCAATCATAAGAATATGAGTTAATTAAACTCAATTTTGAGTTTATTCAACTTAATTTGAGTTAATGTAATACTTATTTTGAGTTAATTCAACTTAATTTTAAAACCCTCTAATTTCTTATGAACTTATCATAAGAATTTGAGTCAATTCAACTCAATTTTGAAAATCTCCTAAATTCTTATGAACTCATCATAAGAATTTGAGCTAATTTAACTCAATTTGGGTGTATTCAACTCAATTTTAGTTAATGCAATTCAATTTTGAATTAATTCAACTCAATTTTGTTGTTAATTCAACTCAAAATTTAATTAATTCAACTGAATTTTAAGTTAATCCAATTCAATTTTGAAAAATCTTTAAATTCTTATGAACCCATAATAAGAATTTTAGTTAATTTAACTCAATTTTGAGCTTATTCAACTTAATTTGAATTAATGCAACTCAATTATGAGTTAATTCAATTCAATTTTAGAAAAATCTCAAATTGGATCAAGTGAAAAATTGCTCAGGCGCCTAGGCGATCCTAGGTACCCACGTGCCAGGCGATCCGAGGCGACCACCTAGGAAAAACTACCCACCTAGGGGTCCAAAATGCCTAGACGGTGTTGACTACAAAGGTTCAAATATTAACACCCATATAAGAATTGTCAAACTTATGGACTTCGCCTAAACTTGAGTCCGCCTACTTCAACTGTGTTTGGTTTAGCGGTTGCATAATGCTTCCAAGATAGAGTGCTCTACTGATCTAGATGATAAACTTTCAAAAGTACAACTCCAAAGTTGGTTTGAAAACATTGCTAAATCGGACAAAATAAGACGAAAAATAGTCCAAACTTTGTTTCATTAGGAATAAAGTTGTTGTGAATTAACTATAGTGCCCTTGTCTATTTTGGAAATCCTCATACCCCCTACTGCAGAGCTCACGCCTTGACCTTTGGACTCTCGATCCCTAGCTATGATTGGCAAGCCCGACTCTGATCTAAGGTCTGCCGCCTCTGGCCGTCGAAGTTGCATATCTGCCCTTAGCATCAGGTTCCTCTCATTGTACACATCCACCACACCATTCTTACGGGTGCCCTCTGATCCACGACCAACGATCAATGCTCAGCATACTAGTTTAGTTTTAATGTCTAACTAGTGATGTCGCTGTGGGGGATAATCTCTGAGTCGATCCGAAGACTCCGCCCAACCAGTCAATCAAGTCGAGTTGAAAGTTTGATCGAACATTCGTCTGAGTCATTGGTTCGAACGCTGGTGTCTTTGAATTGAACCTCTGAATAGTCGAAGGGTTAACAACTTAGGTTCAGAAGAGATGAGTAGACAGAGATCAATTAAGAGTTGACATGAGATGTGATCTCAAAGTTCAGCCAAAGCATACGTCTCTGTGCTATGAGGAGCAACCTGAATTCACTAACACTTGAATTGAAGTGACCTCAACAGGTTGAGTGTCACTTGTCTATCTTCAAAAGAGATTGAAGGATTGGGATGTCAGAACTCTGGTTTTTCGAAAGTCCGATTCAGAAATCAGATCTTCGATCCCTTACACTTGTCGGGTCTACTATTTATAGAGGTCTTAGAATAAAACAGGGGTACAGGGCGGTTTCTACAATTGTCGCCTGGGTCCAGGCGAGGCTGGTGGGTCCCGTTGTCATCTTCGTGGACCCCAGGCAGGGCTAGTAGATTCCGTTGTTGTCTTCGCGGACCCCCAGGCAGGGCTAGTGGGTCTCGTTGCCAGGTGTTGGCCAAATTTTGCACCTACAGTTACCCCCTCCAAGTTAGATAGAGACTGATCTGGCTGACTTGGAATCCAGGTGCAAAATCCAAACCCCCTGCTAAGGGTTGGTGTCGTCGAACTCTTATCAAACATTATTGGCTGATAGGATACTGGCGACCAATTGGTCCAATGTCGATCGGGTGTTGACAACCGATCGATCAAGATCGATCGATCGGGTGTTGGTGACCGATCAGTGAAAATTGATCGATCAGTCGATTTCAGTCGGTGGAACTTTGGGCGATCGGGTTAAAAACAATATTTTTTGCCTGATCCTTTAGAATTTCACCCGATCGTCTGCCTATCGATCGGGTAAAGTCTTCGACTGATCGGTCAAAGTTGACCGATCGGGTGTCTTCTGCCGATCTTTCAAGGTTGACCAATTAGATGTTATCAACCGATGGAACTTTCGACAATCAGATAAAATATAACATTTTTTGCCCGATCCTTTGAAATTTCACCTGATCGTATACCTGTCGATCAGGTGAAGTTTTTGGCCGATCGATCAAAGTTGACCAATCGGGTGTCTTCTGCCGATCGGTCAAGGTTAACCAATAAGGTGTTTTCAACCGGTGGAACTCTTGGCAATCAAGTAAAAAACAGCATTTTTTGCCATATCCTTTAGAATTTCACCCGATCGTCTGTCTGTCGATCGAGTGAAGTCTTCAACCGATCGGTCAAAGTTGACCGATCGGGTGTCGTCTGCCGATCGGTCAAGGTTGACCGATTTGGTGATTTCAACCGGTGGAAATCTCGGCGATCAGGTAAAAAATGACATTTTTTTGCCAGATCCTTTGAAATTTCACCCAATCGTTTGTCTGTCGATCGGGTGAAGTCTTCGACCGATCGGTCAAAGTTGACTGATCGGGTGTCTTCTACCGATCGGTCAAGATTGACCGATCGGGTGTTTTCAACCGGTGGAACTCTCGACGATAGGGTAAAAAACAACATTTTTTGCCCAATCCTTTAGAATTTCACCTGATCGTCTGCCTGTTGATCGGGTGAAATCTTCGACCGATCGATCAAAGTTGACCAACCGGGTGTCTTCTGTCGATCAGTTAAGGTTGACCGATCGGGTGTTTTCAACCTGTGGAACTCTTGGCGATCAGGTAAAAAACAATATTTTTTGCCAAATCCTTTGGAATTTCACCCGATCGTTTGCCTGTTGATCGGGTGAAGTCTTCGATCGATTGGTCAAAGTTGATTGATCGGATGTCTTCTGTCGATCGGTCAAGGTTGATCAATCAGGTGTTTTTAACCAGTGGAACTCTGGGCGATCGGGTAAAAAGCAAAGGTTTTTGCTTGATCCTTTAGAATTTCACCCGATCGTCTACCTGTCGATCGGGTGAAGACTTCGACCGATCGGTTAAAGCTGACCGATCGGGTGTCTTCTGTCGATCGGTCAAGGTTGATCGATCCGATGTTTTCAACCGGTGGAACTTTCGACGTTTTACCCGATCCTTTGGAATTTCATCTGATCGTCTGCCTGTCGATCGGGTGAAGTCTTCGACCGATCGATCAAAGTTGAGCGATCGGGTGTCTTCTGCCAATCGGTCAGGGTTGACCGATCGGGTGTTTTCAACTGGTCGAACTCTTGGTGATCGGGTAAAAAACAATGTTTTTTGCCAAATCCTTTGGAATTTCACCCGATTGTCTGCCTGTCGATTGGGTGAAGTCTTCGATCGATCGGTCAAAGTTGACCAATCGGGTGACTTCTATCGATCGATCAAGGTTTACCGATTGGGTGTTTTCAACTGGTGGAACTCTTGGTGATCGGGTAAAAAATAATGTTTTTTGCCATATCCTTTCGAATTTCACCCGATCGTCCACCTATCGATCGGGTGAAGTCTTTGATCGATCGGTCAATGTTGATCGATCTGGTGTTTTCTGCCGATCGATCAAGGTTGACCGATCGGGTGTTTTCAACCAGTGGAACTCTCGGCGATCGGGTAAAAAACAACGTTTTTTGCTCGATCCTTTGGAATTTCACCTGATCGTTTGCCTGTCGATCGGGTGAAGTCTTCGATCGATCGATCAAAGTTGACCGATCGGGTGTCTTCTGTCGATCGGTTAAGGTTGACCAATCGGGTGTTTTTAACCGGTGGAACTCTTGGCGATCGGGTAAAAAATAACGTTTTTTGGCAGATCCTTTGGAATTTCACCTGATTGCCTGTCTACCGATCGAGTGAAGTCTTCGATCGATCGATCAAAGTTGACCGATTGGGTGTCTTCTGCTGATCGGTCAAGGTTGATCGATCGGGTGTTTTCAACCGGTGGAACTCTGGACGATCGGGTAAAAAACAACGTATTTTGCCAGATCCTTTTGAATTTCACCCAATCGTCTGCCTGTCAATTGGGTGAAGTCTTCGACCGATCGGTTAAAGTTGACCGATTGGGTGTCTTCTGTCGTCAAGGTTGACCGATTAGGTATTTTCAACCGGTGGAACTTTCGACGATCGGGTAAAAAACAACGTTTTTTGCCTGATCCTTTGGAACACCTGATCGTCTGCCTGTCGTTCGGGTGAAGTCTTCGACCGATCGGTCAAAGTTGATCGATCGGGTGTCTTCACCGATTGGGTGTTTTCAACCGGTGAAACTTTCGGCGATCGGGTAAAAAACAATGTTTTTTGCCCGACCCTTTGGAATTTCACCCCAGTCGTCTGCTTGTCGATTGGGTGAAGTTGAGTTGGTGCTTTGTATTGCCTGTCGCTTCGTAGTCAAAAAATGCTTCGTTTTTCCTATCGCTTCGTATTCTGTGGTGTCGTTTGGTCGCCTGCCAGTCCGGTGTTGCCATATGTCACATGGAATTTCTCACCAAACTCTTTTGGGCATATAAATCCTGCCTTGGAGTTCATTTCTCTCCACACTATCAGAAGAATTATCGCCCTCTTTGCTTTCTGCTCTTTGCTTCATTTCTTGATCGATCGTGATGGCATCTGCAATCTGCACCAGGAACATCGTCCCTCCGATGGTGAAGCCTTCCCAGCAGGATGGGTCGAAGAAGGGGAAAGTTGTTGCTAAGCCATCATTGCCAAAGATCGCTGGGAAAGGCAAGGTGAGGGGCAGTCTCGGCAAGAGGCACATAAGCGTTGGATTTGCAACTGGTCCTTCCAAGTCTGAACATATCTCAAAGATTGTTTTTGTGCTGAAGTCGTTGAAGCCTCTGTCTAAGGAGTCGGTCTTCGAATATGGGATTGGGTGGAAACCCACCGATGCTAAGAGAGAGAAATGAGAAAGGTTGTTGGGGTACTTTACTATACGTGCCCATCGTCCTGCGCTCGTCGGTGTACAAGCTGCCTTTGGGATTGACAAGTGCGTCGTATACGCTGAGGTGGCTAGTAAGGAGAAGATTATAGGAACCATTGTCACGAACGGGCAGCTCAACTACGAGCAGTGTCTGTCGCTGCTTTCCTTTGCTGCCAGATTACTGAACACCTCCGGACTTTGCCCCGGATAGTTAACTGGAAATGCCTGGAGAATCATATATACCTTCTGCTGGGTAGAGACTGATTACCAGAACAAGTTGAGGGCCTGCTACTCCAACATCCCTGAAGGTGAGCAAGCTAGAATTGAACTAGGCTATTATTTCTATCATTATCAATGGATATCTAGGAAGGATAGCCTGTTTAATCTGCACAGTGTCTCGGCTCTTCATCTCATCATGGACACTGTTCCCTTAGACAAGCTTTGCACCGATTGGCTAATCTCTATCTCTGGGGCGTGGACTCCTCTGTCCATGCCGGAGACCCCTCGCAATAATATTCACAAAGAACTTGAACGGTACAGGCCAAGAGACGATCTTTGCTGGTGGTCTGAGCATGTTGGATCGATCGATAATCTGTTTCTGGAGTTGACTTACGGGACCAAATCTTGGAAGCAGTTTGTGTATTGCCCCGTTCATCATGGAAATGCCAATCTGATGCATCGACTGTCTAGAAGGTATGAAGATAATGACACCTTGTACTTCGATTACGAGGAAGATCCTGAGTCGGGCAGGATGGTCCGGTACGTTAGGGCCGAGAAGAAGGCCTATGGAAAAAGAAACGCTTAGGGATAGGCAAAGAGAAGCTCGTCATAACCAAGCGGGGGTAGGTAAAGAGGAGAAAGAAGTCGAAGGGGAATGGTAAGGAAGAGGAAGAGAAGGGAGAGGAAGAAAAACATGAGAAGGGGGGTGAAAGAGAGGAGGAGGAAGAAGAGAAGGATGAGGAGATGAGGGATCAGAACGATGTGCCTCTCCCACTCCGCCAAGCACTCGTAGGTCAAGTCACTACAAAAAAAAACAGTTTTTACCGACGGAATATATCCGTCGATAAAGTTGATATTTCGTCGGTAAAGTTTTATCGCGACGAAAGCCAATTCTGTCGCTTGTCTGTCGGGAAATAAGGCGTCGGAAAAAATCGACGACGGGCACAAAATATCAGTCGATATTAATCATTAATATCGATGGATAGTTTGTATCCGTCGGTAATATATAAATATTTAAATAAAAATATATTAGATTATTACCGACGGTTAATTACATTCCGTCGGCAATATATAGGATTATTACCGACGGACAGTGGGATTACCGTCGGTAATAATTTATATTTTACCGATGGAAGCATAAGTTCCGCTGGCAATATATAAATAATTTAAAAAATAAAATAGATTATTGCCGATGGAATTTATAACTTCCGTCGGTAAAAAAGCATGATTTTTTTAAAAAAATTACTAAAAAAATTTATTTAATTCCTGTGATTTACAACAATACCATAATATATTCAAATATTACCATAATTGACTAAATCAAATATTACCATAATTTTTCAAATATTACCACAATTTATCAAATATTACCATAAATTACCATTATCATAATTTTTTAAATAACCACAATTTATCAAATATTACCACAAATTACGAAATATTACCATAATACCAGACAATTATATACAAGACCAAAAAATGACCAGATATTTATTACAAAATTATTTTTATACAATCCAAAACTGAAGGAAGCTACGTGCCCTAGCTCTACCACCCTACGCCGCCCGGCACCAGCCCTGGTGCTCTTATTCCCTGATGCTGCACATTCTGTAAGTAACATGTATTTGTTAAAAAAATAGTTTATATCTATAATTGAGAGTCTAAGCGTTGAAAAATCATAAATTAGCGTGTTTCGGATTTGAAATTGGTTTAGATTCAATCGGATTGTCATCGGATCGGTATCCGATAATTCATACTTGGAATTAATTTATATTTCAGACTTGTGAGCGAGGTCTAATTAGATATTTTAATAATTTTGTCTCCGATTGACAAATTTAGAGTTTAAGCGTTGAAAAATCATAAGTTAGCGAGTTTTGGATTTGAAATTGGTTTGGATTCGATCGGATCGTCAACGGATTGGTATTCGATAATTCATACTTGGAATTAGTTCGTATTCCAGACTTGCGAGCGAGTTCTAATTAGATATTTTAACAATTTTGTCTCCGATTGACAAATTTAGAGTCTAAGCGTTGAAAAATCATAAGTTAGTATGTTTCGGATTAGAAATTGGTTTGGATTCGATCGGATCACCATCGGATTGGAATTCGATAATTTGTACTTGGATTTTCTTTGTATTTTGGACTTGCGAGCAAGTTCTAATTAGATATTTTAACAATTTTGCCTCCGATTGACAAATTTAGAGTCTACGCATTGAAAAATCATAAGTTAGCGTGTTTTGGATTTGAAATTGGTTTGGATTCGGTCGGATCGGCATTCGACAATTCGTACTTTGATTTTTTTCATATTTCGAACTTGCGAGCAAGTTCTAATTAGATATTTTAACAATTTCGCCTCCGATTGACCAATTTAGAGTCTAAGCGTTGAAAAATCATAAGTTAGCGTGTTTTGGATTTGAAATTGGTTTGGATTTGGTCGGATCGTCATCGGATCAGTATCCGATAATTTATACTTGGATTTTTTTTTTCGTATTTCAAAATTATGAGCAAGTTCTAATTAGATATTTTAACAATTTCGTCTCCGATTGACAAATTTAGAGTCTAAGAATTGAAAAATCATCAGTTAGCACGTTTCGGTTTTGAAATTGGTTTGGATTCGATCGAATCGGCATCCGATAATTCATACTTGGAATTATTTCGTATTTCGGACTTGCAAGCGAGTTCTAATTAAATACTTTAACAATTTAGCCTCCGATTGACAAATTTAGAGTCTAAGCATTGAAAAATCATAAGTTAGCGTGTTTCGGATTTAAAATTGATTTGGATTCGATCGGATCATCATCGGATCGGCATCTGACAATTTGTACTTGGATTTTTTTTATATTTCGGACTTGCGAGCGAGTTCTAATTAGATATCTTAACAATTTCACCTTCGATTGACAAATTTAGAGTCTACGCGTTGAAAAATCATAAATTAGCGTGTTTCGAATTTGAAATTTGTTTGGATTCGATCGGATCAGCATCCGATAATTCGTACTTGATCTTTTTTCATATTTTGAACTTATAAGCAAGTTCTAATTAGATATTTTAATAATTTTACCTCCGATTGACCAATTTAGAGTTTAAGCGTTGAAAAATCATAAGTTAGCGTGTTTCGGATTTGAAATTGGTTTGGATTCGGTCGGATCGGCATCCGACAATTCGTACTTGGATTTTTTTTATATTTCAGACTTGCGAGCAAGTTCTAATTAGATATTTCAATAATTTCACCTCTGATTGACCAATTTAGGGTCTAAGCGTTGAAAAATCATAAGTTAGCATGTTTCGGATTTAAAATTGGTTTGGATTCGGTCAGATTGTTATTGGATCGGTATCCGACAATTCGTATTTAGATTTTTTTTGTATTTGGGACTTGCGAGCAAATTCTAATTATATATTTTAATAATTTTGCCTCCGATTGACCAATTTAGAGTCTAAGCATTGAAAAATCATAAGTTAGCGTGTTTCGGATTTGAAATTGATTTGAATTCGATCGGATCGTCATCGGATCAGCATCCGACAATTCGTACTTAGATTTTTTTTGTATTTCGAACTTGCGAGCAAGTTCTAATTAGATATTTTAATAATTTTGTCTCCGATTGACCAATTTAGAGTCTAAACGTTGAAAAATCATAAGTTAGCGTGTTTCAGATTTGAAATTGGTTTGGATTCGGTCAGATCATCATCGGATCAACATCCGATAATTCATACTTAGATTTTTTTTATATTTCGGACTTGCGAGCAAGTTCTAATTATATATTTTAATAATTTCACCTCCGATTGACAAATTTAGAGTCTACACGTTGAAAAATCATAAGTTAGCGTTTTCAGATTTGAAATTGATTTGGATTCGATCAGATCGGCATCCGATAATTTATACTTAGAATTTTTTCATATTTTGGACGTACGAGTGAGTTCTAATTAGATATTTTAACAATTTCACCTCCGATTGACAAATTTAGAGTCTAAGCGTTAAAAAATCATAAGTTAGTGTGTTTCGGATTTGAAATTGGTTTGGATTCGATCGGATCGTCATCAGATCGGCATCCGATAATTCGTACTTGGAATTTTTTTGTATTTTGGACTTGTGAGCAAGTTCTAATTAGATATTTTAACAATTTTGCCTCCAATTGACAAATTTAGAGTCTACGCGTTAAAAAATCATAAGTTAGCGTGTTTTGGATTTGTAATTGGTTTGGATTCGGTCGGATCGTCATCGGATCGGCATCCGATAATTCGTACTTGGATTTTTTTCATATTTCGAATTTGCGAGCAAGTTCTAATTAGATATTTTGACAATTTCGTCTCCGATTGATAAATTTAGAGTCTACGTATTGAAAAATCATAAGTTATCGTGTTTTGAATTTGAAATTGGTTTTAGATTTGGTCTGATCATCATTGGATCGACATCCGATAATTCGTACTTGGATTTTCTTCGTATTTCAGACTTGCGAGCAAGTTCTAATTAGATATTTTAATAATTTCATCTCCGATTGACAAATTTAGAGTCTCAGCATTGAAAAATCATAAGTTAGCATGTTTCAGATTTAAAATTGGTTTGAATTCGATCGGATCATCATCAGATCGACATCCGACAATTCATACTTGTATTTTTTTTGTATTTTGGATTTGCGAGCAAGTTGTAATTAGATATTTTAATAATTTCGCCTCCGATCGACCAATTTAGAGTCTAAGCGTTGAAAAATCATAAGTTAGCGTGTTTCGGATTTGAAATTGGTTTGGATTCGCTCGGATCGTCATCGGATCGGCATCCGATAATTCGTGCTCGGATTTTTTTCATATTTCGAACTTGTGAGCAAATTCTAATTAGATATTTTAACAATTTTACCTCCAATTGACAAATTTAGAGTCTACGCGTTGAAAAACCACAAGTTAGCGTGTTTCGAATTTGAAATTGGTTTGGATTCGATCAGATCAGCATCGGATCAGCATCCGATAATTCGTACTTGGATTTTTTTCGTATTTCAAACTTACGAGCAAGTTCTAGTTGGATATTTTAATAATTTACCCTCCGATTGACCAATTAAAAGTCTAAGCGTTGAAAAACCACAAGTTAGCATGTTTAGGATTTGAAATTAGTTTGGATTCGATCGGATCGTCATCGGATCGGCATCCGATAATTCATACTTTGATTTTTTTTTTCGTATTTCGAACTTGCGAGCAAGTTCTAATTGGATATTTTAATAATTTACCCTTCGATTGACAAATTTAGATTCTAAGCGTTGAAAAACCATAAGTTAGCGTGTTTTGGATTTGAAATTGGTATGGATTCAATCGGATCGTCATCGGATCGGCATTCGATAATTCGTACTTGGAATTTTTTCGTATTTCGGACTTGCGAGCAAGTTCTAATTGGATATTTTAACAATTTACCCTCCGATTGACCAATTGAGAGTCTAAGCATTGAAAAACCACAAGTTAGCGTGTTTCGGATTTGAAGTTAGTTTGGATTCGATCGGATCGGTATCCGATAATTCGTACTTGGAATTTTATCGTATTTCGGACTTGCGAGCAAGTTTTAATTGGATATTTTAATAATTTACCCTCAAATATATGAAATTGGTTTGGATTCGATCGTATTGGATCAGCACGTTTTAATTAGATATTTTAAGAATTTACCCTTCGAATGCTTTAGTATATAAAATAAGAATGATGATATCACACGAAGCAGATAAAAGCAAGAGAGAGAGAGAGATGCAGTGGTCTAATAAGGTCTAAAAAAAATACCTGATCTAAAACAATAGCAAACACCAGCCAAAAGAGAGATAGGATCTGCAAGGGTTTTTGGGGGGTGCGATCCTCATCGCCAAAACGTGCTCTCTGTAGCCTCAATACCTGCAGCATGTCATCACTGTCACTCATGTCGTCGTCGCCACTCCTCCTATCGCCGGCGCCACTCCTCATGTCGTCATCGCCACTCCTCCTATCGCCGGCACCACTCCTCTTATCGTTGTCACTAAGCCTCCTGTCGCGGTCGCCACTTCTCTTGTCGTCGCTGCCCCTCTGTAACCATAACCGGTAACGTTGTACAGCCTGGCGCTCTCTCAAAACTGCCGCATCTCGTATCATATTTCGCTCTTCAATCTGACGCTCTAAGAAACTATGAATCTCTCTTTCTGAAATGCACAATCGATATCATCAAATCTATGCATTTGTAAAATTATAAATGCTATTTTAAAATTTTTTCTTTTGAAAACACATACGATTCGGTTCCATCTCAATCCATGCTCTTCTAATTAAGAGATTCACATTACGGATGCTTAACCTGAGCCGCCAAGCCACGTCACCGCTGGTGCCCACCACACTCACTCTGTCCATATGCGGCTGTGTATATGAGAAAGAATAATAAAGATGTAAATGTATAATTCCTTTTAAGTAGACACCAACGTATATTTTATTGAGATCAAAATTTTAATAAACTATAACACGTAGAGAATTATGATTTTGAGATAAAATTAAACCTAAATCTTCGAATATTCACTTACCCCGGCCCTAACCTAAACCCGAAACCTAACCCTAATCCTAACCTAAACCCTAACCCTAATCTAAACCCTAATCCTAACATAAACCTAACCCTAGCCCTAATCTAAACCCTAATCCTAACCTAAATCTAACCCTAATCCTAATATAAACCCTAATCCTAATCCTTACCCTAAACATAATCTAAACACTAACCTAAACCCTAAACCTAAGTCTAACCCTAATTCTATAACCTAAACCTAAACCTAAACAATAAACATAACCCTAACCCTAATTCTAAACCCTAAACCTAACCCTAATTCTAAACCCTAATCCTAAACCCTAAACCTAACCCTAACCCTAATCCTAAACCCTAACCCTAATTCTAAACCCTAAACCTAACCGCTATAGTACCGACAGACACGGACATGCACTAGTATGTTATAAAAGAAAAGACTAGTATAAGTAAAAATAACCACAAATGGTGCTCCAAGCAAAGGCTAGATCATGTATATAGTAAAAAGATCGAAACCTAGATTGCACCAAATCTAAAGCATAAATCGCACAAATCCTATCAGATCAGACAAAATCATAGAATTAAATATAAAGCAAAGATTGCAACATATGTAATTAATGAAGTGGCTCAGACAAAAAACGCCATTAGAGAACGAAACCGAGATCATACCAAATATGACAAAAACCCTTCTCTTAAATCAGATGAAATCAGAGCTCAGACATATAAAGGGTCAACAAACCCTCTATCGCAGCATATGTGACACAATCTTCTACATGAATCTTCCTAATGAGCGTGAGCCAATGCGGTGGGTAGCAAAAGTGTTGGTAGGGGGTTGCCTTAGCCTTCCCACCGATGAGATGTTTTGGGGTGCTAAAAAAAAGAAAATTATGGAAAATTTTATTCATACCCCAAAAATCTGTAACTAACTTCCATCTCCCATCCGTTTCACAGTAACTTACACACAAATTTAAAATATAATTTATACCTTAGTTTATACCTCACATCCAACTAAAACCTAAAACATAACCTTTTGGGCATCAACTACAATTGGAAAGAAATTGCAGTCTAGATTCTCCCGATCGGATTCCTCCAAACAAGATCTAACCCCTCTAGCAATGGAGAAAGAAGAGAGACATCTCTCTCTCTCTCTCTCTCTCTCTCTCTCCCCTCTCTCTTTCTCTCTCTCTCTCTCTCTCTCTCTCTCTCTCTCTCTCTTCTCTCTCTCTCTCTCTCTCTCTCTCTCTCTCTCTCCTCATGGGGCTTCAACATCGGAAAGGAATGGGGTACCCTATACTAATGCGACTTCAACATCAGAAAGGAATGGGGTATGATCAAGATGGAAAGGGCCATTTAACTGAGGTGCATTCAAGGTGGGGTGTAAGAGGAAAGGGTATTTTTGGGATAAAAATGGGGCATGATCAAAGAAAATGGGGTGTGTTCAAGTTTGTTGGAAATGGGGGTTAATTACATATTTTTGGGGTATGAATAAAATTTTCCTAAATTTCCCTAACTTTCGAAACACCTCTATTCCAATCCGATCCATCCGAAAATCAGCCCTAAATATATTGATCAAATCAAAAATTAAGTAGTTGACAAGATGGGTATTGTGCTAGAATTTCAAACTTTAGGGTTCGAATGGGAACAAATTAAAGAGGGAGGAGGAGGAGAAGAGGAGGGGAACTCACCAGAGGAAGAGGAGGAGGAGGAATCGCCGGAGGAGGAGGAGCCGGTGTCGGAGGTGCGCGGGAGGGGGGAGGCTGGAAGAGAGGGGAGGCCGGAGGTGCCCGGGAGGGGAGGGGAGGGGAGAGGAGGGGAGGGTAGGGATGGCCGGCCGGAGGGGAGGGGAGGGGAGGTCGCATTGCAGGCTAGGGGATCGGGAGGGCAGTGGAGGGGAGGGGAGGCGATCCAGAGAGCAACAAAGGCCGGCCAGGGATCGAAACATCTTTAAATCGCAGGGCTTATTGTCGTTGGAAATAAGTCTTCTGTTGGTAATAATATTATTACCGACGGACATTAATATATCCGTCGGTAATAATATTAACTATATCGATGGCTAAGAATATTCCGTCGGTACAAATACATTACCGACGGACAAGAAATGGTTGTCGATCGGTAATATATATGTAAAAAAATTATTAAAATTACAAAAAATATTATTTACGACGGAATGTTGATAATCCGTCGGTAATAATCAGTTTTACCGACGGATATAATAACGACCGTCGGTAATAATATATTACCGATGGATAAAAAAATAATGTCGGTAATAAATATTTTAAATATTAGTAAAATATTAAAGCTTTATTGCCGATGGATATTTTTACTACCGTCGGTAATATTAATATTATTACTGACGGTAATAAAAACATCCATCGGCAATAAACCTTTTTCTTGTAGTGAGTGCCTTCGATTGATGAGATCAAGGCTCGTCAGTTGGAGGACGAATTGGACACGATAGACAACGGTAAGAAAGCACCGATCGCCTATCACTTCGAAACTTTGAAGCATTCTACCAGGATCAGAGTAAAATACTCTGGTAGTGACGTCATGCTCAACCCTATGCCGATATCTCAGGTGGCACCCGAAGGCCACTGTAGAGAGATGCATCGTTGGGCCAAGCATCGACGAAGGAAAGTGGCGGAGGCCCAGAGGTCGATAAGCCTAAGTTGGCTCCACGAAGTGAAGCAGCCAAAGTTGCTGCTGATGTTGTAGCCTTGATGTCTGCCCTCTTCGAGGGGGCAGGCGAAGTGCATGTTGAAGGAGTGGGTTCGACGCCCCTTGAAGTTAGCCCCCACCGATCCGAAGGGGGACAAAGGCAAGGGAGACGGGGATCTGCCCGATCCAGACCAAGTCCCCAGGAAGGAGGTTCAGAAACAGGAGGGGCCCAATCTGATTCTGGTCACGGAAAGGCCGGAATACTCCCAATCCCAAGGGGAAGGGATTGGATCGAGGGAAAGGGCCTGCTCAACCCTCGCAGGGAGGCTCTAGTGGCAAAGGTAAATTCCGACCTCACAACGCTTGAGATATTTATAATTATATTAATTATAGTTCTCTTAAACTTTATTTATTATTTTCTTGCCAAATATCATAAACCACAAGTTGAGAGTTTAATTTAACTTTATTTCATTAATATGTCCCATCCCCCTCCCCCCCCCCCCCCCCCCCTCTCTCCTTTAATTTTTTTAGAATTAAACATGTTCTATTTCTCAGCAATGGGGAGCTAGATTCGATGCGGAATGTAAGATTCATTCGTGGCATCAGAACCATCCATGCATTGCACATGAACGATATATACTAGTATAATACTAAAATGGACCCTATCTCTTTTTGACACGTGGAGCCCTTCTGAAGAGTGGCATTCCTTGTCCTGTGTGTGAACGTTTCTCGATCCTATTTAAATCTCTTTTAAAACCTACTATAAAAGGAAAACAATTATATGGATTATATTGATCACGTATGGCAGCATCAATAGAGTATTTTTTATAAAATAACTAATGAGAGTTAAATTCACACAAAGTCTTACTTTTTATTGTGTTAATTAGTCCTAAATCTCTCCACATGGCTTTATTTAAGCTAAAGGATATAGCTTGTTAGGATATTAACTAGCTAGTCCCTTCTCGAAGGACACATTTGTACAACAAGTCTCTAACAGAAAATGTTAACTTTTTTACCCTTTAAATTACAAAACTGCTCCTTCCGCAAGAGTATATATACATTCGTTTCCAGTAAAAGTATCCATTTGTCTTTGACATAAGTATCAATTCGTCGATTAACACTATCCATGCAGTGGTTGCTACAGTGATGTCACTAGCTATAGCTATTATAGCAAGAGTATACATTCGTCTCCTAAAAGAATATCCATTTGTCATCAACAAGAGTAGCTATTCGCTGAGTGACACTGCGCATATTGTGGTTGCTACAATATATGATACTCTTGCTATAGTGAAATCATTGTGGCAATAGTCAATTCGCTAAATTGATACTCTTCTACAGCGAAATCACTGTAGCAACCACTACAAGCACAATATCAATCGACAAATTGATACTTTTGCTGAAGATAAATGGAAAATCGTTCTGTAGCACGTGAGGGGTAAATAAGGTCAAGGGACTTGATGTAGCACGCAATGTTCGGGAGGGACTTGGTGCAATATTAAAACATTAGCAAATACTAAAAGGACCTAAGGCTAAGTCTTACTTTTTTATTTCAAGACCATTTCTAAGGGGCATTGCTCGGTTTATACACGCTTCTTCGAATAAGACAAGCTTGAAAACTTATTATTAGACAAGTTCCACAAAAGGAAAGCATTTTACATTACAAGAGCCGGCTTTGGCAATACTATTTGCATATAATTACATGAAAGCCCATTTATTTTCATATTTACATGTAAGGACTTTCTATCACAGTCGAAGCACCAACAAGGACTGATCATTTAGTTGCATGACCAGCTTCCAAGTGAACACCAGGAAGGAGAAGACCCGATCCGCTGAGCCTCTCCTTGGTGATCCCATCCAGCTTGTCGGCCATTTCCGGGCTCAGATGGTTCACCCAATCCCCCACCTTCCCTTTTCTGAAGAAGGAGGCGAATCTGACGTCGCCGAGACCCATCAAGCCGCCGCCGGTCCTGTTCACCTCCAGTCCACTCAGATGCTCGAAGCTGCACATCCTCACGATCTCCTGCACGACCCCTTTGCTCTCCTCCTCCTCGGAGAACGGGCACCCCAAGAACTCCGCCAGCCTCCTCAGGCCCGACGCCGGGTCGCCCATCATCTCCTCGTACGTCAAGAACAGGACCCTCTCCGGCCTCCTCAAGCTCTCGTTCCAGTACCCGAGATGATGGTCCCAGAACGACCCGAATGGCGAGACCCCATCGCAGAACTTCTCGAAGGCCTGGCCTAACGGGATCGGCCCCGCCGCCGTCTCGGGTTGCACCGCGTACGCGTTCCAGAAGTGCCACAGCGAGACGAACGAGTCCTTCGGGTCGCGGCAGAGATAGACGACCCGGCAACCGGAGGCGCCCACGGAGTCCGGCTGGAGGGAGTAAGGGAGGTGGGAGGCCAGGAGACGGGGAGGGGGGAGCGCGTCCACCTCCGACTCTTGGCCTTGCAGGGCGAGCCCGTCGATGAAATGGAAGCACTCGTGGGGGTTCTTGTGGAGAAGCGGGTGCTGCGACAGGGGGTAGGTGCCGCGGGTGACGGCGGCGAGGGTGAGGGCTTTCAGCCAGGTGGTGCCGCATTTGAGGGGCGTCGCGACGAGCAGGTCGGTCGGGCGGGCCTTGAAGCGGTGCCGGACCGCCGTGACGCCGGGCACTAGGATGTCGGGGATCCAGGTGCCTCTGTAGTTCAGTAAGGGAGAGGGGGGCCAGCCGTCATCTCGCGGGAGGGCGGCGGAGATGAGATCCTCCTCCTCCCCTTCGTCTTGAGCCGTTGGTGCGAGACCGGCCCGCTGGGAGTCCATGGCTTCCGTTCTCTGTGTTAACTGATCGAAGGGCGGGCGGCGTCTTATACGGGGCCTTCTCATCCTGCGTACCCGTGGGCCCCGAGGTTGTATGGTACGCAGGATGTGCTGAATATTCTCTAAGCATCCCTTCAGCGTTGTACACGCGTTGACCTACCTCACAAGCATTGGAACACGTTGACATTTTCGGTTTCCACTGCAGCTCCTTAGGGATCTAAGGCGGGCACAAAACGACAAATAAGAGGAGTATTGACTTGCATTGAAGAATACTGATGTTTGAATAGGTACGAAATTCTTTAAGATTATAAAAATCAAATAGGTTAAAGTCAAAACTGAATCACAACCGTCCGTCCATCACACCCAATCCAACCGATGAATGACGCTCAGCCCAAAATTATATATGAAAGAACAACTGTGATTTAATTTTGGCGTCAATCACAACCGCCCATTACACCAAACCGGTGAATCGCACTTAGACCCAAGTGGCAAGGAAAAAAACGACTGCGATTCAATTTTGGCTTCAAATTATCTGATCATTTGTGATTATAAGCCTTTGAGGATCCACGCCCATTTGAATATGAGGGGATCATTAGGAGGAATTACTGTGGAGGAGCATCGACCTCAAAAAAAAAACATATTGCATTGCCAAAAGTTATCCATAAATCATTATGGAAAGTGTTTCACTACGCCATCAGCAATCCTCATGATGTGGCAACCATCCAACAGATTAACCCTCACATGTGAAAAATATAGAAAAGTTCAAATGTTTTAATTGCCCTCAACAACAGGCTCTATACACGGCAAACATCAGCTTTCATATCCATCAACTTTTTTAAATATTATTTTTTGGGAGCTGGGGTTTCCACTTAAAAAAATCAATAACTTCTTATATACATATCAAAACTTTATAAAATTTGTATTTTTGGAATCTACTAATATAGCTCTACAAAACTATACTCATGTTCTCTACAAAATTCTAAGAAAAAAATTCGATATAAGACCACCCTATAATTAAGTAATATATATCGAATTAAGTGACATTTGCTAATTGTTATGAAAAAAATAAAAAATATCACTTTTGCAATCTTGGTTTCACGTAAACTGATTAAATGTCATTTACAAAAGTAAATGTCACGTAAAACTGACAGTTGTAAAATAAAGAGAAGCTTTATCGGACACAAATTGCCGATAAAAGTGTCTTTTAATTTTACAATTATCAATTTATGTGACATTTGGTTTTGAAAAGTAATATTTAGTCAGTTTAGGTGAAATGTTCCTTAATTCGGTGAAATGTCCCTTAATTATGGGTCACTTGTATCCAAGGTTTTTTTTTCCCCAGAATTTCCTAGTCACAATGAGTTTAGTTTGGTAGATCTTGATTAATAGATTTCAAATATATAAACTTTTTATAATTTCGATGAGTATACAAAAAGTTATTAATTTTTTAAAATAAAAAATACAACTCCTAAAAAGAAAAATCAGCACATTTTTTAATCTTTTTAAAAAATGAAGGTAAGACAAACAAAGGGTATGGCATTCATCAAATTAACCAGTTTAATTGGACTGTCACATTATGGGGCTTGCTTGGGGCCTATAGAAGGTGAGACCCAAATCATTTTTCAATTGAAAAATTCAATACCATATCGAACCTAACCATCTCTACCCTCCATCTCAGTTTTCATGCATTGTAGCTATGGGAGAACTATTCTAAGGACCATGGGATAAACCCTAGGTGGATGCCTGAGATCCGCCATAGGGTCATCGGATAGTCCCTTTGTATTTCGGTACTTTCCAACTCACCATGATGATTTATGGATTTCTTGGGCGATGTTCTTGGCGTCGGTAAAAGTGCAAACCTTTTGGCGATGCAGTATGGATTTTCTTAGTGTTGTAATTGGTGTCAGGTAAAAGTAGAAACATTTTGGCGACGTAGAATATGTTTTCGGCGAGAGTGAAAAATTATTGGTGATGCAGTATGTGTCCTCGGCGAAGGTGGAAAACTATTGGTGATGTCGTATGTGGCGTCGGCGAAGGTAGAATCCTCTCATATTTTAATCACATATTGACCACATCTATAACCACCTTCCCACCAAGCTATATCCCATTAGAATGTATAACGACAGGACTCTCGGTTAAAGAATTGGAGAAAAACTTGAAAAACTCAAGCTTAAGTCCAAAAATGGGTTGTTCGAAGGTGAACGTACTCGATCATCAAATAGCCACCCATGGGCACAGACCGGCACGCACACGTTGCTCAAGTCTAAAGAAACTTGTAGGACAAGACTACATCTCACGTGATGGATACGGAACCAGCATGGGCACGTTGCTCCTAAAAAAACTTATAGAAAAATGTGGCACCCTGATAGGACTCGATATTAGAGAATTGAAAGAAAAAAAAAAAACTTGTAAAAGTAATTATTGAAAATGTTATGTATTTATATGCACTTTATTACTTATGAAATGTGATTGGAAATATGTTTTACTTCTTTTTTTTTTTTTTTGGTAGATCGATGATCGACATCATTGAGCATGGGAGAGATTTGATGACCCGAGAAAAGAGAGAGAGAGAGAGAGAGAGAGAGAGAGAGAGAGAGAGAGAGAGAGAGAGAGAGAGTTATGTATTGTTTAGTGTCTGGATATTGATGGATATTTGTAATAGATTTGGATATATGTACTACTTATTTGCATCTGTTTTTAATTTGATATATCCCTAGTTTGATATAATTTTATTATGAGTTTACATGGTAAATTTGATCAGTATAGGCATATACAAGTGTCCAAGAACAAATCAAATATAAAAAATTTACTTTTGGTGACATGGGCTTCTGCGTCGGAAAACATTTGCAATGAACAATTTTTATAAAAATAAAAAATACCATAGCGATATAGGCTTCTGCATCCGGAAATGTTTATACTGAATAATTTTAAAAAATTAAAAAATTTCTTTGGCGATGCGAGTTATTGCGTCTTTTAATTAATTAGCATTTAGCAAATGTTTGTTAGTTTCTTTTGGCGATGTTTGTTCCCACGTCGGAAAAGTTGTTAACCCTACCAACATGGTGTCCGCATCACCAAATGTCAATTAATTGACATTTGCAACTAATATTTTGTGACATTGAGGTAATATGGCAATGATGTTTTGGCGATGCTATAATGTTGCTAAAAAATTAACTTTTGTTGACACAAGCAACTTGTGCCGTTGCAATTTACAGACATGGCTATTGCGACATTTGGGCGATGCATTTTTGATATGCCAGTAAATTTTTTTGACAACCCATAGATGACCCATTGCCGACGAAGTAATGCATTGGGAACTGTCACGCCCCGAATTCTGGACTAAGAAGAGAGGATCCAAAACTCGAGGATGATATTTTGAAATAGAGGAAAATATAATTACAGAGATAATATCACACGCAAGCAAAAACTAATACTTAAATACCAATTCCACTAACAATACTCATACAATGTCTTACAGCTCCAAATACAATAATAAGAAATGGTAAATAACTAGACAACTATAATTGGCACTCATACCCTCGTGACTCTGATGCTGAACTGCTACTCCGACTGAAACTACCACAGAGCTCCTAACGCTCCGCCCGAGAGAAAGAACCTGGGGGAGAGGAAAAACAACAAAACAACTCCTCCTGCGTATAAAACTCAGTGGTCCTAAAGAACAAATCGGATAACGCGAGAAAGATATAAAGCAGAAAATATACTACTATGTTAAAGTAAAGCTGCAAACATAACTGAGTAACCAATAAAAGAAACTACGACTACTACAAGTCTATACTAAGTGATCTATTCTACTGTGTCCAGTAATCCTATATTATACGTTCAATGTCCTAACCGACAATTCCTTCATGAGGCGTCTCATTCCACTTCATGAGAGAACCCATTTCCTAAGTCGTGCATAGTGATACAAAGCCCTATGCTAAAGAGAAGAAAAGAAAGAAAAAGAAGGAGAGGGAAACAAGTGTGAACCCCAAGTTTGAGCTAGGCTCCCGACTTGGTGGCATTACTATTGGGTTTCTTTTTCGCAACAAGGGAACCACTCCGTTCCTTACGCTCGAGATACAGCCTCAAGACATACTACCCTAGTGGCCAAAAAGGGGGCTTGGTCTTTCACCATGGGGCACTCTTACCCAACTTGCTTTCTATGGGGTCTAAACCCCAAGATTAGGTCACTCCACCTCAGTTTCCCTGTGAAACAACTAGTGACCTAACCCCGTGATCCTCCCTACTCGTTTTGGTTTGTGCACAACAAGGGGTTCACTTACCTATGATGTGCACGCGGATCTATACTGAGAGCCAGCCGGGCAACTAGGTTGCCACGACACCAGGACATTACTGAAGATGATACAAACCTCATAAAATCATGTAAATCAAATGCTCCACTAATCGATCGGTCTCTACTCATAGTGTAAAACATAGACGAGGTGTCTCAGGTTATGATCCCGACTAAAGAGAACGACCCTCGGCCCAAACAATGCTGAAAAACCCTGGCGTTGCCGAAACACGACGACTACTATTATCAAAGAATTTACTACCATTTCTAAATAATTAATATTAAGATAATACAATAAAAATATTGTCTACCAACTCGGCAATCAAAAAGGTGTATAGCCATGATCCCTAACTAAGCATGTAATATTTTAAACGAATAATTAATTTTTAATTAAAATATTTACATGCAGTATGACTAACCTGTTGAAGCGTGGCTATCGACCACGAGTCGCTCCGCTCCTAGTCCTAGTACATTCTGAAATTATATGCAATGGACTATGTAAGTAAATTATTGCTATCACGCACGTTGGGTTTGATAGTGGCTATGATTCGGGCCTTCAAGGCCCTAGGGTTCGAGGTCAACGAATAGGTTTGACAAAGCCACTCGGATCGAATCAATTCCCCTGAAAATCAGGGAAGATCTAATCATTGCAACCATGGTGGTTGGGAAGGGCTTAAATAAAAAGCTAACCGTTGCCGCTAATCTCGCGCAATTTGGAGCATGGAAGTGTCCGATATCATGAAAATACGCTTTGTAGTGCGGGGAACTAAAATGATCCGATCTGATCCAGAATTGAATCGGGTTTGGTTCAGACTGGATCGGATGTAGGTCAAGTCCAGATTCACGGATCTGGTTCAAGTTTGGATTGGACTAGATCTGATCCAAGGTGGATCAGACCTAGCCTAGATGGGCTTGGAGGGCTGGGTGCTCGTACTAAAAACCAAGGGTGCGAAGTTGAAATGGAGTAAAGCAAAAATAAAGGGTGGTTGTGCTTGCTGATAATAAAACTAGGGTGAAAGGATACAGTTAACATGGGTTTGTGAGTATAGAGGGGTGCAATTTAACAAGGAGGGGGTGTCTCTAATCTTGGGGTCACTAGTCAATTAACAATACCCTGTGTGTCCCCATCCTTCTGTTGGAATTGGATCCATGTATCGGAGTCGCAGCGGAAGCAAAAGAAAGATCCGAAGATCATACGGTGTATGTTTCATTACAATTCGTGATAAAAACAATCTATATGCAAATCTATGATCTTAGCATATGTACGGACACCCTAGAGGCATACTACGATCTACAGAAGACATGCATATATCTACTTAGGTGTTTAGATTTATCATACCTTATGGATCTATGATCCGGAGATTACGGAACGATGAAGAACCGCACTTGAATCGCAAGGGAAACTGTCGGATAGCACCTTGTCCTTTGCGAATTGAAGAATCCTCGAAATCCCGTCTCTGAGTGCAAGGATTTCGAGCTGACGGAAGAATCCATTGCGAAGACGATGGCGAGCCTCGAGATTTTCTCCTCCTCTTTCTCCTTTCTTCCTTCTCCTTCCTTCCTCTTCCTTCTCCCTTCTTCTTCCTCTCTTTTCCTTGGCCGAAACCACAAAGGAGGAGGAGTAGGGGTCGGATTTTTTGAGGGGAGGGAGTAGAACCATTAGGGCCGGCCCTCCCCTCCCTATTTCCTTTATAGGGCCGGTCTCCCATGGCTCCAAGGAGCCTAGGGCCGGCCCTTAAGTGGATATGTATGAGGGGGGATCGAATTTAGGTCTTCCGGGTGTCTATCGTGAAGTCCGGACGAAAACGCCCTTCACGACAAGCAGAAAACTAAAAGTGAGACTGAGTGAGGTGCGCTACTCGGAATCGAGTTCCGTCAGCGCTTGTGAGCTCCTGGAATTATTCCGCTCAATCTAAGATCCATATTCAATATGTTCTGAGCCATATTTCAGTATTTACCAAAATACCCCTATGGCCCGAAACACAAGTGAATTAGGTTCTTTGGCTCTGGGCTTGCGCTCCATCGTGCTACTTCGCATCCAACGTATCCAACTAGGTCGGGGAACAATTCCTATACGCAACGATAGGGTAGAACCTTCAGGGTTCGGGATCTCTAGCTCCAACCGGATCCCTGATTAACTGTTCCGGTGACACACCGAAAGTTCCGTTAATCAGCCCTAATCCGATTAACCTGCGTAGCCACCCAGAGTGCGACGCGAGTTGAACTCTAGTGATCCTAAACTTATGTTACTCCCTCGTAACCCTGTTCTCTACTATACTCCGATAATCCTTATCCCTCCTATTACTGGTGCCATGATACGACTCGGGCGGTGGGGAGCACCGTCAGATCCCGATCGATCATCTGACTAGGGTTTGATGACTTGTCATCTATAACACCACACACCTTCCGGTGCTATGCCTATCATCCAGAACATCGTCAGTCATACTGACAACCACCAGGCCTGGGTTAACTGTGTGGACAGATTGACTCATCAAAACGCACCCATCCAACACTGGACATCGGATAACCTGTAGGGATTACATGTCACTCAAGCACCAGCCGGGTAATCCAACATACCGTGGTATTGGACTATGGAAGGTCCGCACACGTTGGCACATCAAATCACCACTCAACTGGTTGGCCTAGTGAGCATGGTCCCTCAGGGTTAAGGACAGATTATCTATAGTAGTAAGACGGTTTCTACACCAGTGTCTGAATCACTGAACTGTGCACCGTCTTGGTTCCTGTTCAACACGATCATCGTGCTTGGTCAATGGCCTACTGTGTTCCCTAGGGTCCTTTTTTATTATATGAGTATTATCATATACCAGAGTAGTATTCTAATTAAAACAATAACCAAAGTCATCTTTATTAATGTTAATACAGAAAATCCACGCTAAGGACACACGAGCTACAACAATCTCCCACTTGGCCTAGCGGGGAACAACAGTCTTAACTCCCATGGCATCCACGTGCTTCTCAAAAGCCTTGGTCGGTAACGCCTTTGTGAAAGGGTCCACCATGTTATCTGCAGACATCACCTGAGTCACTGCTACCTCCCCTCGCTTCTGCAAGTCCCCGATTATGTAGTATTTTTGCTCGATATGCTTGCTCTTCTGGTGATATCTTGGCTCCTTGGATTGTGCTACCGCTCCACTATTGTCGCAGTAAAGGACAATAGGATCTTGAGCTCCCGGTACGCATCTTAAGTCCGTGAGGAACTTCTTGAGCCACACCGCCTCCTTAGCTGCTTCGCACGCCGCAACATACTCAGTCTCTGTCGTCGAATCTGCGATGCATCCCTGCTTCACGCTTCTCCAACTGACAGCTCCTCCTCCTACTGAAAACACAAACCCTGACATCGATCTCCTGGATTCCGGATCTGACGCAAAGTCAGAATCCGTATATCCAATCGGTATCAGTTCCTGTGAAGAGTAAACTAACTCATAATCTCTCATCCTACGGAGATACTTGAGTATACTTTTCACAACAGTCCAGTGCCCTGGACCCGGATTTAACTGATACCTACCTATCATGCCTACTGTATAGCATATATCTGGTCTCGTGCACTGCCTGGCATACATCAGACTCCCTACTACCGAAGCATAAGGTATCTTCTGCATCTCTGCCCTCTCCTCAGGAGTCTTAGGACCTTGATCCTTGGACAACTTCATTTTATGTCTGAATAGAACCAGTCCCTTCTTGGAGTTGTGCATACTGAATCTGACCAAGATAGTATCTATGTAGGCTGACTGTGACAGCGAGAGAATCTTGTTCTGGCGATCTCGAGTTACCTTGATCCCCAGAACATAACTTGCTTCACCCAGGTCTTTCATGTCAAATTGAGAGGATAACCACACCTTCACTGTAGACAACGTTCCAACATCGTTTCCGATGAGCAGGATATCGTCCACGTAAAGCACTAGAAAAACTACTGCAGTCTTATTGCTCCTTTTATAAACACATGGTTCATCCACGTTCTGTTCAAATCCATAAGACTGGATAGCCTGATCAAAATGCATGTTCCAACTTCTGGATGCTTGCTTCAGTCCATAAATGGACCTTTGCAACTTGCACACCAGACCTTCCTGACCTTTTGCGACAAAGCCTGGAGGCTGAGACATGTAGATGTCTTCTTCCAAATCTCCGTTGAGGAATGCGGTCTTGACGTCCATTTGCCAGATCTCCCAATCATAATGGGCTGCAATGGACAAGAGGATCCGGATAGACTTAAGCATAGCCACTGGCGAAAAGGTTTCGTCATAGTCGATCCCTTCTCACTGGGTATAACCCTTAGCGACTAGTCTAGCTTTGTAAGTCTCAACGGTACCATCCAGACCTCATTTCCTTTTGTACACCCACTTACACCCAATATGTTTAATATTGTGAGGTGGTGTTACAAGTGTCCAGACCGAATTTTGGGACATCGATGTCAGTTCTGCCTCCATGGCTTTCTGCCATGCTGCATGGTCAGTGGATACCATCGCTTCGTCATAGTTCAGAGGATCATTCTCCTGAAACTCTGGATCAACCATAAAGGCTTCTCCAATGTATTTATCAGGAGCACTTGTGGTTCTCCCACTGCGACGAACCTATGGTGGTTCCATAGGAGTCGATTCTACAGTACCGTTAATCTTAGTGGTATCGGCTGCCACTACGTTTTCTGTCTGCGCACTTCCATCAGTACCAAGCAATTCTTCAAGAACTACTTTACTGGTGAGCTTATGGTCTATTAAATAATCATACTCCAGGAATACGGTGTTCGTCGAGACGACAACCTTTCTATCATCAGGATCATAAAATAAACCACCCTTTGTCCCTTTTGGATATCCAACGAACAGACATACCTTTGTTTTTGACTCTATCTTATCTCGCTTGTCCTTCCGCACATGTGCTGGACAACCCCAAATCCTAAAGTATTGTAGGCTTGGCTTTCGCTTCAACCACAGCTCCCAAGGAGTTAGGGGTACTGACTTTGATGGAACAAAGTTCAAAGTATATGCTGCCGTCTATAGGGCATATCCCCAAAAACTAGGTGGCAATGTTGCATAACTCATCATAGTCCGAACCATGTCTAACAAAGTTCGGTTTCTACTCTCAGATACACCGCTCTGTTGTGGTGTCCCTGGTGCAGTCAACTGGGATACGATCCCATGCTCACGCAGGTACCCAATAAATTCATCCGATAGGTATTCGCCTCCTCGATCCGATCGAAGAGACTTGATACTTTTACCCGTCTGCTTTTCTGCTTCAGCTCTGAACTCCTTGAACTTATCAAAGGATTCAGACTTCCGCCGCATTAGGTATATGTATCGAAATCTTGAGTGATCATCCGTGAAGGTGATGAAATACTCGAAGCCTCCTATGGCACGGACACTTATGGGCCCACATACATCAGTGTGTACCAACTCCAACACCTTCCTTAGATCTGCTACCTTTGGCTCGGAAAGACCTTTTAGTCATCTTGCCTTCCAGGCAAGACTCACACGTCGGTAGACTTTCTGAAACATTTGGACTTAAGAGTCCTACCTTAACCAACCTGTGAATCATGTCTGAGGCTATGTGTTCAAGCCTTAGATGCCAAAGGAGTGTTGGATTATCTGAGGGATTTTTCCTTTTAGATGAATTAATCACACAAGCTTCAGTTATGTTATCCTGCTTATGATTGGAGTTAATTACATAGAGACCATTCTGTATCTTTCCCTTACAAACAAAGGAACCATTCAATTTAATTGACACACCAAAAGCATCAAATAAAACTGAAAAACCTTCATTATTCAATAAGGAAACAAAAATTAAATTACGTCGCAAGTACAGTACATAAAGTATGTCTCTAAGTAATAAACTTCTTCCATCAAGGAATTGCAAGATGATATCTCCAACTGCTTCAGTCTCTACCACGGCCTCAGTTCCCATGCTTAGGATTATCTCTCCTTCACCCAGTTTTCTTGTCTCCTTGAACCCCTGCAAATTATTGCAAGCATGGTTAGTGGAACCAGAATCCACAATCCATAAAACTGGAGAACAACTGGATGTTACAAGGGTTTCCACTATGTGGATTTAAGATATACCTATCTCAGCCTTCTTGGGAGCCGTGCGGCAGTCGCCCTTTCAGTGCCCCTTCTTGTCGCATCGGAAATATTTTCCTTTGGGCTTCACCGGACCATTATGCTTGGGAACCTGCAACTGCACCTGGCCCATCTTCACGGGCTTCTTAGACTTTCTTTTCTGAAACTTGCCCTTGGCTTTCAGAGAAGAATTCCGCTCCACGTTTAGGGATTGGGCTTCTGCCTTCATCCCGTCCTCTGCCGCCTAGAGCGCCGCTAGGAGCTCTGCGTTAGACATCTCCAACCGGTTAAGGTTGAAGTTGGTAACGAAGCCCTCAAACGCTCCTGACAGAGACGCGAGTAAAATGTCGGTCTGGATCTCTGCATCCAAGATGACATCGAAGGAACCAAGCTCGTTCACATAGCCAAACAACTTCAGCATATGATCCCGAACTAAAGTCCCCTCTGCCATCTTCGTGGATACCAATTTCTTGATGGTCAGGTAACGAGTTACCCGACTACGACCCTCGAACATTTCCTTTAGGTAGAGCATCATGTCTGAAGCAAAGGCCATGTCTTCGACTTGCTTCTGAAGGACGGTCTGCAAGGATGCCACTATGTAGCACTTGCACATCTTATCAGCATCTAGCCAGTCTTTCCATTCCTTTAACTGGGCCTCAGTTGCACTTGGTCCCGGCATGGCCGGTTAAGGGGTACTTAGGGCAATTGTGTGTTTGCCAACCCTTAGGACGAGCATTAGGTTACGCTTCCAGTCCTCGTAGTTTAGTCCCGTAAGTTTGTTATCATTAAGTATGGAGGCAAGGGGGTCGAGCTTGGTCATGATTTCTGTAAACAATGGTTTAAAGCAATAGTTAGGGTCTACTACAATCTATTTCATAGAATTTAGAAATAGATAATGTCTACTCCAGCCGCTATGTCTTCACCACCTCAAGTGGAGACATCCAGGAATCTAAATTCCCTGGGCTCGAGCATTGAGACTATCGGCCCTGAATTGGAGACAACATCTCGGTGAGAGCATACAACCGCTTCTGCCAACGGGGTTTTTACGACTCAGTCTACATCAGAATTACCCACGGCAAACTGAAAGACCTCCCAGTCTCATTTTGGCCAGCTTTATGTGACCCGCGTGCGTAGCAACAACGGCTTCACACAAGCTTTCGGATGCTTCCCATAAATCTAGGTGGTGTCGGCAGGGGGGTTCATAGGCTCCCACGGTGCAGGATAAAACCGTCACCCACTGCCACCGGCATCCTCCATGTCCCAAAGAAAACCACTAGGCGAACCAGCATGGAAGGAAACACAGCTCTCACCCGGTGGGAATATCGAACTGCGTACCTCCCACCCAGACCCTTAGCCGGTTGATTGTGGAGGCCAGGGGCTCCCCTTTGGAGGGAACCTCTTATACATCCCTTCTTTATGAGGTTTTATGCATATCTAGAATGGTCACGACCTCCTAGACATAGACCCTAGTCTACCGTGCTCCCACTAGGATTACAAACCCTCCCGCAAAGCATTAGTATCCTCGAAAAATATCATTGTCCCTATCTTGAATACTCAGCTTTCGCCTTTCTTGCAAGGATCACATTACATAGATTCCAAGGATCCCGATACTTCACTAGTTTGCCCACAATCCTAAGATCTGGAGCCTAGCCTAAGGTCAACGTGGAAAGGACTCCCACTACGATGACACCTCATTCACAATTTGATACCTGATGTCATAGTAGACCTCATCTCATTACAGGTTTCGATGCTGGCCAAATAGGGACATCCGACAACCTCCTCCGGACCTCAACCGAATGGTGGCATAACCAAATCATGATGAGTTCATACTACCATCAAACATCATCTAGAAACGGGTATCACACAGTGAAATCCTAACCTAACTTGGTCGCTAGGACCACGTGGGGAAAGGGCATCCCACTAGAGTTATCATACTTATTATGGAGACATTAGTTAATTATCACTAAATAAATCTAACACTACGTCTATCTCGGTGCACAGTACTTGGCTACCTGAACTACCACGAGGGCGGTTACCACCTTTCCTTTTAGCTAGCCACCGGATTCGCACTTGTTAGAAGCATTTAGAAACACCAATGAATCCATAAGCTTAGTACTAACCCTAAGCCTGATCTAGAGACAAACTCACAAGCAAGAATGATAATCACATTATCATCGGGGTTCTCTAAATACTGAATAAAGAGAAACAATAGAAAAACATCCAAACTGAATCAAGTCCAAGGTCCGACCCCTGAACCTGAATAGCACAGCCAAGATATCCCGCTCTTCCGTTCTGCACGATCTCTGACGACGATCCCTTTTATCGCCAACATGCACACTTTCGCCGGGTCTTTGCACGCCATGGTACCGCTTATCCGAACCGTGGATGTAGCATCATCTCCTTCTTCCTGTGACTGAAAAACTAACACGCTCCGAGCAAGTGCTCGTTCGTGTACAATTTCGCTAGAAAGAAAAGAAGACAATCCTGAAAACATGGCCAGGGAACCGAGGATGGTCAACCCCCACCCTCGCCCATCTAGAGCCTTACAATCCACAATAATAATCAATGCAAAATTAAATCCGGGGTCCGACCCCCGGATGCATGCAATCACATATTACTATTCAGCGTGGCACCTGCAAAAAGACGATACATAGCACAATCTATATGCATGATCTACGCCGAACCCCGACGAAAATATATGCCATCATATATTCACATGATGTTTTCACGAATTCATGCATGAAACATACACCAAAGCGTGCTCTGATACTAATTGTTGGATATTGGATCCGCTAATTGGAGTCGCAGCAGAAGCAAAAGAAAGATCCGAAGATCATACGGTGTATGTTTCATTACAATTCGTGATAAAAATAATCTACATGCAAATCTATGATCTTAGCATATGTACGGACACCCTAGAGGCATAATACGATCTACGGAAGACATGCATGCATCTACTTAGGTGTTTAGATTCATCATATCTTATGGATCTATGATCCGGAGATTATGGAACAATGAAAAACCGCACTTGAATCGCGAGGGAAACTGTCAGATAGCACCTTGTCCTTTGCGAATTGAAGAATCCTCGAAATCCCGTCTCTGAGTGCAAGGATTTCGAGCCGACGAAAGAATCCGTTGCGAAGACGATGGCGAGCCTCGAGATTTTCTCCTCCTCTTTCTCCTTTCTTCCTTCTCCTTCCTTCCTATTCCTTCTCCCTTCTTCCTCTCTTTTCCTTGGCCGAAACCACAAAGGAGGAGGACTAGGGGTCGGATTTTTGGAGGGGAGGGAGTAGAACCATTAGGGTCGGCCCTCCCCTTCCTATTTACTTTATAGGGCCGATCTCCCATGGCTCTAAGGAGCCTAGGGCCGGCCCTTAGGTGGATAGGGATGAGGGGGGATCAGATTTAGGTCTTCCGGGTGTCTATCGTGAAGTCCAGACGAAAACGCCCTTCACAAAAAGCGAAAAACTGAAAGTGAGACTGAGTGAGGTGCGCTACTCAGAATCGAGTTCCGTCAGCGTCTGTGAGCTCCTGGAATTATTCCGCTCAATCTAAGATCCATATTCAATATGTTCTGAGCCATATTTTAGTATTTACCAAAATACCCCTACGACCCGTAATACAAGTGAATTAGGTTCTTTGGCTCCGGGCTTGCGTTCCATCGCGTTACTTCGCATCCAACGTATCCAACTAGGTCGGGGAACAATTCCTATACGCAACGACAGGGTGGAACCTTCAGGGTTCGGGATCTCTAGCTCCAACCGGATCCCTGATTAACTGTTCCGGTGACACACCGAAAGTTCCGTTAATCAGCCCTAATCCGATTAACCCGTGTAGCCACCCAGAGTGCGACGCGAGTTGAACTCTAGTGATCCTTAACTTATGTTACTCCCTCGTAACCCTGTTCTCTACTATACTCCGATAATCCTTATCCCTCCTATTATTGGTGCCATGATACGACTCGGCCGGTGGGGAGCACCTTCAGATCCCGATCGATCATTTGACTAGGGTTTGATGACTTGTCATCTATAACACCACACACCTTCCAGTGCTATGCCTAGCATCCGGAACATCATCAGTCATACTGACAACCACCTGGCCTGGGTTAACTGTGTGGATAGATTGACTCATCAAAACGCACCCATCCAATACTGGACGTCGGATAACCTGTAGGGATTACATGTCACTCAAGCGCCAGCCGGGTAACCCAACATACCGTGGCATTGGACTATGGAAGGTCCGCACACGTTGGCACATCAAAGCACCACTCAACTGGTTGGCCCAGTGAGCATGGTCCCTCAGGGTTAAGGATAGATTATCTATAGTAGTAAGACGGTTTCTGCACCAGTGTCTGAATCACTGAACTGTGCACCGTCTTGGTTCCTGTTCAACACGATCATCATGCTTGGTCAGGTGAATGGGAATCCCACGTTCCCGTGGTGGAGACTTCACCACATCCTCTACCTGCCAACAGCTTATTCTCGGTGAAGCGACCAGCATCACCAAAGCTGTGAATTAGTTCTAGGTCTACACAGAACTGGTCCACTGGGTCTCCCAAGCATGGATCCTCTATGCGCCTCAGTGGCCTACTGTGTTCCCTAGGGTCCTTTTTTATTATATGAGTATTATCATATACCAGAGTAGTATTCTAATTAAAGCAATAACCAAAGTCATCTTTATTAATGTTAATACAGAAAATCCACGCTAAGGACACACGAGCTACAACACCTTCTCCCCATAAGTAGATTAGGTGAAAATGGTGCAGGTCTTGCGACCTCGCTGGACCCGAGGGGTGAGGCCCCATTTGGTAACCAGAAAAGATACCGGACGGCCGACTAGGGGTGCCCGAACCACTTGCCTTTGGGACTGGTCGCCGAGACCCGACCACACGATTTGTTCTTGGTGCATGGCCAACGGTTTTGGGGTGGTGGTGCATGTGAGATGGCCACCATTGTAGCCACCATAGCCACCACGATTGTAGCCGCTGCGACCACCATAGTTGCCTCCTCATCTGAGTGGGAATCCATGACCTCTCGAGTAGCGACCGCCATATCCTCCCATAAGACGATTGTCGATCACCATCGTAGGGATCATACTGTGGGGGTGGGGTCTTCTCATCGCTTGAATATTCTTCATAGAGAGTCCTACGATCTTGGCATTGTGCGTCATCATGGAGGATGTCATTCCGTTGAAGCGATTTGATGGTGGCGCTTGGACCTTCCTCGCAGTGGGTTTGCTAATTTGCTTGGTGCGCTCGAGGAAGTCCTTCGGGAATCTAGTTGAGATCGAGAGCATGTGTTATCTTCACAAGGATCTCCCGTATCCCGATCATATCCGCTTTCACCTCCCGATAAGAAGCCACGAGGCCCTTAAGGGTCGGTACTCCCAGATTACCATTTGCGGAGTTGGGGTCTTTCGATCCATGCTGAGTTGCCATCGGAGAAGGATAATTCTTGCTCTGATACCAACTTGGTGTAGCAGAAGCAAGGTCAAAGAGGAGCACGTGTTATTCAAATGATGATAGAGGAAAGATGCAACGATCCTCTCTTAATAACTCTCTCGAATCTCACAAGACACAATAACTTTGGGCATAATAATCAGTTTATTAGAAATATCAAAATCTGGATTCCCATTACATGCTAGTAGTGGGCCTTTATATAGGGCTTAGCCAAGTACTAAAAAGAAAAAAAATATATAAATGAAATAAAAAATTAATAACATTCCTTAAGAGCCTTTGATGAATCTGGCCCAATTTATGGTCTTGGTGCAAAATCACGTGGATACCGATTTGTCGCCATTAACATCTTTCTTCTTTGGATTCTAGCGATTGGATGGCCTTCCTTCTAAGTTATTGTAGCTGCCATCTTTAGGAGGGAGGCACGATAGCTTGCCTCTTTTGGAGAAGCATGGGTTGGTTGTAGCTATCTCTTTTGGAGAAGTGTGGACTGGTTGTAGCTGCCTTTTTTGGAGAAGCATGTGCTGGTTGTAACTGCCTCTTTTGGAGGGGTCCGATCTCCTGCATCATCTCTCAATCGATCATTCGTGATAGAAATCAACTCGATCTTTCACTTTGTTAGAGATCGAGAAATTCACTTTCTCCCTCTCTGCACTAGGGATTATTCGTGATAGAAATCAACTCACAGTTTGTTAGTGATCAAAAAATTTGCAAGGACTTAGATATATAATCGCTTCACTCGATCAAGATCAAACGACTAATGTTATGGCTAAACCTCTTAATTTGTACTTAACACTTCACTTTAATGAACTAAAATATTGTAACAAGAATATTGGTATAGAGTAAACAAATTGATAGTGGTAACTATGTGATTTATTTGGAAGGCCCAATGTGACCTTGTATTTCAGAAGAAACCATGTCCTACTCCGGTGTTAGTGTAACAAGGGTGGGCCCTTAGTTACCAGTATGTTCAAAACCAATTCATAGGTCTGGTAGAGGCCTTGGAGAGGGCACCAGTTGACTTTATCGTGTGGGCGGATAGGACCTTTCAAAACCCCTATGTCCTTGGGAGTTGGGGATGGGGCCTTCTGAGCACGGCTCTCTCTCATTTATCATATTAAAACCCTATTATAAAGATGATAAATACTCATTCAATAGCATTTAATGGTTATTTGATGTTAATTAGGAAAATCATAAGTACTATATCTCTCTCTTTAATTGAAATAGACCACAACGAGTGAATACACTCATTTTAGATTGCACACTTCTTCGAATGACTGTAATGCCATATATTAAGTTCATCCAAGTGTTGCCAGGGTTTCTTACTAGTTTATATATATAATATACACTCAAATACACCTACAACATAACAACATACAAAATAATCCTCGGCTACATGCAATTTGCTTGACCATCAAATAATTTGATCTGAGCCAACCCATCATGCAATCCTGACTTATATATATACTAGTGCAAGCCTGTGCCTGTCGACGTCGGCATGGCAGCGAGCAGCCTTCGACGGCAACACATTTGCCGGCACTGCAGCGGGCCGCCTTCGGCGGCAACACACTTAAATGCCGTTAACAACAAAACACTTTCGACGATAACACCGGCATTCATAGGGACACACATTTACTCGCTCGTGCCGATTGGCACGAAGAGGGCACTTTTGGGGCAACCAACTCCCCCTCCCCCTATAATCGATCAATCATAACTTTCTCTGTTCGAACGAATTCCTCGAGAACGACTCGATGGTTTGGGGCGGCCAAAAGTTCAGCAGGTGGGTTAATAGTTGTTGATGCGAACAACGATCACAGGATGAACGGTCATGTTTAGTGCAGTTTCAATGGGCCTGAATTTTAGAGGTTTAGTACAATTTAAATGGGTTGGAATTTGAAACCAATGAGAGATCATGCGTTGATTTTTGAACGAATGGTTAGATCTATTCGGTTTATTTTGTTTAGTCAGCTTATCCTAGTCAGCTTTTTGTTCCGTTTTATCTAGCCAGCATAAAACTGACGTCCCTTGTTTTATATATATATATATATATATATATATATATATATATATATATATATATATATATATATATATATATATATATATATATATATATATATATATATATATATATATATATATATATATATATATAGAGAGAGAGAGAGAGAGAGAGAGAGAGAGGGCTGGGTTCCTATGACATGTCATAGGGAGTACCCTATGACATTTGGTGAATTAGTAATGCTAGAATGTTTAGAATGTGCTGAATTTTTTTGAGGGTGATCATCTTACCTTAGATAGAATGTCCACAAAAAATCAAAGCATTCTAAAACTTGTTGGGGCATCAAATGTTAGAAGCTTTATCGGCCATCCATTTTAACCGTTAAATTGAAAATCATATTTGATGCCTCTAGAAGTTTTAGAATGAGCCGATTTTGTGCGGGAATCCTATCTAAGATAGGGTGATCATCCTCATAAAAATTCATAACATTCTAAATTTTCTAGGGTTACTAACTCACTATATGTCATAGGGTACTCCCTATGACATGTCATAGGAACTCATTTCCCATATATATATATATATATATATATATATATATATATATATATATATATATATATATATATATATATATATATATATATATATATATATATATATATATATATATATATATATATATATATATATATATATATATATATATATATATATATATATATATATATATATATATATATATATATATATATATATATATATATATATATATATATATATATATATATATATATATATATATATATATATATATATATATATATATATATATATATATATATATATATATATATATATGAGGAATGAGATGCTGCCTATCAAAGCAGCGTTTTTTGCTGCTTTGATACATTGTTTGACCATCCTAGAAGTTTTGGAATTTGATAAAATTTGGTGAGGGTGTTGTCTAGGGTAAGATGATCATCCTCACAAATTTTCATCAAATTCCAAAACTTCTAAGAGGGTCAAATGGTCGAAGCAAAATCTGCAGATTTATTTCATGGGCAATATTTAGAGGGTGATGGCAATATTTTGAGGGAGACAATGATAGTTCATGGGCAACGATATTATTTCGATAGGGGGGAGGGGGGTCATACACGACCACTGCATCGCACTCTTCATAATATTTACAACCTTTTCTCTCTAAAATATTCTCGTTATATTATTTTCTCTACAAAATTAACTTTGCATGACATTTTGGATCAACATGAAAAAAAAGAATCGAAAAAAAAGTCTTTCAATTTGTATGGATCTCTCTCTGCTCTTTTTCTCAGGCTGTCGAATTTGAGGAGTTGTGCTGGGGCCATGCTATTGCTTACATAATTCGGTGGCAAAAGCCATTGAATTAGTGCTTTCTTTTACGATGGAGCTGCTAGCCGTCATATATATAAATTCAAATTCTACGAAGCCCGATGACTGTCTAGAGAAGTTCCTAGAACGACAGTTGGACCGCCATATAGGTATATTTAATATTTTTTTTAACTTAATGCATTGTCATTGCTTGGAATAATAAAGATAGCTACTTCTGAAATACAATATCAGTAAGTAATATTTGGACATCTATGATGATGTCTGTGCCAAGTGGCGTGCGTCAAGTTCATCCGGACATTGTTCGAGTTTCTTATTAGTCTATCTATACTATAACATGTAGCAGGATGTATTTTACTGTAGCAGCAACAATACCGTTGATCATCCTCCTCTCATTCATATACACACCCAAAAAATTTAGAACCCTGTGTATGCGTGCGCGAATGCGTGTTTGTGGAGAGAGAGAGAGAGAGGGGGGGGGGGGGGATATTAGGGTTTTCCCCCAATTTCTAATTATTTTTAAATAATCTACAATTTTTTTATCCTTATTGCTTTAATATAATAAAATAGATTTGATGACCTCTATTGGAGCTTCTAGGCATGTGAAGTAGCTTCTAATGACCCTAAATTTATAGCAAAGGATCATAATGTGACTTATGATGAGGAAGTTGAGATTTTTCCAGAGTGGCAGTTGTATGAAATTAGTTATTAAACAACATTCTCACAATATAGAGACTGTTTCAAGCAATGCTCTCCACCATATAGAAGTCTGAAACAAAAACTTGACAAAATCCGTATGATCCGCTTTTGAATAGCTTCACCACCTTAAATTCTTGGCGCAATCAGCAGTAGGTCATCGCTAGCTCTCGATCGATTCATTCCAACACCCGATTCGAAACTTGTAGGCTCCATAAGCTGTAGTCCTGTTCATCAGGAACAGGCTCCAAGTTAATTGCCCCACATTCTACATTCTTCAATAGGTCTTTTAAAATAACAGTTAGCATCAGCATCAGTCGAACAAAACAGAAGATTCCATTGCAAAATCGGTTCACAAAATGATCACAAACTCACATTTACATGAGCTGCTGTTACCTTAATCACATAAAAGCTGGAAAACGATGAAATAATTAAAGCATTAACTCTGCGGTCACCTCTAGAATCACCTCCAAGGATCCGCTATTTACCCAAGCTGCGGCGATGAAGTCTGCCCTCATAGCTGCCTCAAACGTTATGGGATCTCAACTTACTTTTGAAGGCGATGCTAAGTCCATTTCGGACCTCCTTTTACACCCGAATCATGATCCTCCATGATGTATTGCATCTACCATCACGGACTGCAGATTTCCACTGAAGGCTATCCCGACTGCAATTATTCTCCATTGCCCCAGAGGCTCCAACACAGTCGAGCATGACCGTGCTAGATTTGATGTTTGTAATGCATCGTCCCATGGGACCTTCTGGGAGTCCCTAAACCTTGATGCTATGAATTTATAAAACTGAGCGCATTCACTCACTTCCAAAAAAAAAAGGGTATTCAGAAGGTACATGTTCATGCTCCTCTCAACAATAATTGTTGTGTCAAACTATAAATATCAGATTAAATTCAGCAATTCAATAGTAAACTCCACCGCTTAAAGTAGAACTAACCTGAAGATTGCTTGCTATTGGAGGAAGGAACACCGAACACAGCTAAAGATACAATCATCCTTTACTTGGTACGATCGTCTTTAGTCATCCATCCTGATTTTGATAGCATAGAGCACACACACACACAAATTAAAAAAAAGAATTTTAAAATAATTGTGAATTCAGTGAATTGGATGCTTTTTTAAAGTAAATAAATAGGTCGAGTGGCTAAAATAAATGTGAATTCAATGAATTCTATGTTGGCATACATGAGGTCAAGTAACATCTAGCAAGATGTTACTTGCCTTCATATCCCGAAGAATAATCTTGAGTCGAGAGTCTTCATGAAGATAAAGAAGCCCTCGACCAATCCCTTCAATAATCTTGTACCTAATTCCCCAATGTAGTTGTCGTCCTCTGACTGGATCTATTTTGACAAAATAAAACTGGATCAACTTTACCCCCAAATATTTTTTTTTTGTATAGATTATTATTGAAAGTTTAAAATAGAAGGGGTATGTGGTCTAGGATTAGCAACTAACAGTTGCCAAAACAGCTAGCATAATAGTTCAACTTGAAGTGGCACGATCACAACCATTTGTTGCAAACATGACTGATCAAAAAATAATATTATACTAAGTATTGAACAGATGTGTTAAAAAATTTTAAAAATGAATGATATCTCTAACATAAATCAAATTCTCAAGAAAATTAAATAGAGGTATAAAAAATTTATCAAAATAAGTGTAGGACATACAGAAGCAAAACAATAAAGAAAAAATAAACAAAGAAATGTGAATTTATGGCATAAAAAGAGCAAATATAAATGAAATTAAAATGGGAGGTGGCCTTATCGAGATTGCTATTGGCAGTCGGTGGCGGCAGTGGTCGGCGGCGTGTCCGCAATCGGCGGAGTGTAGAGCGGTACCGGCATGCTCGCAGTCGACGTCATGCAGTCGAGCAGAGGGGCACCGGAGAAAGTAACAAAATAAGAATGGAAAGGTAGTACGATCCGCAATTTGGAATGGGTAAGAACTATGGATCAGATATTACGTCGTGACAGATGGTTAATGAGTACTTGTGTTGCACCAAACAAAAAAACCATTCGATAAACTAATGATTAGGGTATGCAGCTCGGTGGCAATTTGTGCAAAAGATGAAACCAAAGTAAGAGACTTTGGCTTGAAACCGATTCATTCAAAATTCAATCATAACCCATGCGAACATCATACTTCAAACAATTTCTAAACAAAATAGAGGCCTGATTACTTCATTATGAATTCTATATAAGGAAATACCTACAGTGGATCATCTTTAATGATTGTCTTCCTCAGTTGCAACTTTAAAAAGGAAAGAGTGGTCGTCAAGCCATTGCAGCACTGAGAGGCGAAGCAGATCCCTTCAAGTAGAAAAGAAAGAGGTCAAAATGCGATCAAGTTTATAAAACTATCCAAACCGATTAACCACACGATCTATGGAAGGAAATACCTGCAACTCCAAGTATTTGAAGTAATAAAGGTCATCCAGTCGCAATCAAGTCTTTATAATTACTGTCAAAAAGTCGTTAGTGGGTCTTAGAAGCATAGACAGAACCCTATGTCTTGGCATGCTTCCAAATGAAAATTGATATAAAGAGAGAATTGCTATGAACAGGAATTCAAAACTGAAATTCATGACAAAATAACAACCAAGGGAAGCCATAAATGTATTCATTATAAATTAGGACTATTAAGGGAAGGCCTAAGTCCCTGTTAAGTATGCATGCAAGTTCTGAAAATGATACAAAAACCTACCCAAAAGATGGATCAATCATGCTCTAATACCGATATAATGGGGATAGCATGGACTTTTCATTCAAAAATCTACTCAGAAACTAAAGAATCATAAAGGGATAAAGTTCATAAAAAAAAGCCCAGAGGAAACTGAATTGATAGCAATTTACATCCCTTGGATAACACAAACCCCCAAGAAACAAAACCTTATATATGGGTTTGGGCTATTCTCTCAAAAACGAATTTAATACCTCATGCCTATTCTCCCAATCAGACCCATAGAACTGGCCTTGAGAGAAATTTGTTGCATCTCTCTTTAAAAAAATCTGTAATCCTGAGCTCGGATTAAAAAAGAATCAATCCAATTATATGAAGCTGATATAAGTCTTTTTTATTTCTTTATTAACATAATATCATAATACTCATTCCTCGATTCAAGTGTACCATTAACAAAATAGAGCTGACCTTAAATATAAAAGAAATCTCTAGCTAAATGAGGAGCATAATAAGCTTGACAAATAGAGCTGACCTTAAATATAAAAGAAATCTCTAGCTAAATGAGGAGCATAATAAGCTTGACACATGATATAGATATGTTCACAAAAACTACAATATCATGGATGCATACTAAAATTAGACTCTCATCGTCGAAGACGTGCTCTCTGCAGCCTCAACACCTGCAGCCTATCATCGCCGCCACTCCTGTCGTCGTCGCCACTCCTCTTGTCGCCGGCGCCACTCCTCCTGTCGTCGCTGCCTCATCTGTAACCGTAACCGATAACGTTGAACAGCCTGGCGCTCTCTCCAGACTGTCGCATCTCGTATCATGTTTTGCTCTTCAATATGACGCTCTAAGACACTAAGAACCTCTCTTTCTGAAATGCATGATCAATATCATCAAATCTATGCATTTGTAAAATTATAAATATAATTTTAAAATTTTCTTTCGAAAACACATACAATTCAGTTCCATCTCAATCCATGCTCTTCTAATTAAGAGATCCATATTATAGGTGCTTAACCTGAGCCGCCAAGCCACGTCACCGCTGGTGCCCACCACACTCAGTCTGCCCATACGTGGCTGTGTATGAGAAAGAACAATAAAGATGTAAATTTTAATATACTATAACATAATAATCGCACTCCAATATTATCACGATGTTTAATCACTACAATACAGTACAACATATGCTAGATAATAAAAACCGTTCTGATTTTTTCCAATCTTTCCAATATATTTTTATCTATAGATATTTTGAAACTACAAATCACTCCAGTGCTGCAGTGATGCACTCGTCGCACATCCACATCCGTGTGTAGTGTAGTATATCCACATCCTTGGTACAGAAGCTATTTAAAAATAAAAAATATTCAGGTGTTATTATTTAAAGATTTAACAAAAAAATAATAAACAATAAATTATAGTCAAAGTGCTTACGAAAGTAACTGATCGGTCGCGCATACCACACAGGTTATATAGGTCTCGTTGCACACATGACTCTGTGATCCAACGATAGAGAAGTATTAATTAATTTCAGATGTTATAATAAATAGATCAACTAGTATAGTATTTTTATTTAAACATTTAAGAGTAAATAATATATTTGACGGTGGTGCAAGATACTTACTTGGATATCTTATAACTATAATAGGACCTCAGGATAAACAATATTCATTGTAGAACTGGGGCTATCATCGGGAAGTAGTATACTTATACGATCAAAATTTGTACACCTTGAAAGAGCCACATATAGTTGTCCATGACTAAACACAGGTGTACGCAGATCAACACCAACAATTTTTACTGATTGTCCTTGAGATTTGTTGATTGTCATCGCATATGCTAACCGTACTGGGAACTGACGTCTAGTCATGTGTATTGGCAATTCAGTCGACGACGGAGTTAAGGATATTTTTGGAATGAAGATCAAACTCCCAAATTTATCTCCTGATAGAATTTGAGCTTCAATTATACGTGATGCGCATCTTACAACCATTAATCGCGTGCCGTTACTGAGACCGTCCTTTGGTGCAATATTTCGTAGTAAAATTATTGGATATCCAACTTTGAGTTCTAACTTGAACGGCGGTAACCCTGATGGATTCAATGAATTTAAAAATTCATTAGGATATCGATTTGTAATCGTTTGATCATTATCATCTTCTGATATCTTGTCTGCAGCAAAATAAGTTATAGGCTCCGCTGGAAACAGATCTAACGCAGCATTATTAATTGCGTTGACATCGTCATTTCGTGCGGATAAAATTATTCGTTCTGTTAAATAACTTAGGGTAACCGTACCCAACGCATGCAACTGCGGGTAAACCCTAGTTAGCAACTTAGAGAGGGTTCGAGACTTGTGCATTTCTGATGGGATTTGTAATATTTCTTCTGGATTTGTTCCGATCTAGAGTAATAAAAGATAATATCAATCATTTATTTCATAAATATTTTAACTTTATAAATAAAGTAAATCATTATTAAATGAAGTAATCTTACTTGTTGCAGAAATGATACGAAAGCAACATTACTTGGATTCCCTTCATCCAGACGTGTAACATCCCCAAAAATATTAATGTTTTAATATAATTTAAAACTATATAATAAGAATTTTTGATACAAAATTTAAAATAAAAATCAGACGGCACCATTGCGTTCGTCTCGTCGAAACGATTAAAAACCATATATAAACTTTTTTGTTTTGAACTCATTTAAAGCATTAAAAATTTAAAAGAAAAAGGCTATATATATATATGTAAACATAAATAGCCAATAGAAGGATTCGAACTCAAGACCTTTTATTAAATTCTTAAAACAATTTCCTCTAACCAAAAATCCCTTAAAACTTTTCTGTTCAAATATATTAAAAATAATTGTTATTCTATAACTAGGAATACCAGGCGTCATCTGACCGTTCGATTACAATCGAACGGCCAGAATACGAAACGACACATGGAATACCAATCGACATCTGTGACCATTCGTTTCCAAATCGGACAGCCAGAATATGAAACGATCGATTTGCAATAAAGCCCCCGGGACTCTTTGTATTCCCGGATGGCCTATATAAACCCCCCCTCCCACAGATATCTGCACACAAGTCCTCGCGACCAAGCGGGCCCCACCACCCGGCGCCGACCACCCTCCGCCGCCGCCGCCGGCCACTGCCTCCGGCCGCCGGTCTCCACCGCCGGTTGCCGCCGCCTGCCGCCGCCGGCCACCAGTAACCCCCGTCGCCGGCCGCCGCCTGTCGTCGCCGGCCGCCGCCGTCGGCCACCGCCTCTGGGCGCCGGTCTCCACCGCCGGCCACCGCCGCCGGCCACCAGTAACCCCCGTCGCCGGCCACCGCCTGTCGTCGCCGGCCGCCGCCGTCGGCGCCCGCCGCCGCCGTCGGCCGCCACCCATCTCCGGCCGACCACCACCTCCGACCACCGCGCCGCCGCCGCCACCACCTCCGGCCACCACCACCGGCGCTGCCACCCATCTCCGGCCGACCACCACCTCCGGCCGTCGGCCGCCGCGCCGCCGCCACCACCACCGACGCCGCCACCATCCCCGGCCGGCCACCACCACCGGCGCCGCCACCATCCCCGGCCGGCCACCACCTCCGGCCGCCACCACCACCTCCGGCCGAGCGTCGCCTCACAACACCCCGGGTTATCGGGTCGGGTATGAGTTTAAACCCATTTAAATTCGGGTTTCAACCCGTTATAAAATATTAGTGCAAAAATGCAAGACTTTATATTAGAACCCATGACCACTCTAAACTAGAGCCTAAGAAGGTTTAGGCTAACCAGTAGAACAATTTATAATTTTTGTTAAAAATCAACTAACATTAAATATACAGTTTACCTTGATAATCTATATATTTAATGTTAGTTGATTTTTAACAGAAATTATAAATTGTTCTACTGGTTAGCCTAAACCTTCTTAGGCTCTAGTTTAGAGCGATCATGGGTTCTAATATAAAGTCTTGCATTTTTGCACTAATATTTTATAACAGGCCAAAAAGTAACCTGGGTGTGGGGCTAGCCCTGGCAGAGGCCAAAAAGAAACCTAGGTGTGGGACTAGCCTTGTGTCAGACAAAAAGTGCCCGAGTATGATTGTGATTCCTACCCTGGTTTGATCCTAAAAGGGAATCGGATGATCAATGATTTTTTTAATTACTGTTTATAGTCATGTTCACTGTTATTTTAGTATATATATCTTACCTTGAAGGAACTAGGTTTAATAGGTGAGTCAGTGGATTAGACTCACCCCCCTACAGATGATGTGCACCCTACAGAGACAAACCCTGCAGTACCCGAAGAGGATGAGGAGCGATCGGGGGTCGACCCAGAAGGAGTTGAAGACCCACTCTACACACCTTTCTATGACGATGACGGAGCTGGATTATGATATGTCAATGTGGAAAGTCTTAGCTTTAGGCTTTCGATCTCAATAAATTGTATGAAACAATGATGTTTTAATGAGATTGGCTCAGTAATTTCCATATTTGATGGAATTTATTTATATCAAGTTTTTATTCCTAACACCCCAGTATTATACGGGTTGAATTAATCCGTAAAATATCAGGGCGTTACAAGACGCATATTGGAGTTCAAAGTTAAGACATGTACATGCTTCCAGAGTGAAGATCGTCTCAATGTTGCAACAACAATTTTCTCGCGTATACCTTTCGGTATAACTGGCAATATTTGTCGAAAATCTCCACCTAGAACAGTAGTGATACCTCCAAATGGTCTGGTATTGTCACATATATCCTGTAATGTACGATCGACTGCTTCGACGCAAACCCTATGTTTCATAGGAACCTCATCCCATATTATTAATTTTGTTTCTCTCAGAAGCTCTGACTGTAATGACTGTTTGCTAAATCCACAGAATGAATTATCCAAAACATCAAGTGGTATACAAAAAGTTGAATGTGCAGTTCGTCATCCAATTAGTAATAACGACGCGATACCAGACGACGCAACTGTAATAACAACATGGCCGAGGCTTCAACATTTCGTTGCTACTGTATTGTATAAAAAGGTCTTTTCGGTTCCCACCCCTCCACTTAAGAAGAAAGTAGTACCTTTGCTTTCCAAAACCGATGAAAAGATAAGATTGAAAGCAGAACGCTGCGAGACATTTAGTCGATCAACATTTACTTGTGAATCAATCTGTTGCGTGTCATTTTGTAATTGATAATGATCGAATAATAGCTTATTACCAACTATTGTGCTCCAGTTTCCAGTTGGTTGTGGCATTGACGGGAAGTCAGTTAAACTTTTTCCAGACTCTTGAAGCAGTCGATCAAGAAGATAGAGACCATAATCTTCAACCTGACTTTCACTTGGATTTTCCATCATAAATTTTTGACGTATTTTATGAGCAAGATCATCACAGATATGTACTAAAAATTTATTCCAAAGAACATGTGGTTCTACAGGAGAGCACTGAGAGAGTATAACAGCAAAGAGTCTCCTTAATTGATACCCAGTATTCATAATTGAAGCCTCTTCAAGGCACTGAATCCATTCTTTATCATCTTCTAAAAGACCTCTCGCAACACATGCTGCTTTAAAAGTACTATGCAGGACATTGTTTACTGTGCGTAGATATTCGAAAGACTGTGGACCTTTAACAATAGATAAAAGCAAACGCAAATAAAATCTCTCACTTGAGCTAGGGCTCACAAAGTACATCCTTCCAATTGCATATCCCCTTTTTCTTGGTGTCCAAATCTTATGTCTTTTATTCCATACAAAATATTGAGGAAATTCTTGATAGCTAAATGCACGAGCAGATTCATTTGATGCACAACATTCAAAAAAAGCAGTTAGAGTTGAGTGTTGGGATTGAGCACTAGAAATAATCGAATCCATCGATTCAGAAGGATTATAGATGACACGATGTATTCCAACCAGATGTACTGCTAGTCGTTCAACTTTTTAAACTTCTTCATGTAAAGAATGGCCAAATAATCGCCAGGCAGCTTTCAATGGTCCAATATATCTCGCATCGAGATATTGTTGAATCTCATTGACTCTTCCTAGCACCATTATAGTACGGTCATGACCTGTGTAGATGTACTTGTGGATGTATTTAACACATCTAAGCCCTGCACATACCTCTACATTAATATGACAGTCAAACATTCTAGATAGGTATGGGTTATATGGTACCATATCCCTATTGTCAATTTCGTAACCGTTTGAGTTTGAAAAACTCCCATTATTACGGCGACGGTAGACGGGATACCCATCTTGATCCATTGTTGTTTCTTCCGAGAAAGTTCGTGGATATCTTTTAGTGCAATATCCATTAACCATACATGACGCATTTGAATTCCGAGAACCACACGGTCCATGTATCATGCACTTTTTGATAGTTTCAAATAAAGTTGGATCATCTTCAAGATTCGAAAATTCTGCGCACACTACTTTGTCTACTTGAGCACATATTCGGATTTTTTCTGGACCTTGAATAAATATTAGTGCATGCATACGTGGAAGCCCCATTTTCTGAAATTCTATTGTGTAAACATGCGTAACTTTTTTGCCAAAAACCATACCTTCCTGTATCTCCTTCATCAGAGCTTTTCTCTTTAACTCGAATACACGGGCAATTAAATCAGGACGATTAATTGCCTTTTCATGATGCAGCAAGGCAAATGTAATTTCGGGTCAGTTCGGATTGACAGTCATAGTAAGAAAAATATCAGGATGGTGATTATAGCGTGTGATGGCCATTGAATCTTGAAATATCTCAAACATATAACGTGGGTTTCCGATGTGTGTCGACGGTAGGATTATTCATTGACCAACTTGATCGGGGTGGAGATCTTCTGCAGCAACATCAGTTAGACCTTGGAAAAGCTCAGCGCGAAGTTTTAACTGGTTAAGCTTATACCATGTCATTCGATTTTGCTCCTTAGCAGCCCAAGCATCTACAATAAACTCTTGGAATAATTTACATGCTCTTAAAATGGTTGAGTATTCGGTACGCCGTTCAAACAGACGATAACAATAATATTGGAGTTGAGTCAATCTTTCATTTGACGGTATCCCACGAATAACATCCCACTGTTTTAGTTCGGGTTCCCATCCAAGATCACCATAAGGGAACAATATCACATAATGTAGAGGCAAGTAAGCTGGGTGACATTCACTAATTCGCATTAGCTCATTTCTCCCTCGTAAATAAATAACAATATCCCGCATTGATGTGATCTCGGTTTCGTCTCCTGGCAATATGACTGCTATCTCATCTGAAGTCGGCAAGTTGTAACGCCGCCCATCGGTTGATGAACTATAGTGGAGGTATGCAGGTAAAGTTTGACCATCCTTCTCTAGATGATTTAAGATATCATATGCTTGACGAAATTTGTCCGTGAAGGGATTATAGCGTAGAAGATTATCTTGAATGATTCTTAAGACATCACGTCTAAGGTGAGGGTTCCTACGATTTCGAATATCCAACGCCGTATCAGGATCATAGATATACAGCTGGGAGTACGATGCCTCCTGACCGGGTTCTGGCAACAGGGCTCCCGTTCGATGTCGAAGCTCTCCATAGATCGTGAATAATCTAGGACCCCTTCCCGAAATTATCCTTGAATCAATCTGGACACCGAGACTTGTGAAAGCATTTGTTGCATTGTATTCTCGAGTATAACATCGAAATGATATTGAGAGATCATCATCACCTTCGTACAATGCTTCAAGCTGCGGTGGAGGCCTTGAAAGTAAAGGTAGATGAATTTTTCCTTCATGGCAGCATGTACCGAATAGAGGATTCATCAATGATGATCTAGTTAATCTTTCATCAATCCAGTGTAAAGCTGAACAATAAGGACATTCTATGTCCATCCTGCCGAGAAAATGACGACCCTCTTGAACGTTAGGTGTCGGACCTCTTTGTAGCCTTAAATTTGGAATTTTCAATTCATCTTCAACGTAAACAGTTTCTTCATTAAACTGAGCAGAAATAAAAGTAGATGTGGTAGTTTGCATATCACTTTCCACATTACTACGCTCAGTAGTCACTGGAATTGGGGACTCGCTGTAAATAACATAAAACAGTTTTCATATAAGTTAAATTTGAAAAAAAAAATTATTTTAAATAACGTAAAAAACTTACTGGTTATTTAATCTCGATGAAGATGTGTCTGCCACTGACAGTAATTCCGTTTCAAGATTTCGAACAGAAAGATTTGTTCGAGTTTGGGAGGTTGTTGCACATGTATATGATAATGTTTCTTTTTCTCTCTCTCTCTTCGTGCACGTTGCGATTGTGAACGTCGAGATGGTATCATTTGTTGCTGCATTTGAATTCCTTCTTTTTCTTTCTCTCTTCGTACACATTGTGCAATTGAACGGCGAGATGGTATCATCTGTAGTTGTTCTTCTCTTACTTCTTTTTCTCTCTCTCTACGTGCACGTTGTGCTAATGACCGGCAAGAACTTTCTTCAACATTGGTGCCTCTGTAAGGTGATCACCTAATTGGACTATCATGACCGAATTCATTTCTGAATCGTTTTCGAGATTCCGTGACAACAGAACTGCTCGGGATTAAACATATTTCCCTACTAAAATGAGTACATATTAAAAAACATATCAAGAGGATGAACATTTAAAACAACGTTCACATCTTATCGGTTTTTTTGAACTGAAGATGAGCCTGCCTCAGACAAAAACTCTACTTCAAGGAATCGAACAGAAAGATTAGTTCGATTTTCAGAGTGCGATAATTGTGATTCTTTTGTTTGCTTTTCCTTTTCTTTCGCTTCTTTCTCTCTCTCTCTCTCTCTTCGTGCACGTTGTGCTAATGAATGGCAAGATGGTGTTAAACCAACACTCTCTTCAATATTGATTTGTAAGCGCAGTGATCGCCTGATTGGAGTCTGACGGGAGGATATTGTTCTTGACCGATCTGGTGTGAACCCATTTTCCTACTCCGATGAAAAATTAGTTAAAAACAATTGAGAGAGTGCAAGAAATCAAAATGTATAACTTTTTGTTATATGCTCTATCAACTCAAATGCATCATTTTCTATTGAAATAACCCCATTTTGGCTTCCATAATTTTGCATAAGCTTATTTTGGCTTTCAAGATTGCATCAGCTCATTTTGGTTTTCATTTCATATTGCATAAGCCAAATACAATAAGTTCATTTTTGCTTATTTTGCATAAGCTAATTTTGACTTTCATTTCATACTGTATAAGCCAAATGCAATAATCTCATTTTGGCTCATTTTGCATAAGCTAATTTTAGCTTTCATTTCATATTTTTCATCTCTCTCTAGGAATTCAAATTTTAGGGAATGATTTGGAACAAAAGACACTACTTGGGGGTTAAGTGTTTTTTAGCAACTTTGCATCGCACTTGGTTCCAACATGCATTCAATTTTAATTATATTTTGCATATATAGATAAAAAATTTAATGCTAATTGTTTAATCAACCTACAAAGATATATGATATCATGATTATAATTTAACATACCTCGTATATTTTTTATTTATTTTTGAAGCAAAAACTATTTAAAGTAAATGACTAACCGTAGAAGCGACGTCAATGGGTACTGCTGCAGAGACCACAGCGGCCACGGGCACAACGGGTACAGGTACAGGCTGCGAGATAAAACAAAATAAAATTGATTAGATAACATTACAGAGTCAAAATAACGGTTGTGATATAATTATTATAATAGAGTTTAGATCCTCAGCTTGAGGTTTTATGGTAACGTTAAAAACAAAAAAATAGGTTTAAATAACCCTTTTTTCTTGTACATTTTTTTAATGATTTTTAAAGTAAAAACTTTAATGATTATAATTTAACATACCTAGTATATTTTTTTAATTTCTTTTTGAAGTAGATCTTATTTTAAAGTAAATGACTAACCGTAGAAACGACGTCAACGGGTACTGCTGCAGAGACCACAGCGACCACGGGCACAGCGGGTGTAGGTGGCAGGTGCAAACTACGACATGAAATAAAATAAAATTATGTTATCCACCTTTGTCTTAGCAACACTAAGTATTCCTTTTCATTAAAGAAAAAACAATTAATTCATTTTCATTTAGAGGAAGATGAAAAAATATTTTGAGGGAGATGAAAAATATTTTGAAGGGAAAAAAATAATTATCGATGCCCTCAAACCTTTGTCTTAGCAAAGTACGACAATTGGATTGGTTGACAGATTTGTAAATTTAAAACTGACTAACATATATATAGGCATGCCGCATTATAGCATGCCGATCAGAGAAGCGAAAGGAAAGAAAGAAGGGAAAAAAAAGAAAAAATCGTAATTGAACAGGCAGGGAAAGAAAAGGAAAAAATGGTGGAATTCATCACCTCCGTGAGATCCTGTCGATTTCATGGACTTCCAGCCAATTTCGGCAAAATGGGCAACCACTCATTTGAAGGCCTTAGGAGTTTTAGAATGTGCTGATTTTTAGTGAGCATAAGCACTTTATTTTAAATAGAACACCAACAAAAACGGTGTGCGATGTTAAAATCAGCATTTCGGGCACTACCAAATTTTATTTCCTATTGGCGAGCTCCAAAAGTTCATCATGTTTGCAAATCGTATTGGGAAGGCTCTGAGCAGGGGCCGAACCAGGATTTTCTATTTCTTGAAGCCGACCTTACATAGATAGATCGAAAGTTTTGTAGTTTGAATTATGGTGTAGTAGAATTTCCTATTTCTTACACCATTTTCATTAGCTTAATAGTTTATGTTTTGATGACTGAGATTATATTTCACTCATAATTATAGTGTCTAACTTCATTTTGAACTTTATGTTTTGTCAAGCTGGGGACTGGAATGAGTATCTTGATTTCCAAAAGGAATCCATCTTTAGTATCTTGATTTCTCAGTTCATACCAAGAGGTTTGGTTCTCTTTGAATGTAATCATGTATTGCCAAATTTTGCTATATCTTTGATTTTCTGGTAAAAATTTGCTCATTTTGGTCAATTCATTTTAGGTGAAATCTGTTGTACTTAATACTTTGAATCGGGCAAGATTCATAGTTGTAGTGGAGTATAGATACACAATTAGGATAAAAGATACAAAAAATTTGATCAGATAAAGGTACATATCGATGAAACCAAAAATTGATGGTTCACTATTAATGAAACGAAAATTTGATCAGACAACGGGCGTATGCTCACTATTAAATACAGTTCTATTGAATCCATAAGCAATTGATGATTCACTATTCAAATGTAATTCTATTGATGGATTGGCAATCAGGGTCTATATGTCAGCCTCAGGGTTGGCCCCTTCATTGAATCCGAATGGAAATACGGGTATGGATTTTTTTTTAGGAAATCTAATGACAGAGCCAACTGAAATCCTCATCTCCTACGTCATTTTTATATTATATACTGACATTTACCTCAAATATAAACCAGCTTCAAATGTAATTGGCATGAGATGCATGACAGTTGTATTTTATATTTAAATGATAAAGTGAAGTTAGCAATTGATAATGTGCTAGTGTACCTTAAGCAAGTAGCAACCTTATCCCATCTATGTAGGGATATGATACACGCAAGTTTGTGAATGTTTTACTACCTGTCTCTCAACCTGATAAAAATAAATATGAATTGGTGCTGAAATCCTAGTCAAGAAACCTAGAAGTCTAGTAGGAAGACCTACCTTCTATGTTATGCAGTTGAATCTTATATGGTGGTAGGAAGACCTACCTTGATGCACTGCAAAGCAAACATCAAGGTTTCCCTATACTTCGAAAGAGTCTATGTTTATAAAACTCTCATATTTATTCACTATTTGCATGTTGTGCAGTCCCATTCAGTAAGAATTTGGGTACAGCTTAGATAGCTTTTACATTTTTCTGCTATATGTGAAGGGCAGAGTGGGCGAGGTTTGTTTAGGGAGCTGTATTTATCTTCGAGGCAAAAATTATGAGACAAAGGGCCAAAGTGAAACTCGATCCCCATATCTAGTTTATAAAACTCTCATATTTATTCACTATTTGCATGTTGTGCAGTCCCATTCAATAAGAATTTGGGTACAGCTTAGATAGCTTTTACATTTTTCTGCTAATTCATTTTCTGCTTGTGAGGTTTTTCTTGGTATTTCGTATCAATTAATGGGGTGTTTGGCATCATTCCTCTGGATAATTCCGTTGATCCTACCTATATTTTTTTTTTCCCCGAAAAATGCATAGGCAGACACAACGGAATGATCCCGATGAACGTACCAAACACCCCCTAAGGGTTCGTGTTAGACACGATTTCGATATTCTAGGGTTATCAATTAATGGGGTGTTTGGCATCATTCCTCAGGATAATTCCGTTGTTCCTGCCTATACATAAAAATGCATAGGCAGGGATAACGGAATGATCCCGATGAACGTACCAAACACCCCCTAAGGGTTCGCGTTAGACACGATTCCGATATTCTAGGGTTATCAATTAATGGGGTGTTTGGCATCATTCCTCAGGATAATTCCGTTGTTCCTGCCTATACATTTTTTTTCCCGAAAAATGCATAAGCAGGGACACGGAATAATCCCGATGAACGTACCAAACACCCCCTAAGGGTTCACGTTAGACATGATTCCAATATTCTAGGGTTATAGCCTTTATTCTTTCACTATTTGCATATTGTATACTCCCATTATCCCATACAGCTAGAATTTGGTTAGTGGATAAATAACATATATATCTTTATGCCATATTAATTTGCTTGTATCGTTTGTTTATCATGTTCAATCAATTAATGCTAATACTTAGATTGAATAAGTTGCTCAAGTTTAAAATGGGACACGTGCCGTTATTAGGTATTATAGGCCCCTGATTCAAACATTGGCTACAATAGTTAGACCATCTTCTTATTGCTTACAACAACCAAAATGTGTCTGTTCTGATCAATGCTGGATTTGGACTTGTACTCTTGGCTTAGCATCTTATACATATTGCAGTGGCTTGTCGAATACAATGCAGCATTAGCATCAGTCTGCTTCATGACACTGCTTGGATTTGTTGATGATGTTCTCGACGTTCCATGGAGAGTGTATGTTTTTTTATCATCCTTACCTTTATAAGTAATCTGTATCTACTTTAGTAGCCCTTCTTTTTTCATATCAAGTTGGTTATAGTTGCAATCTTCAAGATTATTTGACTTAAGACTGATTAGAATTTAGTTGTGAAGAACAGAAAATTGGTGTTGCCCTTATTTGCTGCACTTCCCTTGTTGATGGCATATGCTGGGCATACTACCATCATCATACCAAAGCCTCTTGTTCAGCATGTTGGGGGAGCAGTTTTGGATCTGGGTAAGGTCATAATTTCTGAAATTTAGTTTCCCATCCTAGTGAAAAGAGTTAATAAATGACAGCATTGACCATAAGGTGTTTGATTTACACTTTGTTGATTGTAGTTGTGAAGAACAGAAAATTGGTGTTGCCCTCATTTGCTGCACTTCCCTTGTTTTCACTATTTGCATATTGTGTACTCCCATTATCCCATACATCACTTGGTTAGCAATTAGGGTCTATATGTCAGCATGGAAAAAACCGAAGATTGATATATTGACATTAATTCAATGGTTTACATGCATGGACTAAATGTCAGCATGAAAAGAAATCATCACTTGGTTAGCAATCAGGGTCTATATGTCAGCTTGGATAAAAGCATTGACAGCATTGACCATCCTAGTGAAAAGAGTTAATAAATGACAGCATTGACCATAAGGTGTTTGATTTACACTTTGTTATAGCCTTTATTCCTTCGTTTCATGCTGACATTTAGTTGACATTAGTTCAATGGTTTACATGCATGGACTAAATGTCAGCATGAAAAGAAATCATCACTTGGTTAGCAATCAGGGTCTATATGTCAGCTTGGAAAAAAGCATTGACAGCATTGACCATCCTAGTGAAAAGAGTTAATAAATGACAGCATTGACCATAGTTTTCCATCCTAGTGAAAAGAGTTAATAAATGACAGTATTGACCATAAGGTGTTTGATTTACACTTTGTTATAGCCTTTATTCCTTCGTTTCATACTGGCATTTAGTCCATGCATGTTAATTGAAAATTTTAATTAGGGATTTTATTTAAATCATCAAAATCTAGTTATAACACTTAACAAAAATATAAAACTCTACCCTTCACAACCCATATTCTGGTTAATTGGTATTTTAACCAAAGATTGATATATTGGCAAATTTCTGATAGCTAATTTCTGATAGCTAATTAGTATTTTAACCAAAGATTGATATATTGGCTCATGCTGATACATTTGCCAATATATTGGCTCATGCTGATACATTTTAACCAAAATTTCTGATACATTTGCCAATATATCAATCTTTGGTTAAAATACCAATTAGCTATCAGAAATTAGCTATCAGAAATTTGCCAATATATCAATCTTTGGTTAAAATAGCTAATTTCTGATAGCTCAAGCCAATATACCAATCTTTGGTTAAAATATACCAATTTCTGATACATTTGCCAATATATCAATCTTTGGTTAAAATAGCTAATTTCTGATTGCTAATTTCTGATAGCTCAAGTTAAGGAAGGAACATGCATGAGCCCATTCAAGGACAGGTGAGTCCAGGTGAGTCCCTTTTGCTCTCTTTCTCTGCTCTACAGAAATTAGCAATCAGGTTCAGTCTCAGGGTCGATGCCTAACATGTTTATCATCCATTTCAATTTTTTTTTTTAGGAAATCCGATGAGAGAGGCAGGTAAAGAAATCATCACCTCCATGAGATCCTGTCGATCCTCTCTCTCTTGCAGACTCGATGGGACATCGATCTCCTGTAATCGAACAGACAGAGAAAAGAGAGAGAGAGAAAGGGTGGAGAAATGGTGGAAACCGATCAGAGAAGAGAAAGGAAAGAAAGAAGGGAAGAATTTTTTTTTTTTTTTTAGGAAATCCGATGAGAGAGGCAGGTAAAGAAATCATCACCTCCATGAGATCCTGTTGATCCTCTCTCTCTTGCAGACTCGATGGGACCTGTAATCGAACAGATAGAGAAAAAAGAGAGAGAGAGAAAGGGTGGAGAAATGGTGGAAACCGATCAGAGAAGCAAAAGGAAAGAAAGAAGGGAAAAAAAAGGGAAAAATCGTTGAAAAATTCACCTCTATCTCTTGATCGTCTGTCTCTTGCAGCATCATCTCTCTCTCTCCATAACTTGATCCAATCTTTCTCTTGCAAAGAATGGCAAAGGGGGGAGGCGGGGCAATGAAGGCCTCCATCGCACCGTACCGAGGCATGGATTGCAGGCTGCAGGGACCGAGGGAGGCGGTGGCTACAGGGACCGAGGCGGGGGGACTGCGGGCACCATGGCTGGACGGAGGTTGCAGGTACCGAGGCTGGATGGGGGGTGCCGAAAGAGGCGGGGGCTGCGGGTACCGAGGCTGGGGGCTGCGGGTGGATGCAGGCTGTGGGTAAGGGTTTGCATCGGACGGGAGTGGGATGTAAAAGGGTTAATGAAGGGATGCAGGGACGACGATGCTGATCTCTCGATCAGAAGAGTTTCAGATCGGACGGATGAGAGGGGGGGCTGCTCTTTCTCTTCCGGGATGAGACGGGTGATGATGCGAGCACCAGGAATGGGGAGGAGGCTTGGATCCGGATGGGATTTAGATCCGACGGATCAGAAATGTTTAAGAGGAATAGGGGTGGGTTAAGATGATTTAAGAGGGGCATTTATGAGCCTTAGTTGGAAACGGACGACTGTGATCGAGTCTCCCCCTCCTCTAGATAAATCTGAGCCGGTCCTTTGTCTCAGTTCATTTGTCCCCCCCACAACCGTCGTCCCTTATTATATATTTATATATATATATCGACTTTGTCCCCCAAATTTTGCCTTGAACTGGACTTTACCCCCCATATTTTCATTAATTAGACTTTACTCCCCAAAACTAATTGTTCCGTCAGATCACCCCCTAAAACTTTATTTCTTTTCCGTCAGCTCACCCTTTCTCTTGGATGGTGAGCTGACGCTGTTGACGGAACAGTTAGTTTTGGGGAGTAAAGTCTAATTAATAAAAAATGGGGGTTAAAGTCAAAATAACCCATATATATATATATATATATATATATATATATATATATATATATATATATATATATATATATATATATATATATATATATATATATATATATATATATATATAGGAAACGGGAAATGAGCTGCCAGCCTATTTCAAAAAAATGGGCAGCCACCCATTTGATGCCCTTAGGAGTCTTAGAATGTGCTGATTTTTTGTGAGCATAAGTATCTTATCTTAGATAGAACATCCACAAAAAATCAGCACATTCTAAAACTCCTAGGGGCATCAAATGTTAGAAGTTTTATCGAGCATTCTTTGTCACCATTAATCTAGCCAGCACAAAATCGACATCCCTTGTTATATATATATATATATATATATATATATATATATATATATATATATATATATATATATATATATATATATATATATATATATATATATATATATATATATATATATATATATATATATATATATAGAGAGAGAGAGAGAGAGAGAGAGAGAAAGAGAGAGAGAGAGAGAGAGGGCTGGGTTCCTATGACATGTCATAGAGAGTACCCTATGACATTTGGTGCATTAGTAATGCTAGAATGTTTAGAATGTGCTGAATTTTTTTGAGGGAGATCATCTTACCTTAGATAGAATGTCCACAAAAAATCAAAGCATTCTAAAACTTGTTGGGGCATCAAATGCTAGAAGCTTTATCGACCATCTATTTTAACCGTTAAATTGAAAATTATATTTGATGCCTCTAGAAGTTTTAGAATGAGCCGATTTTTTGTGGGAATCCTATCTAAGATAGGGTGATCATCCTCGTAAAAATTCATAACATTCTAAATATTCTAGGGTTACTAACTCACTATATGTCATAGGGTACTCCCTATGACATGTCATAGGAACTCATGTCCCATATATATATATATATATATATATATATATATATATATATATATATATATATATATATATATATATATATATATATATATAGAGAGAGAGAGAGAGAGAGAGAGAGAGTAGTGATACATTGCAACGGGTAACATGCGGCATCCCCTTCGGGGGTATTTTTGGGATTTTTTTTTTGGGGATTGAACACCCACCCTTGGATTGACACACAAAAAATTTCAGCCCGATCCAAGACCTATAGGCCGTCCAAATGTGTTGATCAAAATGGCGAAAAAATTGAACGACCGATAAAAGATCAACACATTTGGACGGCCTACAAGTCTTGGATCGAGCTGAAATTTTTTGTGTGTCCAATCCAAGGGTGGGTGATCAATCTTCAAAAAAAAAATCCCAAAAATACCCCCGAAAAGGGTCGCCGCACGTTAAGCCCGCATGTTACCCACCGCAATATATCGACTTTGTCCCCCAAATTTTGCCTTGAATTGGACTTTACCCCCCATATTTTCATTAATTAGACTTTACTCCCCAAAACTAACTGTTCCGTCAGCTCACCCCCTAAAACTTTATTTCTTTTCTGTCAGCTCACCCTTTCTCTTGGATGGTGAGCTGACGCTGTTGACGGAACAGTAAGTTTTGGGGAGTAAAGTCTAATTAATGAAAATTAGGGGTTAAAGTCAATATATATATATATATATATATATATATATATATATATATATATATATATATATATATATATATATATATATATATATATATATATAGAGAGAGAGAGAGAGAGAGAGAGAGAGGAAACGGGAAATGAGCTGCCAGTCTATTTCAAAAAAATGGGCAGCCACCCATTTGATGCCCTTAGGAGTCTTAGAATGTGCTGATTTTTTGTGAGCATAAGTATCTTATCTTAGATAGAACATCCACACAAAATCAGCACATTCTAAAACTCCTAGGGGCATCAAATATTAGAAGTTTTATCGAGCGTTCGTTGTCACCATTAATCTGAAATACAACATTTGATGCCCCTAAAAGTTTTAGAATTTGCTGATTTTTTGTGGGTGTTCTATCTAATATAAGATGCTTATGCTCACAAAAAAGCAGCACATTCTAAGACTCCTAAGGGCATCAAATGGGTGGCTGCCCATTTCATCGAAATAGGCCGCTAGCCTATACCCCGTATCCTATATATATATATATATATATATATATATATATATATATATATATATATATATATATATATATATATATATATATATATATATATATATATATATATATATATATATATATATATATATATATATATATATATATATATATATATATATAT
>OX393557.1:31115435-31160435 GCA_947650365.1 Chamaelirium japonicum | reverse complement strand
GTGGCGGGACAAAATCTTTGCACTAGACTTACAGCATAATTAAGCACAAACACCAATTGAAATAAATATCGAGTGCATCTAACCTTTGGATTACAATTTTGAAAAAGATAAGTTATTGCCATCAAAATACATGAGCGTAAAGACTCTCTAATCAATTATTAGGAGAGGGGTCCACCGACAAGTGGCTAGCTTTTGAGCGGTCGATGCTTTGTCCATCACGATCTTTGGTGTACCATGATTGAGTGGTCCACCATTATGGGGTGATCCTCCAAGCTAAGACTTGTGTTAGCCGCCTGAACTGATGTTAGGTGCACCATACTATCACTTTTCGGGTAGTTAAGTGACTAGTGACCAGCTAGTTTACATCACATAGCCAATTCAGGGTGGTAATTGCCCAAGGGACCAGCTAATTATATTTGGGTTAATGTGGCTCCCTCACAGGAGATGCGATTAGCCTAAAGGACATAACTAAGTTACGATTAGCCTAAAGTTTCTAGGATTAAACTTTAGTTAACTGACATTACATAAATTCTTCACAATCCCCAAATTACCCTCACTCTCGCCTCTCCTTTTCTTCCATCTCTCACGAGCAGGGATGGCGGAGGCTGGCGCGAGCAGCTGTGGCAGAGGTGAGCACTAGCATTGGTGGTGGCAGCAGCGGGCGCAAGTAGCGTCCTGGAGCTACTGCGACGACGGGCGCGCGAGTAGCGGAGGTGGTGGTGGCGGAGAGGTTAGGTTTATGATTTCTAGGTCTAGGGTTTAGACAATGGCATATAAATCTTAGGATTTATGTCGCTCGAGCTGCAACTACTCGTAGTCGTCGCCCGGGTTGCGCCGAACAACACAGGTGAGAAGCAACAGGGGGCAAAAGGGTTAGGACTGCTAGGGTTGAGGGTTGGGTTTAGCTGTAGAAAGAAGTGGCATGAAACACAAATTTGAAGTGCGGAGAGGCATATTTTCATCCGTATAAACTTTTTATTATTGTGAAACTTTGGATGTTGTTATCCTTAAATGCATCATCCAAAAGAACTTTTCACTATGTCCGCTATTCTTTGTGCTGATGTGGCGCCCCAACTGGCGGAGATAATGTTGCCAAGGCAATTGGCACATTGGAAAGTAGGGGGATGTTTGGGATGAGGAGCAGCGGTTCCACGAGAACGACTTTGTTCCATCCTCTTTAAGGAGGTTGGAACAAGGAAGGCCCTTAAAGAGGTTGGAACAAAATCATTCTATGTTCTGCTTAAACCTCGTCCAGAAGAGGGTAATCCTATGATTTGATATTTTCTATGTAAACTTATGGTTTGGTGTTCCCATTGGCATAAAAACGGATGAAACAATATATTATAATTCCCAATCCATGTGTTCCACTAGAACGAAAAGGGCCTCTTAATTTTAAAATACAAAACTTAGGATGATATGAGATGGTCAAATAGGTTATTCCCACATCGATAATGAGAGCGGATGATGTGTAGTTTATATACCAGCCTTGAACTTTTCCTTTCAAGCGGTTTTTTGAGGAGGTGGGTATCCAAGGTTGGGTTTTTTGCAAGAACCGGATGGGTTTGGCACGATTATATAAATAGAAACGACCGTATGGGAGAAAAAATCATTTATACTCCTGATAGAATAATTTAAAAAAAAAACATTCAGAGCAGATACGGGGATCGAGTTGGAACTTGATTAGATTTTTTTTTTTGTTTGAGGAATAACTCGTTTAGATCTTCAAACAAGATAATATATGTAATATTGTTTTGAGTGACCACATTGGGTTTGATTTGAATATGTGTAACCTGCGCAAGCTAAGGGGGTGTTTGGCATGAGGAACAATTGTTTCGCTTAAACATCATCCAGAAGAGAATAATCCCCTCAATTACTAGTTCTAATGTAATTCGATGGTTCAACGTTCCGGTTAGCATGGAAACGCATGGAGTGATATATTATTGTTTCTAAGTCCTTCATTCCACCAGAAAAAATATTATCCATTAATTTTAAAATATGATTTTTTACAAATCAACCCCTACAATCTTCTATATTTCCATATAAACCCCAATCAAAGTGATATTTATATATAAATCCCTCAATTCATTCAAACATTACATATTGATCCCGGCAGTTAGCTGACATCCAAGACGAGAGAATATTTTTTGATTTCATCATTAATATTATACCTAACCTTTGTAAATACCCCTCCAATGTGAGAATTTTTTGGATTAAGTCTAAGTTAGATTCAGGTTATGCCTGTGTTTGTTTTGGAATAAGTCCATGTGCAATAAAGATATATCAATTTAAGTAATTAAAATCATGGATAAGTCGGTTATTTCCCCTTTAGATTGATAAAATATCAGCCGAATGAAGGAATATTTCAGACATATTCCTTCATTTTGGATGTCAACTAAGTGTAGTGGTTGTTATGTAAATATTAGATGATTTACGGGGTTTATATGTAAATATTGACTTTACAAGGGTTTATATGTAAATAGAGAAGATTACATGGGTTGATTTATAAAAAACCCTTTAAAATATAAAACTTGGAATAGAGACGGACGGTTCCAAAATGATGCCAACCACCCCCTATACCGTGCATTGGATCTTTTCACTGAATTAGCGCCCCGAAAAAGAAAATAACTTAACAAAACTTCAACCTCTTTCATAATTGGCCATGGGAGATCGAAAACCGAAACCAAGATTGAAACGACAAATCTATTCGATTATATTAAGTGGGGAAGAGAGAGTAAACCACGGATTGTTTATGAAAAAATGAATTGTTATTTGCAACCATAAAATTAACAAATGCTCCTAACTTAAAACTTGAAAAAAAAAATGCTAATTGTGTCCCTTGGGCTCCTAATTTTGTTGTTAGTCACATTGCTAAGTGCACCTGTAGTCCGTCGCCATCGCTAGAGCTCGTACAACTCGCCACCGCCTTCGGTTTCCATGCATTCCACCACCGGACTTGTCCTCCTCCTCCTCCCTCTACTTCCGCCTTCCTTCTTGTTCCTCTTGCTCCTCCTCCTTCCCCTCCATCCAGGATAGTGTTTTGACGGGGAAGAAGGGCTGGTAGGTTTGGGTTTTTGTGGCGAAGGAAGGAAGGAAGAAGAAAAAGAAGAGGGAGGAGGAGGAGGTGGTGGCAATGGCATGATAAAAAAACCAACGACGTCGGCAACATGTAGAGGATGGGCGAGACCGGCTGTAGCACCAACTTGCACGGGCACCGACGATCGCAAAAGGAAGGCTGGAGAGGTAGAGGAAAGCTTATGTGGGGTTCAAACCTCCATGGGTGTGCCTAGTAATTTTTAATTTTAGATTGGGTGCACCAAGTAACATACGCATTTAGTAATTTTATGCGTGCAAATAGCTTTTTCCTATAAAAAATTTCTCTTCCCCCTTTTTTTCCACGCACCCACATCCCTCTTTTACATGGGTCATGCATTTATTTTTCTGTGTATCATAAGATTTTTTTTATTGTAGATTGTTACTTTAAATTTGCACTTATAATCAATAATGTCAAACAAATTTGGGGTAATGTGCCTTAGATTCTTGAGAAACAGATTGGTTTAGTGTAGGGATACTGAAACAGATGCTTTTAGTGGTGGACCCTATGATACAAATTTTATTATCTATAGTCACTCATAAAGGCAAATGAGGTACATACATCACGACCTGAGTTTGTTACATCTAACAAACCTAAAAATGACCAAAATTCCTTTTCTTCTTTATCCTTCTTCATATGCAGAATTTCATTCATCATTCAAAAAAATTGCAACATTGATTTTACTGTAGCAAATCTGAACTTTTTTTTTTTTTTGATACAATGAATTCGTTCTGGCAAATGGTACTCTTCAATACCGAAATGTTACTCTTTATAAAGAGTAACATTTCAGTATTAAAGAGTAACATTTGCTATAGTGTGTTTCACTGTAGCTATTGTTTTTGTTTTAAACGAGATTTATCAAAAAAAAAATACTATAGCGATTTCACTATAGCAAATGTTACTCTTTATTACAAAAATGTTACTCTTTATAAAGAATAATATTTTGGTATAAAGAGTAACATTTTCTACAGTAAAATCACTGTTGTAAAAAATATAAAAATTTTATATAGAGTGTTTCCAAAAAAAAAATACTACAGTGATTTCACTGTAGCAAATATTAAAATTCTAAAAATAAATAGTATTGTTTGCTATAGTGCATCTGTATGTTTGAATTTCAGTTGATGGCCGAGTTTATAATTTGAGTGAAATATGATGTGTATAGATGGGCCTTTAAAATAGTGAGACGATTAAATATTGTTGAAGCCGTTTTGTTTTTTTGCGGAGGGACCCCAGCTTAAAAAATGTGTTGGGTGTCATTAGCGCTAATAATAAAAAACATGTGGGGAACTGACCGCTAAGTCCCCCAGCAAATTTTATTGTTTTATTTTTGGGTGAGTATTGTTTAGTTGCCCAACGTTATGCAAGGCTATGTTGCCCAACGACATTGAGAGCCGTCCGATCAAAGCCATTCCGTGAACTTCTTGATGCGATGATATGGACATCATTTTTTTTCGCTTTCTTTCTTCCCGGGCTCCAGATGTGATTCAAATATTAGTGCTGTCTGCCGGAGGGGAGGGGGACCGAAGGGTGCGGGGGGGACCTGAGGTGAAGGGGGACCGGAAGGGGGAACCATAGGTGAAGGGGGATCGGAAGGGAAGGACCAGAAGGGAGAACAAGAGGTGAAGGGGGACTGGAGGGGAAGGACCAGAAGGTGCACCAAAGGTGAAGGGGGACCGGAGGGGAAAGGGAGGTGGCAGTGGGGTTGGAGTGCAAGCCAGAGGTAATGCCCTTCGATCGAGCTAATTGTGATTCAATTGGTTGGGATCAATGGGGTGCTTGTCGAACGAGCTGATTGCGATTCACTAGGTCGGGTGTGCTTGCCAACCGGGCCAATTGTAATTCACCTTGTTGGTGATGCCTACCTGCCGGACTGAGTGTGATTCACCTTATTAGGGTGCCTATCACCCAAGTTGAGCGTGATTCACATGGTCGAGGTACCTACCGGCTAGGTTGAGTATGATTCACTAGTCTCTAGTCATTTTTGCCAAAGGGGAAGGGGGAAGGTGCGTGGGTGGGTGTGTGTGTGTGTTCCGAGTGCGATTCATGTGGTCGGGGGTTGCCTTTGTTCGGAGATGCAGGTTCCGGTGATTTCGTTGTCAGGGTTGAGGTATAGTGTGGAGGCGAAATGTCGGGACCGGAGATACAAGATGGGGGCGAACCGTCGAGGGTGGAGATACGGTGGGGGCGAAATCTACGATTGTCAGGGACGCCCAGTCCTTCAGGATGTCCCGCAGGTGGACCATATTGTATATATATGTGGTAAATTACACAGACTCCTTGTAGTTTGACTGATTATCACTTTCACCACTCATGTTTAAAACCCTACAAATAGTCCCCCTATAGTTTGAAGAACATATCATTTTCACCCCCTCCCAAGGGGGTGTTTGTGCAAGGAAATAGAAACTACAAAGGTGGTGGTGGGTGGGTGGGTGTGGCTGTGGGTGTGGGTGGGGGGGGGGGGGTAAATTTAAGCATTAATTTATCCTATTTTTTTAACTCTGAATTTATAAATAGTATTTTATTGTGGCAGTTTGGATGCTCAACAGAAAGCGATGAAAATTCATGTCATCTACATTATGGTTATGAAACTCCATGCATCATAATTAAATACACATGCATCACGTACTATAGATTATTAGAAATTACCTCAATATATGGATTTACAATCACCTATGGAGAAGATCACATCAATGAGCTTGTTGATGTATATCGGGATCAACCATAGTTGCACTTTGAGGTCATTCAACAGATTACACAACTGCCTTTACCCTACTATGTCATACATGATCCCTTCTAATCCAGTGTCAGTGAAGCTACCTATACTAGTTCGGTTGTCCCTCCCAATATAGATTAAACACTTGAGTTCTAACTTCTCATTTCTTTTTTATCACCATCTTTGCTTTATTACATTCGGTCGGATTCAGTGATCAACTTTTCATTAGAGTCACTCAAGGAGAAACCACCTTCTCCTCGGGGAATATGGAGTTCCTACATATTGCCTATATTCCCCGCCATTTAATACAAGCCATCTAATACACCAAGATTTAGGTCTGCAATAGGCTGCACTGATTGGCAAGTCAAAGTGACAGACATCGAATCTGTCGACCATAACCCATCATAGGATTTAGGATCTAGGCAACTAGTAGTAGTGTTATCACTGGTCTAGAGTGACAACACTTAAAGATAAAGTACACTCTTGATTACGTTCAATAAATTTCAAATGTACTAACACTGCCTGACTTAGAATCAACAGTCCAATGGTCGAGATAGACCACCTCTCTGTAACGAGAAGGTCAGAGTGTTACAGTCTTTTAATCTGAGTGTCCATTATGGTCACTGACTGCGAACCTACTATGGTGTGTATAATGCACTAGATCTCTTGTGTGTGGGTCTCATCCATACACCTAAGTCATCTATAGCACACCTTAGTTGGACTAGTGGATTTATACGTCTCATGCACAAGGGGTTGTGAGTATTAATAAAGTTACTTAATTAGAGTAAGGCATGTTGGAATTGGCACATAGTGCACACCAATTCCAACAACTCTGACAAATCGGGTTAGGTTAGATGCTAAGTCCGATTAAGTCTGAGTGGTAGAATCCTAATTCTGCAACCCAACTAAACCAGACATTCAATCCAGGTTCGATCAAGAAGACATCCAAGTTTGATGATTGAATTCTTAGCCAACAGTAAGGCTGGGCAACTCGGTGGGTTAGGTTGGGTTAGAGGTCAACCTCATCGTGACTTAAGTGGTAGGATCCTCAACCTGCAACCTAACCCAACCTGACCTTCAACTCGTGATTCCTAACCGGAGCCCAACTCGAGAATAAATTTCATCGGTAGATGATCATCGGTAGATTTTGCTTCGACCATTTGACCCCCCTAGAAGTTTTGGAATTTGATGAAAATTGGTGAGGATGATCATCTTGCCCTAGACAACACCCTCACCAAATTTCATCAAATTCCAAAACTCCTAGGAGGGTCCAAATAGCCGCAGCTCATTTTCTAAAACTGTAACCTTTCTCTCATATATATATATATATATATATATATATATATATATATATATATATATATATATATATATATATATATATATATATATATAGGGGACGGGGAGCCTGGACCTCAGGTGCAGCGTTAACGCTGCACCGGAGCCCCAGCGCGCGCCAAGTGTCGCAATCCCCATCAAATCCCGCGCGGCCCGCCCAAAATCCCGCTCAAAATCTCAGCCGTCTGATCCCGTCTGATCGACTAGACCTCAGCCGCCTGATCCCGTGCACGCAGCGCACTCGGTTCGGTTCGATTCCCATCCGTCCGATCGATGGGAATCGAACGGACATGAATCATTTTCGCTGTTACTGTAGCGGCTACAGTAACAGCGAAAATGATTCATGTCCGTTCGATTCCCATCGATCGGACGGATGGGAATCGAATTAATTCGATTCCCATCCGTCCGATCGATGGGAATCGGACGACCCGAAATCTTTTTCGCTATTATTGTAGCCGCTACAGTAACAGCGAAAAAGCTTCCTGTCCGTTCGATTCACATCGATCGGACGGATGGGAATCGAACCGAACCGAGCGGGCTGCGTGCACGGGATCAGGCGGTTGAGGTCTAGTCGATTAGACGGGATCAGACGGTTGAGGTTTTGAGCGGGATTTTGGGCGGGCCGTGCGGGATTTGATGGGGATTGCGACACTTGGCGCGCGCTGGGGCTCCGGTGCAGCGTTAACGCTGCACCTGAGGTCCAGGCTCCCCGTCCCCATATATATATATATATATATATATATATATATATATATATATATAGAGAGAGAGAGAGAGAGAGAGAGAGAATACGGGGTATGAGCTGACAGCCCATTTGCTCAAATGGGCTGTCAACCGGTAGCCGTCCGATCTTGATCACGTACCGTCCATTTAAATCATCCATTTTTTTAAAAAAAAAACAGCTGTAAATAGCTGTATCCAGCCACTGTTAGCCATCTCTCTCACGCGCTACAGCCCGGCCACCTCGCCGACCTCCACTCCCGGCGCCGGCAGCCACCTTCTCCGACCATCCACTGTCAGCCAGTAGTGGAGGTCCGGCAGCCACTGTCAGCCGGTAGCCATCCTCTCGCGACCACCGGCGAGGTCCGGCGACGCCGATCCAGCGGGGGCGCGGGGTCTGCCGTCGGGAGACCGGAGGGGGCTGCAGGTGGCCGGATCCGGAGAGGGCATGTATCAGGGGCGCGTTGGGCTGCCGTCGGGGGCGCAGGGCCGGTGGCGCGTTGGGCTGCCGTCGGGGGCGCAGGGGGCCGGTGGCGCGTTGGGCTGCCGTCGGGGAGAGAGTGATGCGCCGGCCGGAGGGGAAGTCGGGGATGAGGGAGGTCGGGGATGGGGCTGGAGATCGGGAGAGAGAGGCGATCTCAAGGGGGTGGGGGTTTGATCAGATCAGATCGGGGGCGCGTTGGGCTGCCGTCGGGGGCGCAGGGCCGGTGGCGCAGGGGGCTGCCGTCGGGGGCGCAGGGGGCCGGTGGCGCGTTGGGCTGCCGTCGGGGAGAGAGTGATGCGCCGGCCGGAGGGGAAGTCGGGGATGAGGGAGGTCGGGGATGGGCCTGGAGATCGGGAGAGAGAGGCGATCTCAAGGGGGTGGGGGTTTGATCAGATCTGGACCCTTCACTCTATATGAATCGGACGGCTATGAACTGACAGCCTAATTTCAAATTAGGCTGTCAGCTCATACCCCGTTTTCTCTCTCTCTCTCTCTCTCTCTCTCTCTATATATATATATATATATATATATATATATATTTATATATATATATATATATATATGTTAAATTTAGGAGGGGGATGTTGTGAAATTGAACTCTCTGATACCAATTTGTTGCACCGTGGAAGCCCTCTGGACGATGCTCAAAGGTTCGAGGATTGGAGTCTTGCAAAGATCACACATCATACTGAGAATTCGATATAGTAATACAATAGTAACAAATACCACAAATTCAACAGGCAATCAAGGATTTTGATTATCACTAGTAAGATAATACACAATGCTGGGGTCATCATATCGTTTGTCGGACCCCGCAAATCTTCTTGTTACTCCTCTGATTGAAACGCCCACAAAGTAAATAACATCCCACTCGAGAGATACAGAGATATACCGGATGATCACCAAGAAATGAAAGTGCCATCTGATGTAGAAGCCAAGGTAGACACGTCGAAGAACTAGGATGAAGACCTAGATGAACTTGAAGGAGAACCTGGAAACGAACCTCCACTCTCTCTTCCCTTCTTCCTTCTTCTCTTCTTTTTCTCTTTTTTCGTTTTCTCTCCTTCTTGCACTCTCTCCTCTCTTTGTGGCCAAACCTTATACCAGGTTTCCCTTCTCTCGCTGTCTTGCACTCTCTCCAACGGCTCAATCGTCTCACCCTAGAGCCACATGCACCTCCCCTTTATAGGAGAGTAAACGTATGGCAAAATTACTCCTTTCGTGACTCAAACCCGCGACTCTGATTGCACATCCAGCCTTTGGTTCGCCTGGGCAAAATTCGGGTCACCCTTGTGAATTCTCCTTGCGTTACTGGGCGAATTTTCTATAGGCTGCCTAGATAGTCGCGTTTTAATAGGCCAAAACCCAACATGGAGGGAGGAGTTTGTAAATCAAAATAACAAAAAAAAAACAAGTTATACTTAATCCTTTCCACTAAGGTGGCTCTTACCTCCAACGTCTGATGATTTGTGTACCTGTGGGTTGGGAATAAGATCCATGTAGGTCAAGGAACAAAATCCATGGGACTTATGAGGTGACACATCATACTCAATTTGGGTTCGGGTTGGGTTGATATGCCCGACCCCTTAGTCTGAGCCCATCCCAAAAGTAGCGATTGACTTTTCCAACCAAACCCAAATTGATCTTTAAATAAATGAGCCCAAACGCTATCGGAGTCAAGTTGGGCTTGGGTTGCGTTCAACTGCCCAAGTTTCAACCCTAGCCAACACGGAAAATTTTTGGTTACAACTTAAAACGTTCTCAATGTTGGACGAAGCCATCAAAACATTCTTTTTCAGCTCTCTAAGAGCAACTTTGATCGATATCTCCATTTTGGAGGATCTTTTGAAGATATACATGGAGACCACTCTACTCCAACCAAGTGGTCTCCTAAAATATAATTTTAGCGTATTTTATTCAAAAAGTTTTTTTATTTTGGTGGGGGGGGGGGGGGGGGGGGGGGGGGGACGCTTAGGTCCCTAACAAGAGATCGATTTAGTAAAAATGACAAACAACAAGATGGTTTTGCACTATGTTCCTCCCGAAAAATATGCATTTAGAGCAAGTCCCTCCGTTGACTTTTCTCTCCTTTAAATTGCAAAACTATCCTTAATACTAAAATCACAAATGTTACTCTTCACTGCACCAAAAAGTAACAATCTGCACTGTAACAAATGTTACTCTTTATTATTGAAATTTTAGTCTTTACTATAGTCAAATCACTGTAGCAATTTTTTTGTTTGTGTGTGGAGAAATCTCGTTTAAAAATTATATATTTTTTGCTAAGATGAAATCACTGTAGCAAATGTTACTCTTTATTACTGAAATTTTATTGCAAAGAGTAACATTTCGGTAATAAATAGTAACTTTTCCTACACTACAGTGATATCACTATTACTTTTTTTTTTTTTTGAGAAATCTCGTTTAATTATTTTTTTTTGCTACAATGAAATCATTGTAGCAAATGTTACTCTTTATTGCCGAAATGTAACTCTTCGTTTGATTTCCTTGTACAACTGCATATAGGGTTAAAATGGATATTTTCCCAACTAGAAGGACCTATCGCTAAAGCTTCTCTTTGCGGTTTTTATCGCTAGACAATCTGTTATAAGGACCTATCAGGAATTTGCCCTATTTTTTGTGTGGGTAGTTTCATTCATACCCCCATAAATATGTAAATAGCTCATGTTTTCCTTCGTTTTCCTCCCTTATGACAAGTATGCCTTTGTCAAACCTATTCATCTTCCATTACGGGTGCAGATCGAAGGTGGGGCCTCCCTCTCCATTGCTAGGGAATTGGAATATGGGTTCCAATTTCCTCGGATCCTCTTTCATAGAACACATCTCTTGAGCTCCCCCTTCCTCTTCCCTTTAGGTGTTGTAGCACTCGGATTCAACTTTCACACCAAGAACTCGATTCTTTGGTCCTCTCCAATGGAAGGAGCAAAAATATTTTTCTTCTTCATCTATCTCGTCTCTCTTTAGACCATGAGAGATTCAATCATGCTCTCAACCGGGATCACCTACGACCGCGACAACATCAAATGCTGGATGTTCTCAGTGAAGCACTCGAAGTCGATTCACCGGCGTCTTTGATGAGTGCTCTTCATAAGCTCAGAGGTGTCGTCTATGATAACGAGAGAATCAGGCACTGCATCATGGGGTACGATCCGGATGGGGTTTGAGAAGGGTATATTTGTCATGAGGATGGAAATGGGGGCTATTTATATATTGATGGGGTATGAATAGAAATGGATCCCGACAATTATTACTTATTCAATTATCAATTTAATTTAAAGGAAAACATAATTATGATGTTCAAGCAATCAATAATAATTGTTATTATATTATCTAATATTTTATGCACGTGTTGTCGGGCTCGCGACTCTGCATGCAAGGCGAGTTCACTTGCCCACATTCGACGAACCTTGCCGGATCCGCATGCAGTGTAATGGACACTGACCCTCAGTTGTTCTCATTTTTTACTATTAAAGACCACATATATAAGTGCAGTTGTCACCTGGTTGGCGATCGCACTCTTACTATTCTGACCTCCGATCTGCCTTTCGGCTGGATCATCACATTCACAAACTGTCAAGTACACATAACGATTCTACGATTATTCATTGCTACTAAATATTACTGGGTTAGGCCTGAGCCGTCCAAGTTGAGGAAATTTAGGCATCATTGAACGCTGATCTATTGGCACGCAAGACGATAATTCCAATGGTACAATCTTGGTTAGTCGGTATTGCCGACACCAACGTTTGTACTATGGTTCGACTGTACTAATCTGACTAAAAGGTCAAACCCGCATTGGGAGCTGACACTAGCGTGCTTTGTTCTCTGAAAGAGCCTTCAGCATCATGACCAAGGTGTGTACAAGTTGGTTCATACCCAAAACTACTTCACATACTCCATTTCTGTTTTGATTCCCTTTAGCCCCTCTCAGCCTACTCAAAATCATCTCGATGACAATTAAACCCCATCTCCTAACCCCTTACCCTGATGGAGCGGAGGAGGGAGGAGTAGAGAGGAGGTGGGGAAGTGGGCTCCTTCTCTGGTAAGCATCATCTCTTCTGGTGCATGACCTGGCGAGCATCCCCCGACGTCGTCTCCAGCAAACGTCCTCCCGTCCTGCACACGAACTGGTGATCATCCTCAGGCTCTGTCTCCGACGGCTTAGAGTGGGTTAGGACTTTGGAGGCGGTGGGGAAGATGGAGGAGGGAGAAGGAGAGAGGATGTGGGGAAGCGGGCTCCGTCTCCGGCGAGCATCCTCCCGTCTGACGCACAAACCGGTAAGCATCCCCGGGCTCCGTCTCTGGCTGCTCTAGGATGGATTAGGGCTTCGGTGGTGGTGGTGAAGATGGAGGAGGTGGCTTCAGCGACGGGCTCAACGAGCGCATGCAGCGGCTCCAGTGGTGATGGGGAAGGAGGAGAGGAAGTGGTGGCAGCTCCAACGGTGACGACTTCGGCAGTGTGGAAGGGGAGGAAGGAAGCATATGATGTTGTTTGGGTTTCGGTTAGAAGCAGTGGGAGGTATGAGGTGGGAATCAATTTTTTAAAGAAAATGAAACATGTGAAGTATTTTTGGGGTATTAATAAAATTTTTCTTTTTTTTCCTTGCAAATTCAATAATTCACAAATCTTTCCTCCAACCATTATTCAGACAGCCATTTGAAGACTTCATTTCCAAATGGAGATTCCAAATGGAGATTCATACCTCAAATTGAAAGGGACCTACCATCTACCTGTGATTAGTGTGTACGATGATGATGCTTGCTTCTACGATGGTAGGTCTATTTTTTTGTTTGGAGGTTAACATTTACCGTATTATTCTCCAAGGACCACCACAAGATATTTTCATAAATGGGCACCCCTTCCACGTCCAAATTCTTCCTCCTCCTCCTTTATCTTTTTTGCTGAAATCATAATGTACAGTAGGTGGCTATCGACCGACATTGTCAGTGGCAAAGAGCCACCAACACGGTGTGAAATTGTTCAATTGATTGCAACCCTGTCGGTCGGTAGCCACTTACCGCTTCAGTAATCAACCAAACAATTTCACACCGTTTTCGATGGCTTCTGGCCGCTGGCAATGTCGGTAGGTAGCCACGGACAATGCATTAGGGTTTCAGTGGGAAAGATGGAGAAGAAAGTAGAAGAATACGAGGGGTGCTCGGTGGATGTTTGTGTGTGTGTGTGTGAGAGAGAGAGAGAGAGAGAGAGAGAGAGAGAGAGAGAGAGAGAGAGAGAGAGAGAGAGATGTGCCGCTCGGTGGGGCTTAATGGTGCCCTCATCAACTTTTTTTTTGTGACCAGCAGGAGTGGATCTGGAACCGGTACATGAGGATGGTCCTAACCAAGATCTGGAATTCAGCATGGCATGCCAAAAATGGGTGTTTGGCATCATTCTGGAACAACCTATTTCCATTCCGATTTTTTGATTCGAAATTAACGGCTAGTAATTATTCCGGTGGAATAAAGGACTTGGGAACTAAAAAATCTCACTCCCGCTGTTTCTGGACCAACGGGAGAGCTGGACCATCAAATTGCATTGAAAATAGTAATTGACGACAATAGCCAAGTTGCCAAATTTTTGGGCCCGAATCCATGACACGGGATCAGTTTCAAGCTGGGTCCCGATCAAGCTGCACCGGAGCTGACCCAAATAGAGATCCGGTGTCCCGCTTCATCGATACGCTCATTTCATCAGTAGATCGATCTTAGGACCTAAACAAGGAAGGGAGGAAAAAAAGGCGGCCACGTCTCCGCTGCAAATCTCCCCGCCTTATTAATCCCCTCCTCGCCGGCCGGCACCACCTCATCGCCGGTGACCCCGCCGCCGTCCTATCCCTTTCTTCCACCACGTGAAGCGTTGCCGGTGTCGCACCGTAACACCCAAGTCACTGTACGACACTGACTGCTACAGAAACGGTGCAAAGCCATCGGGACCGGTGGTCCGTTGGTATATACTCTCTCTCTCTCTCTCTCTCTCTCTCTCTCTCTCTCATCCGGCGATTCACCTCCCTTCTGCTCATCCCCTCTCAGGCGTCGCGTCACGGGGACTGGGGAGGTGACGGGAAGTGGGAGTCCGGTGCTCCGCCAGGTAACGTGACTCTCCCACTACTACGGACATAACTCCGTCTAGCAAGCAGGCAGCAGCAGAGTTGGAGCAGAGATCCAGATATAGATCGAGATCTCGACGGAGACCATGGTGGCTGTGGCCCCCGCCACCAACAGGCCAAGCCCCAAAAACCTCTCCCCGAAGCTGGATCCCACCCGAACCCCTCTCCTCCCGTCGGAAAAGGACAATGCCGCCGTCTCCCGCCGCCCCCCAACCAAGCAAATCACCTCCCGCTACCTCTCCTCCTCCTCTTCTTCCTCCTCCTCCTCCTCCGCCACCACCACCACCGCCTCTTCCTTCAGGCGCCACCCTTCCCCTTCGCCCCTCCTCACCCCGCGCCCCTCGACCCCAACGGCATTGCCCACGCCCTCCTCCTCAGCCCCGAGGCGATCCCTCTCCGTCGGCCGGACCCGCCCCGATACCGCCCCCGTCACCACCGCCGAGGCCCACTCCGCCGCCACCCGGGCCCCCACCACCACCACCACCACCACCCGAAGCCTATCCGTCTCCTTCCAGGGCGAGTCCTTCTACTACCAGACTAGCAGGGCCAAGGCCGCCTCCCCCAAGCCCGCCCTTGAGCGCCGGAGGCCCACCACCCCCACTCGGACCGCCAGTAAGCCCGTCGCCACCACCACCACCACCTCGGACCACTCGGGGAACCCCCGGCCCTTTGAGCGATGGCCTGCCGCCAGAGCCCGGCAGTCGAACCCGCTCGTGAGGAGCCTCGACTGCTCCGACGAAAAGGAGGAGCCCATATTGGCCACCGTCCGGCGCCTGCAGCGTTCGATGGTGTTCGATGGCGACTCAGCGCGCCGGGCTTCCTTCGATGGGGGCGATCTCTCGACATCATCCGATACAGATAGTGTTTCTTCGGGGAGCAATTCGGGGGGTCCCGAGCTCAGCGTGTCCACCGGGGCCCGGGCCGCTCCCCGTGCCATCTGCATCCCTGCAAGGTTCTGGCAGGAGACCAATGGCCGGCTACGCCGGCTTCAAGAGCCGGGCACTCTACTGTCTTCATCGGCTCCAAGGACTGCGACACCGCCGAAGCTGGCACCAGTGAAGAAGCCATTGGTGGCCAGCCCTATATCGTCTCCTCGTTCGGTTTCATCCCCTATTCGTGGACCCAATCCGCCTTCCTCTCCGAGTAATCTTGTGGTTTCTCGGTCGAGGGGGATGGCCAGTCCTCCACGGGTGAGGAATATTGGACTGGCGAGCGCCTTTTCTTCTGGTCAGCCAGGCAATGCACCGTCAATTATAAGCTTTGCTGCTGAAGTGAGGAGAGCGAAGAAAGGGGAGAGCCGGATCGAAGAGGCGCATATGTTGCGGCTGTTAGATAACCGGCACCTGCAGTGGCGGTTTGTGAATGCAAGAACCAGTGCTGCCCTGATGGCACAGAGACTCGATGTCGAGGTAACATCATTTCATACATTCGTGGTTTTCGAAATTAGTTTCTGTGATCTATAACAAAATATCGAATTGGGTTTTCTATCTAACAACATATGAGTTAAGATATGATATATTTTATACAGTTTGGTACTATTGGTATTACTTTTTTTATGAAATGGCGTACTTCTGTTCAAGATTAGTACCTCTTCGGCATTCGGGAGTTGCATTTTTATTTCCATTTCCTACCCTATGACTCCCCTCCTAATTTCAAAACTCGATGCACTATGAATTTTGTCCATTTTCTCATTTGGCACTTCACATATTGATTGGTATAAAGCATAACAATTGATCACTTGCCCTTTTTGGTGCAATCAAACTCTGAAACAACTTTCGGGTCTCTCACAATGTGAGAAATATTAGAATTTTACCTTTTTTAGAGTTTTGTTTGAATATTGAGCCTTGTGCTTATTTATCATTGTCCGCATTTTCTAGATGGTCATCTCAATAGGATGAACAAAAGGTTCTCTTAGCCTTGACATTGGATTATTACAACAGTTTTGTTACATGATAATATGAATTTAGGTAGAGGTCAATCTATTACACAAATGTCTCCTATATGACTTGCTTATATCCATTTCACAGTTTTTGCAATGGAAAGGTTCTCCAAGATCATATGGATGTATGTCCATTTTGTCTCTGTTGAGATAGTCCACTAGTTTAGTCCCACATCGGGGGGGGGGGGGCACCCATCGGCCGCTTAATATACCCGTTGTGGACCTCCCCCTATGACCGACCCAGGTTTTGTGGTGTGTGGGTATCTAATAGTCTCCTATATGGCTCTTACTTATATCCATTTCACAAGTTTTGCCATATGGATGTATGTTCATTTATGTATTACTAGTTATTAGATGTAGTGTGTTAGTATTCTATTAGTCCCACCTTGGTTGTGGTAACATAATGGTGTGCGTTCTCACTCTATATAAGGAGAGGTAGTCTTATGTAATGCAATTGTGATTAATGAGATAATACAAGGAGATTTTCTCCCCAATCCTATTCTCTCTCCCTCTCTCTTCGTAACATGGTATCAGAGCCAACCCTCTTGGCCTAGGTTTCGACACTCGCCTCTCCGGCTTGACGACATCGAGGAGGCCGGGAACAGTACAAAATATATATTTTTCCCGTCTCTCTCTCCTAAATACCTGATCGATCCGGTGCGGTCGCCGTCTCGTGCCGGCCACCGATCCCGTCGCCCGCCTTTGAGCTCGGGCAGCCTGCGCCCGCCGGATCTGCCGGATAGTCGCACCCGCCGGATCTGCCGTGCCCGACGGTGCCCACCGGCCTCGCCCTCGCCCTCGCAGCCGTCCGGTCCCGGCCAGGCGGCCGGCATCTTCGCGCCCGCCGTTGAGCCCGGGCACCCTGCGCCCGTCGGATCTGCCGGATAGTCGCGCCCACCAAACCCGTCGCACCCGCCGGATCTGCCGCGCCCGACGGTGCCCACCGGCCTCGCCCTCGCAGCCGTCCGGTCCTGGCCAGGCAGCCGGCATCTTCGCCTTGCGAGCGGCACAGATCATTAGCTACTCTTGAACGGCCGGTACCCCTTAAGGTCGTCGACGACGCCGACAATGGACCCAGCGACCGCGGCCACCGTGATGACGAGGCACGCCAAGCTCAGCATCTGCAGGCACACCCACCGCGTGCTCCACCTCGGCACCTTCTTCTACACCACGTACATCTCCACCGGGAAGTACACCGTCAGCAGCCAGAACCCGTCAGCGGCCACACCGGCCGGAAGACGCTGAGACAGAGGGATCTCGTCGGGGTGAGCGACACCCTGATCTCGCGGCTGTTCAAGGTGGCGTGCCCCCGCGCCGGCCCGCCTGAAGACCGATGACCGCCGGCCTGCGCCTGAAGACCCGCCGGCCCTGCGCCTCGTTGCGCCTGCGCCGGCCTTGCGCCTGAAGACCCGCCGGCCCTGCACCTGAAGACCCGCCGGCCGGATCTGCCCGCGCCGGCCCTGCGCCTCCACCGCGCCATCTGCTCCTCCACCGCGCCGGCCTGCCGTTGCCCTGCGCCCGCCGATCACGCCGCCCGTGCGTCTCCGACTCTCCCTCGCCGCCCGGATCTCTCTCTCCCTTCTCCGAATTTCTCTCCTCCTTTCTCTCTCTTTCCTTATCTCCTCTCTCTCTCTCTCTCCTATAATTCGGATCATCCCTTTAAAATCACATCACAGCCGTCCCTTGCCCTCAATCTCTCTCTCTTTCCTCTTTAGTTGATCACAGCCGTCCATGCATCCAGATCCTCCCTCTCAACCGATCATCTCTCTCCCTCTCTCTTGATCTGCGGCTCTCTCTCTATATAAATGATCACAGCCATCCGATTTGCATCGAATGACTGTGATTTATGATTTGCCGCCGTGTGCGTACTCTCTCTATTCTCTCTCGAATCCCTTTTAACTTGAGGATGTGCTTTGCGCTTCACCTATGCTTTACACCCGATCCGATCACGGCCTAAAAACTCGTGAGTTTGCGCCCGTGACTGTACTGTGCCCTACACCCGATCACAGCCGTTGGTGTCTATTTTCTCTCGGATCCGGCCCTCGTGCGCTCTGATCTGTTGCGCTCTCTCTGCGACCCTGCACTCGAGCTGCCGCTCCACCTCTTGTGCCCGCGTCCTGTCTCCGGCACAGTAGCACGGGGGGGCCAGATCTGGCGCTCCCGGCCATCCCCTCGCCGCTTGCACTCTCCTTGCGCCCTGCATGCTGTCAGTCAGCCCGCTGCGCCTTGCGCTTTGTCAGCCCGCCTTGCACCCTATGCCCTTGCGCTTTGTCAATTAGCTTGTCCCATCGCCTCGCTCTGTGCCCTTGCGCCTTGGTATTTTTGCGCTCTGCGCCCTACCGATCCATCTTGCGGCTTTTAGATCCTCTTTAGTTCCGGTCACACTTGTTTTGTGCCGGCTTTTGGATCCTTTTCTCGTTCCGGTCACACTTGTCTTGTGCCGGCTTTTGATCCTCTCTAGTTCCGGTCACACTTGTTTTGTTCCGGCTTTTGATCCTCTCTAGTTCCGGTCACACTTGTTTTGTGCCGGCTTTTGGATCTTTTCTCGTTCCGGTCACACTTGTCTTGTGCCGGCTTTTGATCCTCTCTAGTTCCGGTCACACTTGTTTTATGCCGGCTTTTGGATCTTTTCTCATTTCGGTCACACTTGTCTTGTGCCGGCTTTTGATCCTCTCTAGTTCCGGTCACACTTGTTTTGTGCCGGCTTTTGGATCCTTTCTCGTTCCGGTCACACTTGTCTTGTGCCGGCTTTTGATCCTCTCTAGTTCCGGTCACACTTGTTTTGTGCCGGCTTTTGGATCCTTTCTCGTTCCGGTCACACTTGTCTTGTGCCGGCTTTTGATCCTCTCTAGTTCCGGTCACACTTGTTTTGTGCCGGCTTTCGGATCCTCTTACTTTTCTTGATCTTGTGACCCTATCAGAGCTACGACTCTTCATCTTCTCCTTCTTTTTCTGTGATGATTGAGATCTTCTCAGAGGTGTCAAGTACTTGCTTCGGCCGGGTGCTTGCCTCTTATGAGGTCTTACGCATTCACATCTTTTCTTAGCCGCTCTCTCTCCTTTCCGCCTCCGTTATTGCCGGCTTCCATCACCGTCGTCTTCCTTCGCTCCGATCCTTTGTGATCATTGCCAATTTTCCCGGTTGACCTGCTTACAGGTTGGCCGGGTTCCCCCGGTTGTCCTGCTTGCAGGTCAATCGGGTTTCCAGGACGACTTGCTTGTAGGTCGCCCTGGCACTATCTTTACTTTTCAACATAAAAAAAAGGGTTATTTGAGGTAATTTTTTTTTTTCTTTCTTTCTCCTTCCTTTTATTAAGCAAACTGATGTCGGTTTATACCTTACATCAGTTTGACGGGGGGTATTAGATGTAGTGTGTTAGTATTCTATTAGTCCCACCTTGGTTGTGGTAACATAATGGTGTGCGTTCTCTCTCTATATAAGGAGAGGTAGTCTTATGTAATGCAATTGTGATTAATGAGATAATACAAGGAGATTTTCTCCCCAATCCTATTCTCTCTCCCTCTCTCTTCGTAACACTAGTACATGCATGTAAGAACACCGCAATGTGCTTATATTGTAACCATAACTATTTGTTCTAATTCCATTATCACCAGTATGTGATTTTACTAATCTCCATGCATGAATTGCTCTCACAGCTTTGCCGTATGGATGTATGTTCAGCTAATGCTATTCCTTGTCCTGTCTCAGAAAGATCTGTTTAATGCATGGATGACAACTTCAGGGATGCGTGATTCTGTTACTATTAAAAGGATCAAGCAACAACTACTAGCACAAGATTTAAGTTTGACTTCTATTCTTAAGGGACAAGTAAGTCTTCTGCCCATGTCTTTCTTCTTTTGTTTATGCATTGAAACTGCAAAATTTCTTGTGAAAATCACAATTGGTTTTGGATTGTAAGTATGCTTTAGTATTCATGACACTTAAAGAATCGATGTTTAGAATTTCTATTTATATAAAATATGGTCGTTGATGATTATAGTCTTGCCTTTGGAATGTGAAAATTATTGAAGACAAAAGATTCACTTTTGAATATTAGAGTATAAAGCTCATGCTTACTAAGATTGTTAGCTTGTGAGGCTATCAGTTGAAGAAGAAAGAAAAGTCTTGCCTATCGCAACAAAATCAAGAAATAGAAATTATAGAACTTGTAGTTTTTTTTAACAAACAGTGCAGAGCAAGGAACATGTAGGCATTGGGGAATCCAGAACATGCTATTTCCCTGGCCTCGTATGCCCCTGAGCCTACTGGTTTTGTATTATTCGTTTTGTGAGGCGTAAATATCATAACATAATAACTTTGCTAAAGTGTTAGTGATGCTTGAGAGGAAATGACTTTGGTGGATTGAGATTGAATGAGATTTTGGACAATTTCAAAATTTAATAAGATCAGATCTGAAATTACGCTGGAAAAGTAGTCCAATATATTAAAAAATCAATTGGTGGAGGCCTACTATCAATGCAGTTTGTTGTCTGATGAGGTTTCATGAAGGACTTCATAAGACCTGTGCTTGCTAAAATTAACCTTTCGGATAAAAAATTTATGTGTTTACGAAGGCATACATGAGGCTTTATGGTAGATCTATGCTTATGGATGTTTCTGAACTATAAGATCTACAAGTAAGATCTTGTATTTTTTCAAAAGTTAAAATATAGATGTAGAAAGTCAGGACAAATAACAAGAAAATAGGGATATCGATAAAATATAAATGCTAGAGTCTCACTTGCGAGCAATTAAGGCATCACACCTTAATGTTTCCTATGCATCACACCAATGACCCGAGGCATGCCTCTTCAAGGCAACGGTATGCAGCAAATTGGAGAGCTCCTCGGATTTTGATTTATTGAAGTTGGTGGCAAGAGACCCTTTTATGTCTGTGTTTGGCTGCAAATTTCAAATTCACATTCGCAGCCCACTCCCGCTCTAAGAAGAGGTTTTAAATCGTGTTTCTTTATTACGATTTGAAGCCTCCATTTTTTAGTTCAAAAATGGAGGTCGTGCCCCACCAAAATATGCAGCCCGCTACCGCTTGGGATAAGCCAAACACCCAACCGAGGACCGTTCTCACTAAACTATATGGTAAACACTGAATTGCATCCCACTCCCACTTAGCTGAAGTATATCACATATCCTGCCAATTTCACTACTATATTAGGTTTTTCACTTGGATTACTATAGTAGTTCAATCGAAACCAACTTCCCTCACCCTATAGTCCTATGACGCTTTTGAATAGCTCCCTTCTAGAATAAGACTCCAAAACCCACTTTACAATAAGACTCTAAAATTGTACCGAACTCCTACTCAAATGGAAAGTCCTAAAAAGCTGAAAATTTGAACTCTAAAACAAAATTAAAATTGTATTTGAGTCCTAAAGAAATGGGACATCCAATTTAACTCAAAGACAAGGGGTTGAACCCCATTTGATGCTTATGCTGCCCGATGACCTTCTATTTTTTGCTGATGGCAATTGCATTAGTGAACTTCTAAAGAAATTAGACTTCAACACAAAATCCATGCAAATGGTAAATGATTTGTCAAGTAGAATCCACATACCAACATACTCAAGTTATCATTGTTATTTGATTAGAGGTTAGCAGTTGTATTGTGATATGAATAAATTACAATCAAAGTCATTTGAGCTCATGCTACCTAGATTTTTTTTCTTTTCCTTTAAGATGGTAGCATCATCACAGGGAATTGAACCCTTGCCACCACAATAACCAATGTCTTACCACATTACCAACCATGATTGATGATTGATATATTTTATTGCTATTTGTGTTTCATTGACAATGTACCAAAAGTTACACATACTCAAGAGACTTAGATGAGCCTAAAGTGATAGCATAGATATTATAGACAAGTTACAATTTCTTGACCATTTTAGGGGTTTTTCCTTATGTTCGAGATACTATTGTATATTGATGCATTATGTATTTCGTTATTTTTGTTTTAGTCATGCATTGTATTTAGATGTTACATATGAGGGCCATAACCTACTATAATTTATATTAATATATTCCCCTCGCTAATCCGTTATTGTATCGACACAAACCTTCCAACTTCTATTTCTGAAGTTTGATGGTATTAGACCACTAGGGCACCTTTCTAACTTTGTCTCCATATATTCAATAACTCATTAGGAGATATTGGCTCTCATAGTCTGTCTCCACGTTGGATATGATCATTCTTTGTTGTTAAATATATTATGTTAATGCATTATGTATATCGTTAAATGTTTTATTCACATTGTATTTCTTTTTCTTGTGGTCAAAGTTATCAAATTCCTGATCCTGATCGTACGGCCCTATGTTTCTCAATCCATAGGATCAAAAACAATCCAATGTGCACTGTAGACTTAAGTAAGCATAATCCGAAGTAAGCTCTCTCGATCCTGAGTAGACTCCTACGATTCTATGATTCTTGAGTAGACTCCCATGATCCCGAGTAGCCTCTCAAGGAAGTTCAATATGACGTAGATGAAAGTCAGGGAAAGGAAGTAGAAATCATTTCGATAATTTAACTTTTAAAACTATTTAATTATGCAATAGCAGCAATACAACCTTTTTTTACAGTTTAGGTGTTGAACATACTAGGACACAAGATGCAGAGAGGATATACATGATGCTAGTGAAGATGAGGCTGGCGTGTAAGGACACGACTGTTGGGGTAGAGTCCCTGAGAGAGAAGCACATCATAAAAGTTGGAAGAGAGATATTCACGAGCACCATTAGAGTGAAAAATCTTAACCTCTTCCCAAACCAAGTGTGGACTATGCTAGTGAAATGACAATAAACTTGATAAAACATCTGATTGATGACGTAAAATGTAAACCCAAGCAAAACATGAGAAGCCATCGATAAAGCCCTTATAATACTGAAACCCAGAAACCAGAATAATAGGGACAGAACCCCAAATGTCAGAATGTACTAAATCAAAGTACCAGAGGACATAAACTCACTAGAAGGAAATAGCAAAGCTGAATGCTTAGCCAATCTATGAATCACACGGATAAGGAGGAGTAAAGGGGATATCAACAAAGTGGGCCAATTGAAACATGCTCTAGAGCCACTCAACTGAGGGGTATCCAAGACGGTGGTGCTAGACTCTGGAAGTCACGCATGCAATAGCAGATGCAGTAGAGAGAAATGCAAGTGCTCTAAGTGATACAATCCACCAACTCTATGCCTAGTCTCAATCCTCAGCACTAAACAAGAAGAGTATGAGAATGCAGTAGTAAAGCATAAATCAGCAAGTCGACTAACAAAAATAAGATTCATCGGCAAATTAGGTACAAAAAGCGCATCATTAGTCAATGCTAGACAACCACTGGGGTCATATGAGGTGATGATGGACCATCAACAAGAGGCCATGAGGGGGAACCATCTACGGTGTGAATTTGGAACTCAGGGGGAACACTAGCATAATCAATAAGAGCGGAAGCGTCTGAAGTCAAATGATGAGTGACTCCTGAGTCCAGAATCCACGCGGTAGAGGCAGTACCGCAGTACTAGTGGATGCAAATATGACTGAAGTGTCGCTTGGTGTAGTCCGTAGTTTATGCTAAAGCTGTTGTAGTTGAGCCACTGGCTGTAAGAGATCAGGAGTGGGAGCAGAAGTAGTATCTGCAATAGGCCGATGTGATCGACCAGGTCTTTCGATGTGTTTATAGCAAGTGTCCCATTGGTGACCACGTTTCTTGCAGTAAGAGTAAGAGGTGGGTAGTGGAACCACCAGCTGAGCGCCTGTCTCCGGTATAGTATAATGGTCTACGACAGATTCTCCTTTGCCTCGAGAGGAAATCTGGCTGACAGGATGAGAGGTGGTAGCAAAAATAGAGTCAAAGACATGAGTGCGGTGACTCTAAAGTGCCCAAGCGTGTCTCCTTTGCAAGTAACTCAGATAGAGGAGCATCCAAACTCGGAATCGGGTCTCGATGAAGTAGCTGACCGCGGATCAGCTCGAACTTAGGCCGAAGATACATAAGACACCGGTACAGGTGTTGATACTCCCTGTAGCGCTAGTGAATGACCTCAGGGTGGCAGGTGGGATCCATGGTGGCAAGCTCGCGTCAAACTATAGACATGGAAGTGAAAAATTCCCGAACGGTGTGATTAACCTGAGTCAATGCCTCGAACTCCCAAAGAAGCTGATATTCTCGAGCTCCACTTATCGGAATAAACATCTAAGACAAAGTACAACCACATTTCTATGGAAGTCTCGAATTGAAGCGTTTCTAAGCGAAAGTTTGTGAGACATGGAACCCCTTATGTATGCGCATATAAGCTTATTTGCACAAGACCATGCTGCAATAAGGGCAGAATCGGTGGATGTGGAGTTGAAAGCCGTCGAGCTAGTGGTGGAGATCACCAAAGAAGACAGAGCCGCCCTCGTGCCATCAATTTACCTCGACAAAACATGTGCCAAGAGATTCATCCGGAGGTTGGAAGACCATGACCGGAAGCTTGAGGATCCAAGAAGTTGAACATCTATGGTTAGGAGCTTGATCTGGGCTCCCATGCTCGAATTGAAGCATCTCTAAGCGAAAGTTTGTGAGACACGAAACCCCTTATCTATTCACATATAAGCTTATTTGCACAAGACCATGCTGCAATAGGGGCAAATCGGTGGACGTGGAGTTGAAAGCCGTCGAGCTAGTGGTGGAGATCACGAAAGAAGACGGAGTTGCCCTTGTGCCATCCTAGGAAGCATGGACACTTCGCCAAGCCCCCCCGTACCCGTGTCGGACACTTGTCGGACACCGATACTCGCCGGACACTCGTCGGACACGCACCGGACATGCATGTGCTGTGTCCCACGTGCTTCCGGGAGCCGGACACGGTCGGACACTCGCCAGACACTCCCCGGACACGGCGGGTTGACGGGTTGTTCGATATAGGGTCGGGTCACAAGTTGCCTTAGAGAATCAGATAGATTAAAGCCAAAACTGAATCGCAGCCGTTCTTTTGCACGTCATTTGGGCCCGAGTATAATTCACTTGTCAAGTTGGTTGTAACGGACGGTTACAATTCAGTTTTGGCTTTAACCTATCTGATCCTCTGAGGTTTCAGATAGGTTGAAGCCAAAACTGAAACACAACCATTTTTTTCTATGCCATTTAGGGTTATATGTGATTCACCAATCAGGCTGGGTGTAACTAACGGTTGCGATTCAATATGCATTAAAATTTTATTTTAGTTGTTTTCTATGAGATTTTTTTGGTTATTGAAATATATATGAATTATGAACACACATAAAATATAAATAAAAAATATTAATTTATTTTGCCATGTCCTCGTCGTACCCGTGTCCTTTTTTAGGATTTGCTGTGTCGGCGTACCCATGTCATGTCGTAATCGTGTCCCTGTACCAGCGTTAGTGCTTCTTAGGTGCCATCTACTTACCTCGACAAACTATTTTCAGAGAAGTTGTTTCATAAACTGCTTTTCAGAAATTGCTTTTTAGAGAAACTGATTTTAAGAAACAACTTTTTGAGTAACTGCTTTTAAGAAATACTTGGACTACTGGGACTCGGTCATCTTAAATCAGTTTTGATTCAATTGGCTTGAGCCAATTTTAAACAACTAAAATTTAAAACACTGGATATCTACTACTTTATGAATCCAACCAGCGGGAGAAAAATAGATCCACTTACTAGGCGACGTCGTTTTCCTCGTTGACAAACCTTAAAAAGGTAAATAAGGGATGACAGTCGCTATAGTAGATCTCAACCTAGAGCCAAAAGGGGAGGACAACTGATGGTGAAGAGCACCAGAGATTCTCCCAATGCTTTGGTCGCGATGCAAGATCCTCCCGATGCTACAGCCGTGATCTGCCGATGTTGTGGGAGATCCGATGTCGATATACCGATGCTATCGGAGTCACAGAAGAGTCGTAGGAGATCTACCGATCTCAGCCATGATGGATCTCAGTCGGAGAGGAAGAGGAGTAGCTAGAGAGGAATTATCGATCGATGGAGCACCCGATCTCAGCTGCGGCTCTCAATGGAGGAGCTCTTGATCGATGGAAAAACACCCAATCTCAGTCGAAGATAAACATTTGATCTCAACCGCGATGGAGAAGCACCCTATCAATGGTTGCATCGAAGAAAATGATATGATGAAGTTGATGCGATGTCAAGGAAGGACTATGTCAGCAAGGAGCTTTGGATTGAAGGCGGCTCTAAAACCATGTTAGAGAGAGAGAGAGAGAGAGAGAGAGAGAGAGAGAGAGAGAGAATTGAGAGTGAAGGAATGATCACTCAATGGGGCAATGAGCCTATGTATGTTGTGCATGAGATGCGGTCACCCAAGGTCAACATACCACATGTAGGATAAATCTAACCTATACATGGCTATATACACACTCAATGTAATATGATGAAAGCTTTTGCTTCACGTAGGCACTAAGCATAGAACATATTGATCTAGGAGGTTCTATGATTGCTTCATGTTGCACTCTCAATCTATTTTCTTGTTTGTTACTCTATTGCAGGTTTACTAATCCAAATATATATTAAATTTATAACTCTCCCCCTCATATGATTGCTTTCCATGAGGCTATTACTCCCTTGATCTTTTTTTTTTTTTGAGAATCTCTCAACGTCTCATTTGAGGGAGGGTTATGGCAGCCCCCTACCAATTATTCAATTTGATGTAAGCGTGAATCGATCCCAGGTTCAGGTACTAACCCCCCGAGACTTTACCAACTCACCTAACTGGCACTTACACCTTGATCTTATTATTATCCTCAATCAGAAGGTTGTTCAGCTTTGCATCAGTAAACTTTCCAAACTCTAGTTTAAACTACCAAAATGGGTTTCTCTTGAACTTATTTCCCTGAAAGCCCTATAATTATATTGAAATCAGATGTAATATTTAAGTCAGATATTCTCTAGATCATGGGACAGCCAATTTAAAGGAGTTAGTTTTTGAAATACAGCTTTCTGACTCCTATATCAACTCTATGGATCACCAAGCTCCTAAACAAGGCCAGAGCTCAATTTCTTAAGTGGCTTGGTCCATTAATTCCTGTAATTGAATGCTATGGCCTGTTTATATCCTCAAAATATTTGCTATAATTCACTGATGTTTTACAACTAGATCGTCAGTATCCTTAAACTTATGGATCTTTAGGCCCCCTATACAACACCCTACTCAACCTACCCTATAAGATGATTTTGTTTCTTTATTCGAAGTCAATGTCAAATATTTCATTTAAGCCATGCAATTACTAAACTATGTGAATATAAAGTTCAGTTAACATATGCGATCTTTTAGACTTCTACATATTGTAGTTGAGGACCTGAGGTCTTCCACTTGATGGTTTCCCCGATCCTAGGGATACTTGAGAGTGTATTCCTTAGTGAATTAGAAGACAAGAACCAGTGAACCACACGAGAGACCCATCTGATATAATGAAAATAGTGAGATCATAAATAATATCTACCCATAGCCAATTATTCTCTCTCCTCTGGATGTTTTCCCACCCAAGAGGGATGAATTGGAATTCTCACTAACTATACTGGAGTTAATAACCTTGTGCATTTTTTATTCAACAATTTGTTATTTTATCTTTATTTATAAGGGTTCTTTTATGATTTAGTCCAACAGGCTTATATTAATTGTAACCATTATACACATAGTAGTATAAGAAGAAACGTGTAGTAACTGTACTTGGAATCAAGAAGTATCCATAAAAAATCTCTTTCTCGGCATGGAGGGATGCAGCATGTTCACAAATAAAAAACATTGTTAATGCGGTTGTGGGAAACAAGATGAACGAAATAGAAATGTGTTTTCTGCAATGCAAGTTCACTACTCTTGTAGATCTCTTCAACAAAATATGTTAGGTTGATGGTTGGTTTTGCACTTGACATGTTTGAGTTTCTTACATCAGTACCTTGTCTCCTGTCATAAATGTAGATGACCTATTTGGAGGAATGGTCTCTTATGGATAGGGACCATTCGAGTTCTTTATCAGGAGCTATTGAAGCATTAAAAGCGAGCATTCTCCGTCTTCCAGTTGTTGGTGGAGCTAGGGTTTGTACCTCTGTCATTCAAATGCTGAAATTATTGAAGTGATCTTAACCCAAAACTATACAAGTTATATAGTTTCTATCTATTCAACAGGCAGATTTACAAGAAGTGAAAAATGCTGTTGGCTCAGCTGTTGATGTGATGCAGGCAATGGGATCCTCGATATGCTCTTTACTGTCAAAGGTTACCGCCTTATTCTTAATTTTTATCCCCATTAAGTAGTTGTTGCATATTCTTTTTTAAAAAATTGAGATGCTTACTGATTTTGCAACAAGTTGATTCATATGTTAGAATGTCCCCCTACCAGTAGTAACTTCCCAAATAGAAGTGTTTTTCTCGTTGTAGATAGATCAAGCTAAATTATAAGGAGCTGCACATATTGGTGGTCTTGCAGTGAACCATCCTTGGTGCAATACTTTTGACATAAATGATAAAAAATGTGCCCAAAATATGTTTCTTGGTCTTTTGTTCACAGAATATTTGCATGACTTGGCATATCATATATGTTGTATCTATTTTCCTCACTCCAACTAAGAAATCATGATTCATTAGGAGTTGCATCAGTAGTTTCATTGCTATTGTTGTCAACATATGGAGCCTCTTCTCTTATTTAAATATGCCATGAAGGAAAAACTATACGGAAACACAATCAAACTTAATATGAAATATTATAAATTACTGGTGTTGCCTAGTCTTTGCTTGAGGAAAATGCAAAATAGTAAGAACTAAGAAGAAATCTGTTGAGTTGTTACATTAAATGAAATACGGTAAATTGTATCACTTATAATCTACTCATTATATCAAATGTGCAACTAGATTTCATTTGAGACTGCAATAAATGCATCAATTTTTATTTGTTGGTAAAGAAATGTGTGGGTTTGAAAGTATACTGTTGTAAGATGACCTCTATCATCATTTTTGCAACTTCTAAAATGCCAAGTATTGACAAGGTGAGCTTCTTCTGCACATTGTAATTTGTGGAAGTTTTTGTTGCCTATTCTCCAAAGCTTATTATTACTAAATAATTAAAGGTATAAAGTGAATGGTGTTAATGTGGTGCTCATGATTTTAGAGGCTGATCACCAGGAGTTTAGGTATAAAGTGAATGGTGTTAATCTGAAGCATCTTGATTATCATGATTACAGTGCGAGATTGAAGTTAGGACATTGGGCTTCCTCATTATTTATGTTGGCAAATCATAGATGAGACCAAACTTGTATATTCTGCAAAAGAGATGGGGTTAGACATCCTAGTCCTAGAAACTATCAAGTTACCATACTTGATCACATGACTTTCTTGTCGTGATACAACCTAATCCAAATTATTACATGTCTAAATAGCACATCAAACACACATCTGACCATTAATGGCAATCATATATATATATATAGATATATATATATATATATATATATATATATATATATATATATATATATATATATATAGAGAGAGAGAGAGAGAGAGAGAGAGAGAGAGAGAGGCATGTTAGGCTACGGCGTGCGGTGCGTGCGGTGTCGCACCGTAGCCGCTTGATGCACCGCTGCGGTGAGTGCGATGCACGCAGCGGTGCATCAACGGATGCGGTGTGACGCCGCGCGCACCGCACGCCGCATTTTATCATTCCTTATATATAGATGACTATATTTGGTAACTTACCATGAAACTTTATATAGATGACTATATCTAGGTTCCACTCCAACTCTGAGTTTATATATATATATATATATATATATATATATATATATATAGGGGGGGCGGGGATGCTGGACCTGAGGTGCAGCAAGAACGCTGCACCTCAGGCTTGTTTTACCTACCTAGAAGTTTTGGAATTTGATGAAATTTGGTGAGGGTGTTGTCTAGGGTAAGGTGATCATCCTCACCAATTTTCATCAAATTCCAAAACTTCTAGGGGGGTCAAATGGTCGAAGCAAAATCAGCCGTCCGCAGTCACCGTTAAAATCTGCAGATTTTGCTTCGACATTTGACCCCCCTAGAAGTTTTGGAATTTGATGAAAATTTGTGAGGATGATCATCTTACCCTAGACAACACCCTCACCAAATTTCATCAAATTCCAAGACTTCTAGGTAGGTAAAACAAGCCTGAGGTGCAGCGTTCTTGCTGCACCTCAGGTCCAGCATCCCCGCCCCCATATATATATATATATATATATATATATATATATATATATATATATATATATATATATATATATATATATGAGAAATGCTTGAATGTGGCATGCGGTGCGTGCGGCATCGCACCGCAGCCGTGTGATGCACGCGCTGCGTGCATCGCATGCACGCAGCAGTGCATCACACGGCTGCGGTGCGATGCCGCACGCACCGCATGCCGCAGCATAGCATGCCCCATATATATATATATATATATATATATATATATATATATATATATATATATATATATAAATATAAAATGGTGTTAATATTTCGAGAGGTGACAATATTTCGAGGACGACAACATAAAAGAGAGAGAGAGAGAGAGACCTGCATGAGGGGGGTTAATCGAAGAAGCATAAAAAACGATCATCCTGATATTATTAGAGAGTCACGTTTAGAAGTTCTTTGGAGAGAGAGAGAGAGAATAAATCATGACAAACCCTTAAAGCATTGATGTTAATGGATCGGTCGGGGAGGGGTCGATCTGCACCGGACGGGAGGGGGCCGGAGGGGAATGGGGCTGCCGCCAGAGGGGAAGGTCGGGGGGGGGGGGGGGGGGGGGGGTGCTGGTTTTACTCGATCGAGAGAGAGGGGAAGAGGGAGGGATAATCCCAGTCATCTATCAGATCCGAATCGATGGCTAGGATCATTAGTAAATTTGCTTGTAAGAGTTCATGAGTGAGTATTATATGGGGATAGATACTCTCACTCATGAACTCTTACAACTAAGTTTACTAATGATCCCAGCCATCGATTCGGATTTGATGGATGGCTGGGGATTATCCCTCCTCCCCCTCTCTCTCTCTCTTGATCGAGTAAAACCAGACCCCCCCCCCCCGACCGATCCCCTTCCCCGACCTTCCCCTCCGGCGGCATCCCCCTTCCCTTCCGGCCTCCAGCTCCGGCAGCCCCCTTCCCCTCCGGTCCCCTCCCGTCCGACGCAGATCGACCCCCCCCCCCCCCCGACCGATCCATCAGATCCTCGACCTTCCCCTCCGGCTCCAGTAGACCCCTTCCCCTCCTGCGGCAGCCCCCGTCGAGCGCAGTCTCCCTGACCTCCCCCTTCCCCTCCGTCGAGCCACCCCGCCGGCGTCGATCGCAGCTCCGATCTCGCTGAAATTAGGGCTGCCGGCGTCGGGGATGAAGATCGGGGCTGCCGGCATCGGGAATGAAGATCGGAGATGGAGGGTGCGGTCGGAGGCTGATGCGATCGAGACCGAACGTGTGGTGGGAGGGGCTGCGATAAGCGCCAGACGGGAGGGGGGTCGGGGTTGATGCGATCGGCGCTGGAGCCGGAGGAGAAGGGTGGTCGGGGCTGCCGGAGGGGCGGTTGGGCTGCCGGTGTCGCCAGAAGGGGCGATCGGGCGACGGAAGGGAAGGTCGGGGTGCTGCTCGATCAATCGAGAGAGAGAATGGGGATGACAGTCACTTTAATCCCAACCATTTATCAGATCGGAACGGATGGTCAGGATATTTAGTAAACTTACTTGTAAGAGTTCATGAGTGAGAGTATTCCTCCCCTATATATATATATATATATATATATATATATATATATATATATATATATATATATATATATATATATATATATATATATATAGAGAGAGAGAGAGAGAGAGAGAGAGTTTTGCTCACCTACGGGACGTCCCGCACGGAAGTAATGCGGGACAAATTATGGGCCGTCCGATTCACTTCGATCGGGCGACTGGAATTCAGTCGGACCAAAAATCCCGGCTGTTACTGTGGCGGGCACAGTAACAGCGAATATTTGGTCTGGCTGAATCCCATCCGTTCGATCGATTGATCGAACGGCCGATACTAATTTTCGTTGTTACTGTAGCGGGAACAGTAACAGCGAAAATTGTTCTGAATGAATCTCATCCGTCCGATCAATTGATCGAACGATTCAGAACAATTTTCGCTGTTACTGTAGCCGCTACAGTAACAGCGAAAATTGGTATCGGCCGTTCGATTAATCGATCGAACGGATGGGATTCAGCCAGACCAAATATTCGCTGTTACTGTGCCCGCCACAGTAACAGTCGGGATTTTTGGTCCGACTGAATTCCAGCCGCCCGATCGAAGTTAATCGGACGGCCCAGAATTTGTCCCGCATTACTTCCGTGCGGGACGTCCCGTAGGTGAGCAAAACTCTATATATATATATATATATATATATAAACAAACATGCATTAAACTAACACTATACCAAATTTATGTTACTTTTTTTATAACCTCTAAATTTTTGTTTACATGAATTAATATCAGCAACACCATGCTGATTATTACAGTGATTACCAATATATCGCAGTGATTAAATCCAACTATTATTCATTTTTACACATACTACTGATATCAACATATCACAGTGATTGAATCCCCTCTCATCTTCCTATATCTCTGATGTTGCTGCTATATGGGAAGGAGAAAAGAAAAAAAAAACTGAAAAATACAAAGAACTAATAAATAAAAAAATAAAAAGACCATTGTTCCCATCCATCCTCTACCCATTAGCATTTCCCACTGACAATCGGGAAATACCTCGCCATATCTTTCACTGCAGCTCCCATCTGATTGCTAGAAAAACTACAGAATTAGGCACAAACCATTTGAAAACATGTGAATCTAATCAGGTGATTTGCTCGCCGACAAATCTGAAGCTTCACCATATCATATGTGAAGAAGGCGGATAGTGGTGTACTAACCCTAGAGCTATCGCCCTCAAGATCTGTGATTTGATCATCGACTGCTGATGTGAATAAGACATTCAGTTGAAGATGCTGCCGGATGTTGATGGAGGGAGGGAGATTGTTGGTTATCAGGATGCATGCCGGCAGGGCTGCGGTCAGGTGTGATTCATTGTTGTGATCGGGGTCGGATTGCACGACATTGTGAGAGAGAGAGGGAGGGGGTCGCAGGCCGAAATCACAGAGACAGGAAGGAGATCTTAGAGAGCTCGTTGGAGATGGTTGTGATCGGGGTTGAGTACGATTCATGTTTGCCGTCGTGACCCCGATCGCATGGCTGAGAGAGAGAGAGAGGGATGGGGTCGGAGCCGATCTCAGAGAGAGGAAGGGGGTCGGGGCCAGATCCCATGACAGAGAGAGAGAGAGGGAGAGAGAGAGGGTCGTGGTCGGATCGCAGAGAGAGGAAGGGGGTCGGGGCTAGATCAGGGCCGGATCATCAAGATGTTACATGTGATAAGTGAGCGCACTGTTGGATTGAAAACCCACATCATGAACGCAGGAATATGGTTGAGGCCATTGTTGTTCGACATGGTACCATAGTTGAATGGTCAAACCCTTTTTTTTCCAGGAATGGTCAAACCCATTATTCTTCATTATGGGAGTGTGATCATATTGTCAAACATCATCGTTGTTCAACATGTGAACGTGATTGTAAAGATGAGACCATCATTGTTTGACATGTAATCTATATGATTGAACCAGCTTTGTTCAAAAGGGATGTGTGACGATTTTCTTAAAATCGATGGGATATACTAATCCAATTAATCAAGTCAGGGGTATAGAAATTGATGGTGGGCTAGTTTTATTATAGTACAAAATAATAATAATGCAAGCAAAGTTCTAGAATTTATTTATTAAGAAGATAAGAGCAACCATGATTTTCCACGCCATTGAGACTACACAACATGTAAGGGTTAACATATAAACTTCGGATTCTTGATCGATAGCCACATATATACATGTGTCATGGTGTCCGAGTTTGACTAACTTATTTTTGTCCATTGGATTTACATTGACATGTGCACGATTCCTACCCTTCAAGCAGGTTAAATATATAGCAACAGTCCGGAAACCAATGTCAAATAGAGTTAGAATTTAGTAAGGATGTCTTGGTTAATTGTTGATTTGTTGTTGGCGCCCAGTCTGCAAAAGTTGAAATCCACTCGTCCGCTAATGATTCCAGCATACCAGGTTGATGGATTTTGTGTGTTTGAATACCAGCTATGACAACTTGGTATGAGTAATTATAAGATAGAATAGAGTTAAGGGCATAATGGTCAATTAAGTCCTTAACTCATTAATTGGTGAGGGAAATTACTTGTCAGATAGTTGGAGTTGCAGTATCCAATGGAAGTGAATTTGCTCGATGACACGGAATGGGTATGTACAATATATGATACGTAGCACCATTGATCAAGAAGCTGACTACTTCATCGAAACCAAGAACCACCTCTTGGTAAGTGCAAGATTGGATAGCTAAATGAAAAAATGTGACAATCTGTTGATTAACCTATGAAAATTAACCAATGTGTAATCTCATTCGGTCAAAGATAAATACATAGGCGAATAAAGGTAAAAACATAGAGATAAATACGTTGGCAAATAGTGTTAAAAACATAAATGATTACTTATTGACTTTACCTCTTGCAATTTTCTTTTGGGTTCAAAAGACCTCACAAAAAATATCCTTTTGTTTCCAAATGTGGGGTGTCCTACTCCTGTAGCATAGGATCCCAAGACCCTATTTTCTTCTGCGCCTTCTTCTTTATTGTTTTCTTCGTCATAGTCTTCGCTGTCTGTTTACTCGTGCATTACATATTTTGTTCAGTTATCATCTATTCCATTTGTTCATAAAGAAAACCTGAGTCTTGTCGGCCGAGCTCGGCTCACTGACTCCCATATCTAACATCATCATAGCTGCCTCTTTCTCAACCCTTTGTCCTTTCCACCGTGGTGTAATTTCCAATCCATCTTCATCTTACAGGTAGAAGGAACAGCTTCATTGGTGTCCGAGCATGCAAAAGTGGCAGCACAAGAACGGGCTTTGTTGGATCAGTCGAGGGATCTCCTGTCGACGGTCGCAGCAATGCATGTAAGAACTGCTTCCAAATTTTATATTGCCTTGCTTTTCCCACCTTCGAATTCCTGCATATTAACAAACACACCCTCAAACAGGTGACGCAATGTAGCCTGCGAGGGCACGTCTTACAACTAAAAAGCAGGCCATGCCGGCGGATTAAACAGTAGTGCAGATTCCGTCGATACTACATTGTTCAGTACTAACACCACAGAGACCGGCCTTTCTCTCTCTAACCGGAGATTTGCGAGCGAAAGGTAATAACAGGCTTGTCGGGTGCGAAGCTGAGTGTTCTAAGTCTGCCTCTTGATCTCACATGGTTCGACGGATTTGTGTTTTTTTTTTTTTTTAATGTATATCACCATAGGTGTGGCCTTTTCTTATGCAGGAATTGCATTAACTGTATACATGACACTTTTTTTTTACTGGTCAGAAAGCAAAGCTTCTGTATATATGTGGTTTTTTTTTTTCTTCTCTCTCTCTCTCTTTTCATGTGCTTATCAATATTTATTGGTAAAAATTGACATTTTTGCACTGCAAGACATGAGCCTTGAACCTGCCAAGTCAAGAATCGAATTCTCGACGTAACGAAACCGATGCATTTGGCTTTCTCAAATCGTGCAAAATTGATCATGATTCAATTTTATGCTTTTTTTTTTATATATTTTTTTTTGGAACCGACCTCATAGTTAGTACATTACATGTTAATGCTTAGAAATACATAAAAAAGTTAATCATGATATTCTCAAGAATATTTTTGGGATCATGTCATCAATGTACAACAAGAGAATCGATTGGCCTTGAGACAAGGACCACAAAAATAGAGTGTGATCCTGCGAGCTCTCAATAAAATTGGTTTCGGTGATTGCCTGCCTGAAGTACCCAAAATCAGGCATGAGGCATGGTTGAGCCCATAGATGGCTCGACAAAGACGATATATGTGACGAGGAGAAGTGCGCAGACCAGGAGGTGGCTGCATGTAAACAACCTTTGAAAGGTTGTCAATCTCGCACTCCAGAGTGAAACCATGAGCCACTAACTGAGCTTTGTTGCCACTCGAGAGTAGGTCTATCAATTGGGCTGGACTGGGTCGGTCAAGGTCTGCCCAAACTAGGCCTGAACTCTATGTGGCCCTTCCAAGCCCAAACTCGGGCCAAAGTTTTATCATCATGTTCATCTCAAATTTATCCCATTTTCTTTCTTAGATTTCGGGCCGACTCAAATAAAAGCATTGTGAGAGAAAAAAAACGTATGAAAAAATGACATTCACTATGCTCTTACAATTTATAAGTAACAATACATCTCACCACTTCATTAAAACCGAGCATCTTTGTATGGGCGAGGTACCTAAAATCGTAGGCATATATAGAGCAACAAAAGCCATGGGATTCTAACAATAGCAATTCTCATTAAAAATCAACTTGTGCATAACTTTATCTCTTAAATAAGTAAAATATATCGAGAAGGGGTGGTTCAATAAACTAATACACCCTTACTATTTTGGATTTGGACCTAAAACGAGCTGAGCTTAATATCATCCGAACTCAGCCCAAACTCAAGTTCGAGCTTGAAATCATGTCCAAGTTCAACCCAGCCAAAGTTCACATAAAGCTCGGCCCAAATTTTTCGGACTGAACAAGCAGGTATCGGGCTAGCCCAGCCAGGCATTAGGTGGGTTTGACCAACTGTTGATCTCTGTCACATTATTAGCAATAACAGATAGTAATCCGAGAGTGATTAGCTAAAACCACATTTGGTTTTGCCACCAACCGAAGTTACTTTTGTTATTATGGTGCAAGGTCGTTTATATGTGAGGCCATGGTGTGTTTCAAGTTCAAAAGGGAGAGTTTTTCAATTTATGAATAAAAGTTTTAGTGCCAATATAATGTTATTGAACAATTTTCAATATGCAATATATGTTTTCTACAATAAATGATTAATATACTAAAACGTTCAATATGATTCCTAATTACATTGTTAGGTATATATTAAACCATATTATAATCGGTGATTCAACGATCTATGTAGTTTCTAATCGCGATTAAAATGTAAGTTTATAGATAAGAATAACTGTGAGAGAGAGAGAGAGAGAGAGAGAGAGAGAGAGAGAGAGAGAGAGAGAGAGAGAGAGAGAGTTTAGATGAGACATGTGTGGTCGAAGAGCGCCAGCCGCTATCTAGAATCGGTTTGCCCCCTACGTTCATGTCTCGCAGTAACGGCTCCTAGAGATACGAAAACCCTCGGTGCAGGTGTACTCTTCTTCTCGTTGGCATGACTCCGATAAGACTTGGGCGAACCCGAACAAAGCTTTCAGGAACCCATCAATAAAATAAGAGAACGGAAAGTAGAAAGTACAGTGAGAGAGAGAGTTAAGATAATTTTCTCAGTGTGGAACTAGAGCAATCGTAGGGTGCGTTACAACAACAGATCAACGACTACGTACTTACGTAGCCCAAGCCGATGGATCTAATGTGGGACTAAACTTGGTGGAAATAAAAGAAAAAAGTAAAGAAAGCGAATATTTCATTTAGAACCATTTATCAAAAAAAAAAAAAAATGTTAGAGGTGGGTTTTGAACTCATGACCACTTAAATCAAGTATCCGACACAAATAGCAACAGTGAATTGTGTCTCGCAGTATGTGACATCATGCCGCAAATTAGCATGCCGACATGCACAATTAAAATAGGCATTTTTAGTTCAAATATTCCGTCTATAATTAATTGACAATGAGAGGGCTATCTCAACAGACGACGAAGCAGACAACACCAAGGAGCTGAGAAGTTTCCTAACCCAAAAAAAAAAAAGGTTTTTTACAAATTGACCACTATCATCTTCAATATTTTTATATAAATCCCTATTAAATTAATATTTACATATAAGCCCCTTAAATCATCCAATATTATATATCGACCCTACAATTAGTTGGTATCTACAATGAAGAAATATTTTCAAAATATTCCTTTATTCGACCGTTATTTATTAATCAAAAGGAAAAAAACAACAGATTTATCCATGATTTTAATTACTTAAATTGATATATCTTTAGTGAACATAAACTTAATCCAGAATAAACATGGACAAAATGAATCTAACTTGGACCTAATCCGAAGATTTCTCACATTGGAGGGGTATTTACAAAGTTTTGGTAAAAAATATGAAATTGAAAATATTCTTTCGTTTTGGCTTAATATGTAATGTTTGAATGAATTAAGGAATTTATATATAATTAAGGGTTGATTCGCAAAATCCCCCTTTTAAAAAAAAAAAAAACTAGGAGGCGTTGAAGTGATCGAACATGGCCTGCCGACCCCGCCATGTTGTGTGGAAAGGGTGCAACGTCTCGAGAGCAATTGGATTCCGAGTCACACCGAATGAAACGCAGAAAGCACGAACATTTGTTTATCCTATTATTCGACGATCGAACTATCAGCACCCCACCAAAAGCCACATTCATGCACTTACCCCCCCCAACCTTTTAAAACGTTCAAAGAGCCAAAGAAAAAGTAAAAGTCGGGTTTTTTTATTATAAAAAAAAGCATGCACCTCTCTCTCTCTCTCTCTAGCTCTCTCTCTCTCTCTATGATTTTATGATGATATTACTATTGTTGCATTATTATTATTATTATTGATAGGTATATGTCCATTGTAGGTCGTATCTGGCCCGGTTTTACTTGGCAGCCCATCGGATTTGCTCTAATCAATTTGGTCTAGGGGAGGTAGCTGCCAATAAAATAAAAACTCAAGGGGGGTAAGTGCAATATTTCAGTAGTGAGGGGAGGTCAATGTGATTTTTTCTTTTTATAATGCTAGCTACTCTCCGTTTTGTTCTTATAGACTCTGGGCGGCTTAGTACAACTGACTTGCTGAATTCATGACATGAGCTTTCATGCTACATTGCATCGTTCCTGTGTGCACATAATAACTAATTAAGGTTGCGTTCTTTTCCTAAGAGTTGGAACTCCTAGGAAACGGATTTAACAGTCGATGGCCCCAAGTAGGGGTGGCAATGGGTCGGGTCGGGTTCGGGTCGGATTGAGACATAGGTATAAGGGCAAAACACCCAATCCGAACGCAACCCATTTAATAAACGGGTCAAAAACATAAACCCAAACCCGACCCGTCTAAACGGGTTGATCCGACCCGACCCATTTAACCCGTTTACTAAATGGGTCGGGTCGGGTTGGCTCGGGTTGGGTCACAGAACCCATGTAAACCTGTCGGGTTGGGTCAAGACAAGTCAGATTGGGCCGGGTTGGCTCGGGTCGGGTTGACACGACCCATTTGGTAAACGGGTCAAGTCGGGTCAATCGGGTTATAAGTACAAACCCGAACCCGACCCATTAAATAAACGGGTCAATCGGGTCGACCCGTTTATGACCTGAACCCGTTTAGGCCAAAACCCAAACCCGCTAACTTCGGGTCGGGTTCGGGTCGGGTTGGCGGGTCGAGTCAAGGATTGCCACTCTAGCCCCAAGTCTCGGTGGTCATATTTGGATGGTGGCGCAATTCCCATGATTTGATCTGATCTCACCCTCGAGGTGGAGATCAGTGACTGTTCGAGAATTCCCAACATGCATGCGCAAAAAAAAAAATTCCATGGGATTTAGTGAAGGTGTCAGCTCCTTGAGAATTAGTTGGAACGTAAGCCATTGGACAAGATTGTCATGAATTCTTTCACGAACCAAGTGACAGTCTGACTCAATATGCTTGGTTCTCTTAGATAATCCCCCTGCTAATATGCAACAACCCACTCGAAAGGTTCTCTACCCACTCTTGGGGGGGGGGGGGGGGATTGAACCCACAACCTCCTCACCTAAGCACTAGTTGCTTGCTAGCTCGATCCCCTATCCCCTAGTGGGTATATTTAAGCTAGTTTATCCAACAACTTGTATCCATAGTAATTAACAATATTTCCTGAAGTTTTGAAAATTAATTTTGTAAATAATTCATGAACTTAATGACCGCTGAATTATTCGGCATCCTGAAACATGCCAGAATAGCTAATTAATTACTCTTGACTTACTCATGAATTTATGAAGGGTACATTACATATAGATCCTCTGTAGTTTGATCGATTATCACTTACACCCCTCATGTTTAAAACCCTACAAATGCCCACTCTACAGTTTGAAAAACCACACAGGGGTCTATGTGTAATTTACCCTTTTATGAATAATTCATAAATTTATCGATTTTTATATAATACTTATTTTGGTTAAATTATAAATTTATATTTTGATATCTAGTGATATAAATTTACTAATGTAATATAATATAATCTAGGTTTCTAAACTTTTGTTGAACTCATTCTCGAAATTTTTGGGTTTTGTCCAAACTCTTTTTTTTTTTTTCGTCACAGAATTATTCCCAAACTCCGAGTTTGTTACTATGTTTGCATCATCCATTGCTCGATATTTAATTTCAGCTGAGTACCTCGATAGTGTAGAGTTTATTGAACAACTGGTCCATTCTGAGTCACACATGAAGATGTGTAAGAACTCGAATTGCAGCATTTAGGTGAGGCTCCCCCCCCATTTTGATAATTATCGAAAACTCTAGCATGTACACAATTTTTTTTTTGTTGGACCGGCCTGTCAGTTAGTGGACAGGGCACTAGAGCAAGGGCTCAATGAGGTCTGGAGATTGAAATGGGGTGAGGCAATCGGCTGCTACTATTTATTATTTTCATAATCCCTGAACATGATATCAACAGCCTGAATTCGCACGCACAAACACGGCACAATGGTCTTGAGGGAAGGTTCGTGATTGGGGGATAATTTTCGCTGGCTCGTGCGATCATCCTGCAAAACAGAGAAAGTGTGAGAACGGCTGACTCCCTTAGGAGCGCAGACCCTCCGATGCTCAAGTCAGTGAAGATACGGGCAAGGGAAAGCTAAAGTAGTTAGAAAGTGTTAGGGTTTCTGAGTTTCGAACATGTACTTTGGAGCCGGGGGCTGTACCTTTATAGTCTTTTGCAGGCCACCAGAGGTTGACACGTGGCGGTGTCTTCCTGCACCTTCTATATATGCCCCCATGTGCCAGCCCACATGGGCTCTTCATGACCTTTGTCGTAGCTTGCCAAGCGGTGGTAAAGGGGGATGCACCGGTCTTGTCCTTGCCAGGTGGAGATTCTGAAAAGCTCTAGTCTGGGAGGTTCTAGACCGACTTTTGCTGGCTTCCATGGCCCACAGGTACCCACGTAGCTCCATGGGGGTTGCGACACCTGTAGATTTGGTACCACCTTACTGTAGGCGACCTCTGAGGCGAAGGGGCGAGCTCGTTAGCTGCTATGTGAGCAGGTAAGCTCTTCCATATGTGAGCTAATCGCATGCAGCCAGGGTCAGCTTCGGGCTGTATGCTTCGGATGGGTTGCAGGCTCCTGCCCCAGGGCGACCTCTTCCGTATGCGAGCTGGTCGCATGCTACCAGGGTCAGCTTCGGGTTGTATGCTTCGGGTGGGCTGCAGGCACCGACCTCAGGGTGACCTCTTCCGTATGCGAACTGATCGCATGCGGTCAGGGCAAATCTGGGTGAGCGGTGGGTGCCGGCCACGGGTGACCTCTTCCACCTACGAACCGATCGCGTGCGGTCAAGGTGAACTATGGGTGTTCATAGATATCATTTTAAGTTTTCTATTAGCAAAATAGGCGATCTCTTTGGCTATTTGTATGATCAGGCGAGCTCTTGAGCGAGCTATGGGTAAACTTCGTGAAGACCCTGCTGGTGTCGTTGATCCGCCCACTTCTCCCTATTGTTAATGGGCGGGCTCCTGAACGAGCTGTGGGTGTTGGTTTTTATGAGATGTTCTCCGAGTTCTGCTAGATGTGACCTCTTTCGCGAGCGAGCCGATCGCGTGCAGACAAAGCGAGCTTCCTGGCGGGCTGTCGAATACTGGTGGCGACGAAGGTATTTCATCCCTGCCGGTGAGCTACGTCGAGGTCTTTGACTCACAGTACCTCATGAACTGAGGTCTCGAGGATGATGCTGTTTTGTCCAAAGGATGTGATGATCCGCTATTGTAAGCTCTGGGCGGGCTACGAGCATCAGTCGCGGGGCGACCTTTTTCGTGTGCGAGCTGGTCGCATGCAGCCAAGGTTAACTCCGGGCGGGCTGTGAGCCATGACCACGGGTACTATGTCCAAGAGATGCAACGATCCGCTATTGTAAGCTTTGGGCGGGCTATGAGCACCTACCGTGGGATGACCTCTTCCGCGTGCGAGCTGGTCGCATGTGGCCAAGGTCAACTCTGGGCGAGCTGTGAGCCACGGCCACTGGTGCTCTATCCAAGGGATGTAACGATCCGCTATTGTAAGATCTGGGCGGGCTAAGAGCACCAGCCACGGGGTGACCTCTTCCGGTGACCTCTTCCGTGTGCGAGCTGATCGCATGCGGCCAGGGCCAACTCCGGGCGGGCTGTGAGCCACGGCCACGGGTGCTCTGTCCAATGGATGCAACGATCCGCTATTGTAAGCTCTGGACGGGCTATCTGGAAATGTTCTTTAAACTTCAAGACCTACTCAGGCCACCAAGCTGCTTGCCCAAAAATCAGGGTTGACGTCGAGCCTTGAACCCTCCGAAGGGGTGATTCCTGCTTCGATCACCTGAGGTCGCCCTGGGTACGTCCCAAAACATGGGCGACCTCACTGGGGACTTCGGCCGTCTCGCTGTGCATCTCTCCCATGTTGCTGCTACGAGGCCGCCAAGCCGGTGACATTTTCTCGGGCCCATCATTTCGCTCCACGATTTTCACGCCGGGAGTCGAACAAAAATCCTCTCCAACATGGAAGAGAGGAAGTACCACCAGGCCAAGAGCCCGTTGGTGTGTACATAGTTTTAGTAATGCATATGCACGCATCACATATGTGTGTGCACAAACGCACCCAGATAATACTGAAACTGTGTACATAAGGGAAGCTTTTGTATACACTTAGTCGAGGGAGGTTTCAGTAATTGGCCTATTAGTTGAGGAGGAATCAACAAAAGAAATCATATTTTTTAAAAAAATACAAGGTGAGGGGAGGGGCTGCCACATATGCATGTTACTGTAGTGCCAGTACAGTAACATGCTGCTTGTCATATTTTTATAGTGTGGCATAGCGGAGACCCACCAACATGGCAGTGGACATGTCGACTGATCGGATTAAGCTATATCCTAATCCGATCCATTAAGCAAATGGACTATCGGATCCATTTAAGTATGGATCGGATCGGATTCCGATTAAAATCCAGATCATTGAGAGTCTCACATCGGACAATTGTGATACCATTGGAATCCGTAAAAGAGCGGTTAAATATGGACTCGGAACTCATAAAAACCAAGATAAAATCTGAGTCTTGATTGGGGGATCATTGAGAAACTTTTTTTTATTGACCCTGAGGGACTTAGATTTAAAGCGATCAAATCTAACGGTGGATAAAAACATAACTTCTTATGTTATAGCTTGTCTAATCAAGTACTTAAAGGACCGTATTGTCCTAAATTCATATTCGATTTGTTAAGTAAATTGGTTACCGAATTCGTACTATTATCGGATCATTGATGGAAATATTAACGGTTATTTAGATCTTGCATCCCAACTTATATCTTTAATTAGATTTTGACCCTCCACATTTTTATAATTAGACTGTGCCCCTCAATTTTACGGATTCTGTGTGTGCGCCGTGGTTGACCAACGTTTTGCTCACGCTGACTCACTATGATCAATTGAAGGGACAAAGTCTAAATGTGAAAAGGTAGTATTGCCAATATGGTAATACAAAGAGGTCAACGTGAGCAAATGTTGGTAAGCGCACAAAATCCATGAAATTGAGGAGCGCAATCTAATTATGAAATGTTTGGAAGTCATAGTCTAATATTAAAGTTATAAGTTAGGAGGGCAAGGTCTAAATAACACAAATATTAATTTATCAATCTCCAACTTAATTGACCGGATAGGGATTAAAATCCAGTCCATTAACATTTCGTTAACAGATCTACATGGAAGCCTCGACCTTCGATTTATTTACTTACATGGTAGCACTAGGGGTGTAAAAAAAACCCATCGGTCCGAGCCTGGCCTGAAAGTCAACAGCCCAAAACTCGATCCAGCCTGGTCAAATGCCCGACCTAGCCCGATCCTAACACGCCATAGGCCGGACTCAGGCTGCCACCTTGAGCCCATAGCTCAGCCCGAAAGGAAGCCCGCAAGGCCGGCCCGAAAAACCTGAACCATATATATATATATATATATATATATATATATATATATATATATATATATATATATATATATATATATATATATATATATATATATATATATATATATATATATATATATATATATATCAGAAAACAAGATGCAAAGGTCATAGTTTTGTTTAAGGGAATAGGAAGTATGGTCCTCCCAATTAGCTAACACGTTAGCCCTCCTCTATATTTAAGTCCATGTACTTTTTAACTAATTTTTTTTTAATTGATGATCAATCCACTCAACTTGGTTCATGATAAAAAATAAAATTTAAACACGCGATCTAGTGT
>OX393557.1:30911707-31114935 GCA_947650365.1 Chamaelirium japonicum | reverse complement strand
ACACTAGATCGCGTGTTGCCGCCAAAAAAAAAAAACCACCCCTGGTGGCTGATAGAACTGTTGTGATATTTGAAATCGCAATTTGGGGTATTTCGCTACCTTTTATTTGAGTCTCTCTCTCATAGTTCCATGTCGCCAAAGGGAGAGCACCTTCTTCCCTTTATTAGTGAACCTTGGCACTAGGGTTGAGGTCTAAGAGCACTCACATGTGGGCATAGAAGGCTGATTGGGCTTGGGTGGTTAGACAGACATTCTAGGAACACATGTATCTACTACCCGAGGCCAATCTTTTTTTTTTTTTTGGTGTGGTGTGGGGGGGGGTGGGGGGGGGGGGGGAGTCTTAGTGAGAGGTCCCTAACAAGAGATTGCGTTAAGGGTAAGAACAGCCAAAAAGATGGTGTTGAAGCAAGTCCCCTCTCGAAAAGGATCCAGCTAGAGGAAGTCCCACACGACTTGTATCTATTTTAATAATCAAATTGCCCCTTAATACATGCCCCTCCGTCCTTGTCACTACAGGACTCAAACTAGCGGATTTGCTACAATGATTTCACTGTAGCAATTTTATTGGACACAATTTTCAAAAAAAAAATTCGCTATAGTAATTTCACTGTAGCAAAAGAGTAAACAATCTGCGTAGATTGTTACTCTATAAAGATTGTTACTCAATCTGTAAAAATTGTTACTCTTTTGCTACAGTGATTTTGCTGTAGCAATTTTTTCCAATAAGTTTCTCAAAAAAAAATTGCTACAATGATTTCACTGCAGCAAAAAAATGGCAAGATTTCACAAAAAATTATTCATACAGTGATTTCATTGTAGCAAAAGAGTAGCAATTTCCGAAGATTGTTACTCTCCCCACATGTACAGCTGCACGTAGGGTCTTGCTCACGTGTACAACTAGCCACAGGGGTAAAAATGATATTTTTCTATCAAGGGGACTTAACACTAATTAACGATGTTGGCTGTCTTTATCACTAAATTCAATCTGTTAGAGTGGACTTATTACACGTTACCCTTTTTTTTTTCCTCTCACGGTTGGATGGTTTTTGTACCTATCGAGCCTTGCCGTTATTGTTTTTCAGTTAAACTGGAGGTGTGAACATGTGCTTTAATAGGTGTACCTGAATGCCTATACATTGGGGCTGAATTCAGTCATTCTAATCCATTTGAAACAGAGAAAAAAATCTCTGTATATATAGAGAATTCCTCAATCTTTTATTAGTGAACAGAACTCGAGAAAAATAGCATTTTGTCTTCTTTTTTTTTCCTTTTCTTTTTCTTTATTCTTCCAATTATGGGTATTCAATACAATCAGATTGATGACTAAAATCAACAAGTGCATGTTTAGATGGGTCTAAGAGGTTCATTGTATCTTAAAAACTAAATAGTCACCAGGTCTTTTGCACCAATGGCTACGGCATCTAGCGCTTTAAAGTCAGTGTTAACCCACTCATTTTGTGAGCAATATACAAGTTTTTTCATCCACTTGTGCTATGTTATTTTTTTTCTTACGATTTAATTGCCTCTGTCGTTTGACTTTTGGTTGGAAGGACTTGCACAATGGATAAAATCAATGTGGAGGAGGTTATTGGTAAACCGACCAAATTTAAAGGACAAAAGATGGCCGCAGAGGATGGTGTACTAGCAGACAACCTTGAGGATAGCCTACATGTTGTCTCAGGACGCTCTTCCACCAGTAAATTCGTTTGAGACGGAACCAAAAGATGCTAACGAGTTAGTTAAATTTAATGAGGATGACTACAACTGTCATGGAAAAATTCTAACCCAACTATCCGATGGCATGTACGATATTTAACACAAAACCAAACCTCTAAGGAACTTTGGACTAGTCTAGAGAACAAATGTGGCAAAGAGGATGCAGGATTTGAAACATATCTCATAGAGAATATATTAACTTTTATATGTTGGGGGACAAGTCTGTATTTTCATAAGTATATGATATGTTGAATATTGCCTCCTAGATCATCAATCAGGACATACCTATCGATGAAAAGCTTCAGGTTCTCATTATGATTGAAAGATTATCTCATTTGTTGACTGACTTCCAAGTCACTCTTAAACACAAACGAGAAGTCGTGACCCTGTATGATTTGTTGTATACTAAACAAATCGAAGAAAAACATCAAGGAGAAACACCTAAACTTAATGTTAGTTTTCCAATAAGAAAAATAAACTTAACAACCTGAAGACTCATCCCAAGATCCAAAAGGACCATGCATAAAAAGAAAGAAACATGCTTTGTTTATGACAAAATCAGACACATTGTAAAATTCTGCCACCACGGGCAAGACAAAGGGAAGGTAAATAACAACCATTTGAATGCTCATCCACCACAAAACAATGTTATGATTATTGGGACAGTGATTGGCGGTACCGATAACATGTGAGAAATCTCTAAACCTAAAGCGAGCATTACTTATTCATCTACTGATTGATGGATAAATACTGGAGCAAATGTTCATGTGTGTGCTAACTACTCTACTTTTTCTACATTTAAGGTCGTCAAAGAGAGAAATATAACCACGGACAACTCCAATGATGCACGAGTGCGAGAAGAAGAAAAGGTGGTCCTAAAACTCACTTACGGGAATAACTTACCTCTCCAAAAGATGTAGCATGTACTGGGTCTGAGGAAGAGCTTAATCAGTGGATTCCTTCTAATCTTGCAAGGCATAAATCTTGTATTTGATTTAAATAAAGTAATTTTGTTTCGAAAAAATATATTTGTTGGGAAATGATATATTTGTAAAGGATTATTCAAATTGAATGTAATGTCTACTTGGATTAATGAAAGCACTTCTATTGTACTAAATATTGTCGTATGGTGTCTGACATCTAGATTATGTCATATTAACTATAATACCATTTAGAGGATGATATCCGTAGACTTTATCTCTAGAAATGCAATCAATAAAACCAAATTTACAATGTATGTTCAATCCAAGCAACCTCAAAAATCATTCAACATAGTACATTGAGAATCAACCCTTTTAGAACTGGTTCATAGTGTCATTTATGACATGAACAATATCCTTACTGCATGTGCTAGAGATACTTTATAACCTTCATAGACAACTTCTCTAGATATTATGTTGTTTATCTTATAAAGATTAAGGATGAGGTCTTAGAGGAGGCGAAAAATCAAACCGAGAAGAAAATCAAACTCTCAAGTCTAATCGAGGAGGTGAATATACCTCAATGGGCTTCTCCAAATTCTATGAAGACAAAAAGATAGTCTATGAGACTACTACTCCTTATGCACCTCGGTCCAACAGGGTAGTAGAGAGAAAAAACTGAATATTTTTTGATATTGTGAATTCCATGATCACTGCTCACGTTTACCCAACAATTAGGGGGGGTGCACTTCTGACAACATGTTATAGCTTGAATCAAGTATCCCACAGAGACTCCTTGCTAATTACATATAAAAAATAGATTAACAAGAATCCAAGTTATAAATACTTAAAAGTATGGGGATGCCTAACTAAGGTTAAAATCCCTATATCTAAAAAGAGAAAACTTGGACCTAAGACTATTGACTGCGTCTTCAAAGGCTTTGTTTATCACAATGCTGCATATATATTTATTATTATCAAGTCTAAAGATAGCGTATTTATTAACAATACAATCATTGAGTCTAGAGGTGTTTTTTTTCGAAGATATCCTTTCTTTAAAACATAAGATATCACATCCTCTAGTCTCGGTTCCTTCTAGCAGTCCTCTGATTCCTAGTATATATTAAGGAAGAACTCAAAAGAAGTGATAGAACCATGACAGAGAAGAATCTTAGGGATTGATTCTTTACTTTAGTATTAAAAATGGTCACACCTCTTATAAAAAGGCAATATCATTTGTGGATGCCGAATTTAGAAGGAAGCTATTAAAGTAAAATGGAATCCATCATGGTAAATAATACCTGGATTCCTATTAATCTTCCACATAGGAATAAGCCACTTGGTTGCACATAGATATTCAAAAAAAAAAACCGAGATCAGATGAGTCTATTGAAAATATAAGGCTAGACTTGTAAGCGAATGTTTTTTTCTTTGACATTCATCAAATAAATGTGAAAACTGCATTTCTAAATAGCAATTGGAAATGTGAGATTGATATAAAACTGTCATATGGATTTGTATCTACTGGTTAGGAACACAAAGTTTGTAAACTTACTAAGTCATTATATGGACTTAAACAAGCTCCAAAGTAATAGCAAGAGAAATTTGACATATCAGATTTTTCGATAAATGAATAAGATAATCGTTTATATTTTAAAACCATTGGAAGCAACTCTGTTGTTTTATGTCTTTATGTCGATGATATCCTAATATTTGAAAATAATTTTACTATGATCATAGATGTAAAGAGTTTCTTATGTGAAAGGCCTTAAAATAATAAAATCAAATAGTAGATTACCTTTAAGCTAAACCCACTATGTTGAGAAGGTACTAACAAGGTTTGATATGTTTGATTGTAAACTTGTTAGTACTCTTTATGATTCTAGCATGAAATTAAAGTAAAGCTAAGATGATTGCATTCCACAACTCATATACTCCCAAATTATTAGATGAATTATACATCTGGCTAACTGTATAAGGCCATATATCTCATATGTTATAGGAAGACTAAGTAGGTATACTAGTATGCTTGGTCAATCACATTGGAATACATTAGAAAGGCAAATAAGATACCCTAAAGGAATCATAAATTATGGTATTCATTATTTGAGATTTTTTGTATTGCAAGGATACAACAAATGCAAATTGGATCTCTGATTCAAATGAGATAAAATCCACAAGTATATTTATATGCACTTTTGGTGGAGGTGTTGTCTCTTGAAAATTTTCCAAGCAGACTTTGATCACTAGATCTACTATGGAATATGAGCTTATAGCCTTAGAAATGACTGGAAGTGAAGCATAATGACTTAAGGGTCTACTATCTGATATGTCATTGATTGAGAATCATATTCATGCTATCTTAATTCAATATAATAACCAAACTACTATAAGAAATGTTAGGTGCAAAAAGGACAGTGCAAAAACTTCTAGACATAACCAAACAAGACACAAGATTGTAAAAAAGCTAGATTCTGATGGGATTATTACCATAAGCTTTATCAGAACAAAGAAAAATCTAGCTGATCCATTTACTAAGGGACTCTCCAAGAACCTTATTCTTGAGCCCTTGAGAGGGATGGGGGTTTTCCTATAAGTGAGCTACCGTCAGTGGTAACCCAACCTATCTGTCAGGAGATCAACAAAGTATGTTCAGTGGGTATTAACAAACTGAATGAGTGACTAAAAAAGATACTACATAAAGGAGTTTCCTTAACTCATCCCTATAATACCACTACAACTTCAAGAGAAAGAGCACTTGCTCTAAATGAGTTTGATACCTATAGGATAAGGTATCTAGTTGTAGGATACCCTTGGAGACTCATCTATGTAAGAGTGACCGTGGGATCGCAGTCTATGGAAATTGTGTATTTTCTTATAGCACTTATGATAACAATATATTGCGCAAGGCTGTAATGCACTAACTCGTACAGAATCCAACTTAATACTTTTACTATATATATATATATATATATATATATATAGAGAGAGAGAGAGAGAGAGAATACGGGGTATGAGCTGACAGCCCATTTGTGCAAATGGGCTGTCACTGCCAGCCGTCCGATTGGGATGATCGCACCGTCCAATAAAAAAAAAAAAAAACGTTTACAGCTGTTACAGCTGTACTGTTACAGCAGCAGTTCTGTCTCTCTCTCCATACACCCGCTGCCCGACCCGATGAAGCTCGGACCCCCTCCGGCGACCAGCTACCCCGTCCGGCGACCCCCGACCCCCTCCTGCAGGACCCCAACGGCCTCCGGCACCCCCCCGATGGTCTCCGGCCACCCCGTCCCCCTTCTACAGCCACCCCGTCCCCCTCCGGCACCCCCCCCGATGGTCTCCGGCCACCCCCGACCCGCTTATGGCGACCCCCGACCAGCTTCCGGCGACCCCCGACCCCGTCCGGCGATCCTGTCCCCCCCCCTGGAGCTTCCGGGGGGTCGGGGGTCGCCGGAGCGGGTCGGGGGTCGCCGGAAGCGGGTCGGGGTGGCTGTCGGAGGGGGACGGGGTGGCCGGAGTGTCGGGGGGGGGTGCCGGAGTCCGTCGGGGTCATGCAGGAGGGGGTCGGGGGTCGCCGGTCGCCGGGGGGGGTCGCCGCTTCATCAGGTCGGGGGTCGCTGCTTCATCAGGTCGGGCAGCGGTCTGTGGAGAGAGAGAGAGAACTGCTGCCAGCTGTAACAGTTGTAAACGTTTTTTTTTTTTTTTATTGGACGGTGCGATCATCCCAATCGGACGGCTGGCAGTGACAGCCCATTTGCACAAATGGGCTGTCAGCTCATACCCCGTATTCTATATATATATATATATATATATATATATATATATATATATATATATATATATATATATATATATATATATATATATATATATATATATATATATATATATATATATATATATATATATATATATATATATATATATGATTGACAAAGCCTATATATAAGAGTTCAAATTCAAGAAATAATTCACTTAGATTTGTATGGGTAGCGTCTATCAGAACTAGAAGGAGGTTCAAATTCGAAAAACACATTTCTTTGAAAAAAAATAGTAAACTTTAAATTACCCAATATTTTTTTTAAATTTAAACTTTTGTAATGATTGTTGTGATATTTGAATGAAATATTTAAAATTTTAAATTTTGGGATCTTTTCCTCTTTTATGTCTGAGTTTGCTCTCTCTCTCTCTCTCTCTCTCACACACACACACACACATTTTCCCATAACGTCTAGGAGAGAGCACCTTCTTCCCTTTATAAGTGAGAACCTTGGGACTTGGGTGGAGGCCGGCCAAGGGCACTCACGTGTGGGCATAGAAGGCTTATTAGGTTTGTGTGGTTAACACATATTTTAAAAACACACACGCACGCACGCCAAGTCGGGTCGGGCTCAGGCACGAGTTCGTGTTGTTGTAGGTGCTAGTGTGGGTCGTGTCTCTACCCGAGGCCTATCCTTTTTTTTTTTTTCTAACTATTAGGCAATTGGGCGATTTTTGAACTTGTCAAACCTTGCGGTTATTGTTTTTCAGTTGGGTTAGAGATGAATATGTACTTCAATAGGGGTGCCTAAAGGCCTATATATAGGAGCCGAATTCAACCATTCAAATCTATTCAAGAACTAAGAAAGCATTGTCTCTATATACAGAGAATTTCCTAATCTTCTGTCAGTGAACAGAAATTGCAAAGAATAGCGAACAATCAGATTAAAGGCTAAAATCAAGAAGTACATGTTGAGACGGGTCTAAAAGGTTCATTGTATCTTAAAAGCCACGAGGCCTTTTGAACCAAGGGCGCCATCGCTCATTCTGTGATCGGTATATAAGTTTTCCCATCCACTCGTGTAGTGTTTTATTTTTCCTCAACAAGAACTTCTCCAGAGATATGTGTGGCAATAGATTGGTTTCGGGCCGGACTCTACCTTACTCGTTCCGGTACATTCGGGCAAGTGAGGGAGGATCCATACCTGACCCATGCCCGTTCGGGTTTTGCCGTTTTGGGTTTCGATTAGGAATTTAGATATTATTATGATTTTGTTTTTATAAGATATCCATACATTAAATCGCTTAATAAAAAAATCATTTTATTGTAACACCACTTTTTTTTTTAAGGGACCACCATAGTGTTCAGTACATCACCTGTTGGTGAGAAAGCTCTGATTTTTAATAACCCCATAGGTAAGAAAGCTCCCCACTGAGACATGAGGGAGGCCCGCCACTACAGAGTGGGAGGAAATATGTTGTAGCGTTTTATTCATACCCAAGGCCGCGGGTTGTATGTCTTACCAACTAAGCTATCACTCGGAGGCAATCTATATAACATGGCACGTCGGTTTTGTACTGACTAGACAAAACGAAAGCTGACTAGGACAAGCTGACTGGACAAAAATGAACCGAATTGATCTAATCATTCGTTTAAAAATTAACGCACGATCTCTATTTCCCCATCAACCAACTCCCTTCCCTTGGTTTCAAATTCCGACCCATTTAAACTGCACTAAACCCCTAAAATCCCGGCCCATTTAAATTGTACTAAACCTGACCGTTCATCTCGAGATCGTTGTTCGCATCAACAGCTATAAACCCGCCTGCTGAAATTTCGGCCACTCCAAACCATCGGGTCGATCTCGAGGAATCCGTTCAAATAGAGACAGCTGTGATTGATCAATTACAGGGGGAGGGGGAGTTGGTCGCACCAAAGGAGCCCACTTCGTGCCAATCAGCACGGGCGAGCAAATTGGTGTCCCTATGAATGCCGGTGTTGTCGTCGAAAGTGTTTTGTTGCCGAAGGAGTTCAGGTGTGTTGTCGCCAAAGTCGGTCTCTTGCAGTGCCGACAGATGCGTTGCCGCCGAAGGCAACCCGCTATAGTGCCGATAGGCACGGGATTGCACTAGTATTATACATTGTCAAGAGGCTCTAATTTTTTCCTATTTTATAATGTTCAGTATGGTATGAGAACGGGTAGAATTTGGGTAGGTTACGATTAGTTTAGTCCCCCGACCCGTAATTTATATGTAATTTACAATATATGACTTGTGTGATCTGATATCAGGTATCAAATATCACTATTGAGGAATCCATACCCATACAAAAAAAATTTGGTCGGATGGAGTTCCTAAACCCATACGCTACTCAAATCTGATTTGGGTAAAAAATTTATACACATCAGTATATTCGGGTTTGGGTTCAGGATTTTCAGTTCGGGTTCGGGTTCGGGTTCGGGTTCGGGTTCGGGTTCGGGATTTTCAGTCTCCATTGCCGCTAGGGGTGGGACTTGGGCGGGTCTGACCCGAACCCAACCCGCCCAACCCAAACAACGGATAAACATGAGCAAAGTTATTTAAAAACTTAGACGGATTTGGACAAAAAAAGATCTACCCGATTTCAGTTTGGAAGGATTTGGCCATCGATCTTCCCAACCCGAGGAACCCGAGGCAGTGTACACTAAGGTTGTTGGTAGTTTTTTTTTTATTGAAATCAAAGACTGTTTGTTTGATATTGAATGCTAAGAATTCGCTTGAAATATGTGAGGATATGGGTTGGACTTTATGCTTTCGTTATGCAAATCAAAGATTTTTTTTATGCAAAAATCTGTTTGTTTTTTTTTTCCATCTATTTATGTGCACAAGTATTTCTAATTGGGCAACCCGCCCATTATTTTGCAAATTGGACAACCCAAGCAATTCGAACAACTAGAATGGGCAAGCACGGATTGGGCTTCCACGGGTTCCTCGGGTTCCACAGGCAAAACGGGTTAAGGTTTGTGCAAGTCGGGTTGGACATGAGCAGACCATTAAACCCTTCAACCTGCCCTAGTCCCACCCCGAATTGCCACCCCCTATCAACGGAACTTGCTAGAACTCCTAGTTCTAGACTTCTAGAAACTTCAAGCAAACCCTTATCAATATGAAAGGAATATGATAACCAATACCTTAGTGCTGGAGATTGAAACGATATCTCCAAAGTCCGAACAACAATCATGTACACCATCAAAAATAAAATAAAATAAAACAAGTAATAATATAATTTTAGAAGGATGTTGTTGGAAGAGATCGCCTACCCGATTGATTTGCGCACTTTAGCAAGGTATAGCATACGCTCTGTAGTAATTCCCCGTTGTGCCCTTTTAAAGGATGATGTGGCACACGAACAAGCAATTCTATTTAACCAACTCCATAGCCAACCCCATCACCAAATTGTATAGGGGCTAAAGCCCCCCCCCCCCCCCCCCCCCCCCCTCACTTTGGGGAAAAAAACAAAAAAAAGTTACACAGACCCCTTGAAGTTTAACTCAAAAACACTTAACCCTCATATAGATTATTTTGTTCCAAATCACTCCCTAAAGTTTGAAATGTTAGCACAACACCACATTTTGTCAACTACCTGCTTTCCTCTCTTTTATTTGATAGAAGCTGAATTGAAGGGGGCAAAATGGTATTTTTTAACTTTAAGGGAGTTATATGTTTTTTTAGCTAAACATCAGGGGGGAGTAAAGTGTAATTTACTTTAAAAAAACAATTATAGCCAACTTGTCTGTCAACTTTTGGTTGCCAATTCACGTGGAGGTGGCCACCACCAGCCGCCACCGTCCCGCCGGCCACCACCCCACGTCAGTCAATATCCACGTACCGCCATGCCGATGAATTTGCCACCGCCAGTATTGGCGACCCATGGCCGGCCCCGCCATCCACCGGCCACAACCCATTGTTGGCCATCGACGCCCACCACTGGTCGGCCGACATCAACCACCATCTGCCACCACCCATGCATGTGGCATCCCCTTAGAGTTCATCACATGGCCCTTAGTGAATAAGAATGAGTGGGAATCGAGCCTATGTACAGATTTTTGGGGGTATATATTAAATCACCCCCACCCCTCCAAAATTTTTTTTTGAGGTTCTGGTTTATTATTCACAATCCATGCATCCTGATCGAGTCGACCAATTATAGGTTCAAATTTTCGAAGGACTCCGATGATCGAAATCCTCCTCAACTTGAGGCAAAATCCTAATAGGCCTTTTACTACGCGATCGAAGGAAGGGTAGAAACATTGTCACGCCGCCTGTCAAAGCCTTCGACTGTGATGCAACGGTTATAGTTACTTTTTAATAATTAAGTCCCCCCCTGAGGAAAAATCATGCGTCCGCCACTGGGCAGCACCCACCCAGAATATCACTAGTGATGTTTGATACGACACTAGCGAGATTCAAAAACCAATGATGAGCTGCCAGCTATGCAGGTTGGCTATTGGGTTGGTTAAATAGTATTTCTCGTGTAGGACCCTCATCTAGGACCATGATGCCCACAGCTACAGTGACATGGCTCTGTTTTGAGACGCCAAGGCATGGTGGGGGACCCATGTTGGTCACGTGTACGTTTACTTTCGCGTGGAGCGTGGATGGATAAGGTCGGCTGAGGGCTGGTCGGCCAATTGGGACCAATTTGTACACGATACGATCCTTGTGTCGGTCGGGCCCACCAGGATCAAGTCAGGCGGACATACTCCCCACCTGCAGTGACGTTTCGGACTCCCCGGTGCTCGGGACCAGCGTGCTGGGAGAAACAATTTTGTTGACCGTCCTTAAAGGGTGATGGCAACCTCAGCCTCCTCCTCGTTGGGCCCATTCCAAGGGCTTTTGGTCATTTCACCGTGATCGAACGAAAGTAAAATGACACATATGCCCTTAAAATGGGTCAATGAGGAGGAAGGCGATGTTCATCACCCTTTTTAAGGACGATGAACTAGGTGTCTCAGGGCAACTCCAACGGCCTCCCTTGAGATTGTTGACCCAGCAAATCTGGCGAAAAGGATGGTCACCAGCCCTCCAACGGACTGGCTTGTGGCTCGCCACATTTAAAAAGCATCGAGAACGCTAGTTGTTTTTGTTGGAAACGAGCCGTTTGCTTGCAGATCGCAAGGTCGTATGCTAAGCTCGGCAGCGATATAGACATATGGATCAAGAGAACATGTGTCGTCCGATTCTAGTAACTTGAGCTGGCCAAAACTGTGATCCCCCAACGACTATAAGGCCCGGTGAAATTTTTATTATGCCCCTGTCACGAAGAGAGAGGGAGAGAGAGAGACTAGGGTTTGGAGAGAAAGCTCTCTTTGTATTGTCTCACTGTATTACATAAGGCTACTTCTCCTTATATAAGGAGAGAGCACACACATTTACATTACCACAACCAAGGTGGGACTAATGGTAATAATATTACTATATCTAATACCCCCGACAAACTAATGTAAGGTATAAACCGACATCAGTTTGCTTAATAAAAGAAAGGAGAAAAAAAATACATCAAATAACCCCTTTTTTTAATGTTGTAAAGTAAAGATAGTACCAGGGCGACCTACAAGCAAGTCGTCCTAAAAACTCGATTGACCTGCAAGCAGACAACCGGGGGAACCCGACCAACCTGTACGCAGGTCAACCGGAGGAATTGACAATAATCAATAAAGATCGGAGCGCAGGAAGCCGACGGTGATGGAAGCCGATAATAATGGACACCGAAAGGGGAGAGATTGGCTAAGAAAAATGTGTGGATGCGTGAGACCTCATAGGAGGCAAGCACTCGGCCAAAGCAAGCGCTTGACGCCTCCTAGAATATCTCAATCATCACAGACAAAGAAGAAAAATAGAGGAATGAGAAAAAGTAGAGCCATAGCTCTGATAGGGTCACATGACCAAAGAAAGGAAGAGCATCTGAAAGCCGGCACAAGTGTGACCGGTAAGAGAGAGGATCCGAAGCCAACACTAGTATGACCGGAGAGAGAGAAGATCCAAAGGCCGGCACAAGTGTGACCGGAGAGAGAGAGAGAGAGAGAGAGAGAGAGAGAAAGGATAAGACGACGGCCAAGGAAAGAGAAGCTCGATCGGAAGGAAGAAGATCGATCGGAAGGAGGAAGAATGTAACATCCGCCCCAAACATACAAGATTTTGTCCGCTTTGCCCGTGCCCGCACGAGAACTTCCCAGGGAGGTCACCCATCCTGGTACTACTCTCGCCCGAGCACGCTTAACTACGGAGTTCTTACGAAATCCGTAGCGGCGCACGGTTTTAAAACGCGTCTTCTATGTTTGGGAGGGGAAATTATATAAGTAGCTCAGGATCTCCTTCTCTCCAGGCGATGTGGGGCTAACTCATGGCCTTGTACACCTCACCTCACCTCACCTCACCTCATCCATCTTGGCATTCCCGCCTCAGGAGTCTTGGCTCTTGGCTATTGGCCTATTGGATCTTGGTCGTCACAAAGAAGATCTCGATCGATAGAGAGCAGGGAGTAGATGAACTGGTGGAGCGCAGTGTGCAGGGCACTAGTGTAGGCGGAGGCAGACCGGTAGAACGCAAGGGCGCATAACACAAGTGTAGGCGAGCGGACCGGTAGAGCGCAGGCGAACCGATAGAACGCAAGAGCGGAAGGCACGAATGCAGGCGCAAACGGACCAATATAATACAAGGGCACAAGTGCAGGCAAGCAGGCGTACCGACAAAGCGCAAGGCGCAGGTGGACCGGTAAAGTGCAGGGCGCAGGGCACGAGTGCAGGCATAGGTAGGCCAACAGAGTACAAGGCACAAGCAGGTCGGTAGGGAGCAAGTCACATACAGGTCAACAGGACGGCAAAGCACAGGATGATTGGCAGAGTGCAGAAATGCATGTAGACTGCAGATAGGCAGACCGACAGAGTGCAAGGCGCAAGCAGGCCGGCATGCAAGGGAGGCCGGCAGGGCTGCAGAAAAGGTCAACGGGCTGCAGGAGACCCGGCGGCGGGCTGCAAGAGGGGCCGGCGAAAGACTGACAGGCTACAGGAGGGCTGGCCGATAATCGGTAGGCAGCAGGAAGGCCAGCGACGGGCTGCAGGAGGGTCGGGGATAAGCTTGCGGGCAGCAAAAGGGCCGGTGGAAGACCGACGGGATGCAGGAGGGGCCGATAGAAGACCGGGAGACTGCAGGAGAGCCAAAGGATAGTCAGTGGGCTGCAGAAGGGGTCGACGAAAGACCGGCAGGCTGCAGGAGGGCTGGCGGGCTGCAGGAGGGGCCGGCGGAAGACCGACGGGCTACAGGAGGAGCCGACGTAAGACCGACAGGTTGCAGGAGGGCTGGAAGATAATCGGCGGGCTACAGGAGGGCCGACGGCGGGCTATATAAGGGGCTGGCGAAAAACCGACGGACTGCAAGAGGGGCCAACTGAAGACCGACAGACTACAGGAGAGCCGAAGGATAGTCGGCGGGCTGTAGGAGGCCCGACGAAAGACCGACAGGCCGGAGGATAATCAGAGGGCTGCAGGAGGTCTGACGAAGGGCTGGCGGGCCGCAGAAGGAGCCAGCGAAAGACCAGTAGGCTGCAAGAGGGCTGGTGGATAGTCGGCGGGCTGCATGAGGACCGGCGACAGGCTGCAGAAGGTCCGACAGAGGGCTGGCGGGTTGTAAAAAGGGTCTGTGAAAGACCTGCGGGCTGCAGGAAGGGCTGACGGGAATCACGCACACGAGATCACAGCGAAGGAGGAGAAGGAAAAAAAATTTAATTACTATACCCGGCCTCGCCGAGGTCGCACGCAGTGACTAGAGAGGCCAAGTCCAGAGATATGGTTTCTGAAACCCTAGGCTAGCTCTGATACCATATTACGAAGAGATAGGAAGAGAGAGAGACTAAGGTTTGGGGAGAAAACTCCTTGTATTATCTTATTGTATTACATAAGACTACCTCTCCTTATATAAGGAGAGAACGCATACATTTACATTACCACAACCGAGGTGGGACTGATGGTAATAATAATACTACATCTAATAGCCCCCAATAGCTACAAGCTTTAAAAACTAGCAATTACATGCTTAAAAAAAAAAACCAAAAAATCTGAAAAAATAAAAGTTTTAAGTTGAGATAGATTTTTTTTATAAAATGAACTATATGTTCCCCATTTTCTACGCACCATTTCTACAAACCTCTTCTAGTTCTTTCTCTTTGTTCAAATCCACACCCATGGATTTGATAACACTAAATCCTATTTACTCGATAATATTTAAAAAAATTATATTTTTTATAATTTATGTTTTAAAATTATTATTTAGTCCATCATAAGTTATTTTCTTATTGTATAAATTATTATATATTGATCGTAAATATGGTAAAAATGATTAATATTGTGGTCATTGAAAATATTATAATTTGGTTCAAAAGAAAACTCATTTTAGAATTATTATATTGCAAGGAGTGGATAGAGAGGTCATTGGAGTAGGAGCAAAACACACTTACCAAATATACTGAGATGACGAAAATAGCTCAGCATATTTAGCTTTGAGCTAGAGAGGCAGTTGGAGTTGCTATCAGACTCTCAAAGGGTGCATCTATACACGGAAAACTAGTGCAACCCCAGGGCGAGGGGGGTCCTTTTATTATAGTATAGATACTATTTATCCCGATAGCTTCTACCAATTTCTTTACGCAGAATGATGTGTCACGATCACATCCGTTCGTTGTACCCGACCCTGACGGTCCTTGTGCAGGTTGACATCCGACATCGCCTGCCATTGCAAGCTGCCGTCCATCCGCCTTCGTCCCCTTCCTCTGCTGGTACCATCCAAACCTCCACAACCGCCTCATTCCTCGCTCCTTCCTTCGTCTTCTCCCACCCCCTCTCCTCTTCTTAATCCTAGTACATCGCATTCTATCAATGGAGACCGAGTTCCCCTACAGCCCATTCGACCATTGGACGCTAACCGATGAATGGGATTGTTTGTGCGCACTGGGCCCACGTATTCGGGGCTCGCTACCGAGGCCGACTGACGGGAAGATATTTGAACTCTAGCTAAAAAAATTTGATCCTTATCCTTATCCACTCCCAACTAATACATTATCTAATTCCTATGTATATCTTCTATTATATGTACCCCCTACCACACCCTATCTATCATCCCCTCCCCTTATGGATGAGGGGGAGTTTGTCCATATGGGCAAGTTGATGCCCCCCCTATTATTGCTCCTAAAATGTTCCTTCATTGACTACTTCTCTGCTTTCAAATGCTTCTCACACCCTGCTCTTCTCAATCACACGATTATATTTCTGCATGATTATGTTGTCAATGAAAAAAATATGAAGGGCTAATTAGTCTTAAATCCCTCGTTAGTTCTTTATTTAAGCTAAAGGTCATGGGTTGATAGGATATTAGCTGAAGCCCCTCCTGAAGGACACATTTGCACAAGAAATCCCTAACTAAAAATGTTGACCTTTTCAACCTGTTACATTAGGGGTGTGCAGGATCCAAACCAAACCGACCAATTTTGATCGGTTTCGACACACTCAATGTATCGGATCGAATTGGGTTTTTTAAAAACCTACATGATTGGATCGGTGACGAATTTGTAAATTTAAAACCGACCTATGGATATACATATAATATTTTATTAAATATACCATATGTCCTCATATATCCTCGCTACCACCAACCTTTGCAATACTCTAGGATGACTCAAAATCAGTTAAAAATCATATTTAGGCATAATGATTTGATAACAATTATTATTTTTTAAGTTTGAACTAGGTCCTAATAGAAGGAGCGAAAAAGCCCAATAAGAACATGGTCCAAAGCCTAAACCGACCATCCAATCCAATCCAAACCAACTTTAATTATATTGTATTGGATTGGATTCCAATCTTAATCAGTTTGGATCGGATTGAAAATTCTCAAAACCGACCAAGGTTGGATCGGTTTGGGTTTTGCCTAAATAGGTGAAATCACTATAGCAGCTACAACGATTTTCACTAGATCAAGAGTATCAATTCGATCTGGTAAGAGCATCAATTAGCCGAATCGATACTCTTGCTACAATGATTTCACGTAGCAGCTGCAGTTAAATAACTGTAGCAACTGCTACATGCATTGTGTCAATTGGCAAATTGATACTCTTAGCAGGAGACATGTTGGAAGGGTAATTCTGTCATTTGGGTCGAGGGAAAGGTAATAATTCCTCCCTTCCTATTGGATCAAATAGGTTGCTAGGGCTACGTTTTTCCTTCTTTTTTTTTCAAACCATAAGCATTTACATTATGCTTTGTTAACCCTTTTTTATATAAGGATATAAAACTACTTTTAGGGTTTCCGGGGATTGGCATTTCATTTCCCTAACTCAATTCTTCCCTAACTCCATGCCTAACACCCCCCACCCCCCCCCCCCCCCCCCCCCCCTTCTTTCACCTCGAGAGATCTCAAAAAAGAAATTCTTCTGGCCTACTTCCAAATACAGCCCAAAAAATTCTCAGAAAAATAAATCGATAAGCTTAGGTCTGCCCTCGCATTTTTACTTCTTGCTAGAAAAAAAAATTATGATGTTCGAATCATAATAACAGTCCGTCCTATCTTCAAAATTTGAGGCACCTTTCAGGACAACGCCTGGACTAGATCGAAGGAACGACAATGGAAAGAGGGACCTTAATCCCAGTCTTCTGACCAAAGAATGCAGCCTCCGGTTCACTCAATAGTATATCGAGAGCGCGCGGTGATGGCACAGAGATGGATCCTGAACGCCGTAAGACCAGAGCCAAAGATCCATTTCCACACTTAGGACCTGTTCAAGAAATCCACACATTGGAGACTGGTTAGTGGTTACTCATTCACCCGAAATGGGTAATAAATTTAAATAAGAATAAGAGGCTCAAATCACTGTTGGATGGTACATTTAGCTGTGCAAACTGAACGGGGAAACAGTAGTTGAGAACACCATCAAATTGTTCTGTTAATAGCTTCAGAGAATTGGAATATAGGATGCACCTAGAGGTGTATCAAATATTAAAAGCTTTATCGACCGTCCATCTTAACCGTTAATTTGAAAAACCTAGAGGTTTTAGAATGTGCCGGTTTTTTTGTGAGGATGGTCACTTCGCCTTGGATAACACATCCACAAAAAATAAGAAAATTCTGAAACCTCACAAAAAATCAGCATATTTTAAAACCTCTAGGTGCATCAAATGTGCTCCTCTTCAAATCAACGTTTGAAAGTGACAGTCGAAAAAGCTTATAAAATTTGAGGGCCCTAAAGATTTAAGAATCTACGAAAAATTTGAGGGTATGCTATCTATGGTATGTTGATCATCCACACAAAAAATCAGCACATTCTGAAGCCCGAATCCAATCATTCGATCCTGACCCATATATATATATATATATATATATATATATATATATATATATATATATATATATATATATATATAGACTATAGAGAGAGAGAGAGAGAGAGAGAGAGAGAGAGAGAGAAATGCTATAATGCGGCATGCGGTAAGTGCGGCACCTACCGCATGCCGTCTGATGCACCGCTGCGTGCATGCGATACACGCAGCTCGTGCATCAAACGGCTGCGGTGCGGTGCCGCACGTACCGCATGCCGCAGCATAGCATACCCCTATATATATATATATATATATATATATATATATATATATATATATATATATATATATATATATATATATATATAATGGTTACTTATGCAATTACATATTAGATGTCGTGTGTTAGTATGCTATTAGTCCCACCTCGGTTGTGGTAATGTAAAGGTGTGCGTTCTCTCTCTATATAAGGAGAGGTAGTCTTATGTAATGACATACATCAATGAAGAGATAATACAAGGAGTTTTTCTCTCCTAACCTATTCTCTCTCCCTCTCTCTTCGTAACATTACACACCGTCTTTTACATACCCTAGAGGTTTCAAATTTTCATAAAACTTGGTGGGGATACTACTAATGGCAAGTTGATCATCCTCACCAAAAACCATCAAATTCCTAGGAAGCATGACACTTCCCCAAGCCTCTCGTACCCGTGTCAGACACCGACACTCACCGAACACGCACCGGCACCATGTGTCGTGTCCCACGTGCTTCCGGGAGCTAAACACTCATCGGACACGCCAGGTTGACGGGTTGTTCGATATAGGGCCGGGTCACAAGCTGTTGTGATTCAGTTTTAGCTTCAACCTATCTGATCCTCTGAGGTTATAATTTGTCGGTTGTTGATCAGGTTGTTTTAATTTTTTTTTAAAATATATTATATTTAATCAGATCTAAGTAGAGTAGATGACCATCCATCAAAAATATGTGGTTAAAAAGTACATGGCACCTGAATATAGGGGAGAACTAGCATGTTGGCTAGTCAGGATGACCACACACACACACACACACACACACACACACACACACACACACACACACACATATATATATATATATATATATATATATATATGGAAAATAGGTTCCTATGACATGTCATAGGGAGCTCTGTTACTAAAAAGTCTGGTTTTTTTAATAAGTCTTGATTAAAACACGACTTATTTAGGAAACGTTCGCTACGCGACTCTTTCCCGATTTTATGAAAAAGTCACGATTTTCACGTTTTAATTCTGACTTACGTGTTTTAATCCCGTTTAATTGCGTTTTAATCTTGTCATGTATTGCTGAAAAAACCTATTTTAACATCTATATATAAATATGTTCTAAAATTCTGTTATTTGTTTTCTGACTCTTTCACAATCTTTTCGACTTTTTTCCGATTTTTCCAACTTCTCCCCTAGCTGATTTTTTCCCAACTTCCAACTTGGTAACTATGATAGAGAGTAACCTATGACATATAGTCATTTCGCGTCACATGGCACTTAGAATGTGCTAATTTTTTATGAGGATAATCACCATATCTTAGATAGAACATGCACAAAAAATTTAGCACATTCTAAAACTCCTAGGGGTATCAAAAATACTTTTCAATTTAACGGTTAAAATGGATGACCGATAAAGCTTCTAGCATTTGATGCCCCTAGAAATTTTTGAATATGTTGATTTTTTTGTGGACTTTCTATCTAAGGAAAGATGATCATTCTCATAAAAAATCAGCACATTCAAAAAATTCTAGTGTCACTAATCCGCCATATGTCATAGGGTGCTCCTTATAAAATTGTCATAGGAACCCAACCCTCTCTCTTTATATATATATATATATATATATATATATATATATACCCCAAACCTCCCATTTTCTGAATTTTTTTAGTTTTTTTTCAATTATTTTTAATTTAAAAAACATATAAAACAGATTTCTGATCACACAATCGCATATGCGATTAGCATATGTAAAATTATGCGATCACACATTGCACTCAACAATATTGACATCTCTTAGGTGAATTATATGCTAACAACAATGCCAATATACCATATGGTAGTGTAGACTCACCACTCAACTTTGTTAGACATTACACAATGTGATAGCCATGTAACCATATACCCATCGAGTCACGGACGCCCATATTCCAGGTGTAACTGAAATACCAAACCTCCTTGTGAGTCAACCCAAGCTGAAGCACTTCACAATTCTATACCAAATTCTTCTGTTCCAAAGTGCACCACTTTATCTATGATATAAATGCACAAATAACACCAAGGCATCCATCTACCAAACTCCCATAATAAAGCCACTTAGGCAAATGCTTTACTCCCATTTTTGCAACATGAATACTAATTTTTTTCCTGAATAAAGGCTTAGCCATCAGATCAACAATGCTCCTAGCTTATATGGTCTTCGTAACAACCATCTTCTTTGCTCAACAATAAGCCGAAGGAGATGATGATCTTTATGAGACTTCGTTGGTCGTAATTTGAGTAACTGGTCCACACTATATAAAAGAGTTGGCTACTCACTTTGTCATACGACACCTAAGTTCCATTAAGGATGAAGACACTCCAAGACACGGACGCTATGATTGTCGGCATCTTTGGAATTATATAATATATGCCCAATCATTTCTAGTCACAAGTGCAAAATCTCGAGTATTCCTGGAAAACATTGGTATCATGATTCAATAATAGCGTAGTACTTGTTATTCCTTGGACAGAACATAAAGTACATAGGGCTTTTCACGGTCAAGACAAGGAGGGAAAATGTTAATGGGAAATGGAAGCAAAAGAATATACAGGAGAAGAGTGTACAAAGGAAGAATCAAGCCCATGCTCCCAAAGTTAGAAATGCATTAATTCCCTAAAGAACAAACATTGTAAACTTCCCAAATGCCTGGCAACAGTAAGAAACAGTTTCAAACCGGAGATTAAATGAAACTATTCCATGACGACCCAAAGAAGCACCAAGTGTTGTTCGGACCCTCATCGGAGAAAGCATCGAAAAATAACTAGAACCGAAGAGGGACACATGCAAGAGGGAAGGATGAAAACACAAGATGAAATAGGACTAGTTAGAACAAGGTAATGCATCAAAACATATAAGCAGTCAATTTGTGTCAATCCGAAGTAGATCACCACCTTAAAAATGTAACGAAATTTCATCGGAAATCTCAAATGTGACACCACATGAAACACAATATCGAACAAAAAGACTCAAAATGAAATGATTTCACTACAACCATCCAAGGAGAGAAGCATTCAACAAATATATGAATGCACAGACGTCATGGTGAAATAAAGGATCTAGGACATCCATGTATAGTGAATGAAGGGGAAAACTTCAAAACATGTAAATGACCATAATCCCGTATCCCCAGCTACAGAGATTTCAAGATAGAAATGGTGATAAATGAGGACCATGATGAGTGGAACAGAATTTAGGGTCTTTAGGTTCATGTAGCATGTTATAGCCTTATAGGGCAACAATGAAATCATGCAAATATTGGGATTCGACTGAAGTGGCACCAAACCTTGAAAAACAAAGTAGAAACAAATCACTGTGGACCTGCCAAATTCCAAGGAACTTACTATCCCAAACCATCAAAGAAGTTATCGGGTTCTCACAATTGGTCGATGATGAAGCCCAGAAGGCCACCTTATAATGAGAAGGATGAGGCAGCATATCCCATGGTGCAACTCCATATGATGATTGACCTCCATCAATCAACGTCCAACCGCGATCGACAGTTATGACAGGTAGGATTCAGGTTACAATGATAACTTATAGAGAAATGTTGAACATGATAAACCAAATCTCATGACATCATGGAGCCTAAGATATACACCTAAAAGGCCATCAACATAGTAAGGACACACACACACACACACACACACACACAAGGGGTCTACAATGCCATACACAACAATACTTAGCACAAACTCAAACAAACTTGAAAAAATTACATGTAGACCATTGCATATAGAACATAAATGGTTGTGTGCGCATGTGTGTATGCATTAACATGCATACAAGATGCCAATACACTAATATCTCCAACACATATAATTATCGATCCCCATTCCTAGCTAAATTCCTCACCCTACAATCCCATCAATCACGGCCATAGTGTAGTGCACCTCGAACTTAATTTGTTAGAAACCACATCCTTCTAATGAATCTAAACAACAGGTTAGAAACTTTTTTTTGATTTCTATACAAAATTATCTGTTAGAGTACTTCCAAACCAAACTTATGAGTAATTCCTTATTTGTGGCTCTACTGGGTTTTTTTGGGTAAATATTTAATGTTAAAAGCAGATGGCACCTATATGTGGCATAAGATCAAAAGCAAAACCCCATAACTCACAAGCACACATATGGAAATAAATAGTCAAGACAGTGTACCTTGGTATTGCAACTACACACAGACTCTAATTCAAATGGCATAGAAGCACCCTATGGTCCTAATCAACCTAAAAGCTACCCAACTTTACATCGAAGAGCCCCATAACAAATAGTTCCAAATGAAGGTCCTAAGTGGTTCAATTGAACAATAAGTTCATTCATCCGCCATCTTGGTGGGTTATCCAGCAATGTAGAAAATTAGAAATTAAGTATAGCCCAACTACCATAGTACCATACACTCTACCTTGGTATCAACACCCAAATCAGCTGCAACGCGAGGCATTGTGGTGCCCATTTTGTCCACCCTACAGATGAAGAAGTGGTGGGAGAGCCTACAAGAGAAAAATGTACAATGAAACCTAACTCAAAATGACCAAGAGAAAGAAAGGCACTGAAAACCATAAAAGGTGGACCACCTAGGCTAGCCAAGTGCCCAATAACTCTCAAAGAAATGATTAGAACAAGGTGGGAGATGAAAGGGGTAAACAATAACAAATAGCACCAAATGAGTATAAAAAAGGTGAAATCATGGAACCAAAGGGAAGATCATGGGAGAAATAATCCAATAATGGACAAATAAAACCAACCGGCCAAAGGGTAGATTGGAATCTAGCACAGTAGGATGACATGTCAAACTATGAGATCCAAACCCAGAGCTCTTGAATCGAATAAAATGAAATGCAGAGGGTTGAAGGTTAGAGCAAAAGGAGAAAGCATCATTTCATAAGAATCTCAGCTCTGTGATGATCAAAATCCACTCACACCGGACATAGTTATGAGGAAGTAGAAGGCCTTCAATGGATGCACCAAACCAAGGTTTTAGATTTCGGTTCAGGCCTTGGGCCCAAAATAAAATGTTTTGGAGATTTTGGTTATTTTAGGTTCAAATTTTTTTAACCAAAACTATGGAAAAGTAAATCTAAACATTTAAAGATCAAATGAACTGAAGAATCGGATGACCAAAGAGAAAATAATGACGTTAAAAGAGTACTAGACCGAAAAAAGTAATTCCATAATTGTGTGCCTCTAAATAGAGGGAGTAATAGTCATTTCTAGTCTACATGAATGATAAATTGATTGAAACTGATTGAACCGATGAAGCATCAACAATCGACTACCACGTGATACCAAGATAACTTAGTTGTATGGTTAATGAACACCAGTAGAAACCATAAGGCTATGAATGATGTGATGCAACTAAAAGGTAGATGTAAGCATTACCTATCATCATAATCCCCAATCCAACTTCTATATATATGATCTCATACATTACATAAAGGTGGACAAAATCAATTATGTGAACGACAATGTTTGTTTTAGTATCATTATGTTGTAGTTAGTTTAATGTTGCACCTTTTAATCCAAACTTTGTGAATGTTGTTAATTTTAAAAAGACAAGAAGTTGAATGAATATAGGTTCTTTCAGTTAGAGGCTGTCACAAATCCGATATTCAACTTTTCTCTTCTAGATGGCATTATATGATCTTCTGTAGAGAACTAGAGATCGTAAATCTCTTTAAATTAGTGAAGGCAGAGTTTCACACGAGTCCAATTAATATACCTATACACAAGTAGATTCCAAATCTGCACCTCTAAATCTACAGTAGTATCAAAAAATTGATCTAAATAAAGTTTTGATCTTAAGATTTAGGACTTCGGAGTTACAGCCACCGCCTTTAAATTTTGTAGTTGTTCAAGGAGAATAATATCACCCATCAGAAGTGCCCTCATATCCTTCTTTCTTAATGTTTTAGAAGAGAAATGCCTGACACTTTCTATGGACTTTTAAACCTAAGCTTCAAATACTCTCCACTGTATAGTTCCATGTTAAGCATAAAGAGAACTTAGTTTAAAGAAATGTAAATTTCAGTAAATTACTGCTCACACTTACCTAGCACACATGAGCATTGAATTTTCAGAAAACAATTAACTAAAGCATGTTAGCCCAATTGCAGCATATAGACATTGCGGATCAGAATACTGATGCCAAAGAAAAAGAAACCAAATTGGTATATACCTGCTTCTCGAATTTTGTTTTGATGAGCTCCCTCATTTTTTCCACAGCATGAATAGAGCAAGCACGTAATTCAATTTCCTCCTCACTACCAGAAACTATTTCGTTATTTGAATCAATAGAGCTTGATAAGGCTGAACTGTATCTGAGAACACCAAGCTGCCTGAGCACAGCAGGGACAATATAGTCGGCAAATATTGTAATGGAGCTTATATCATGGAAATTTCCATATCCTTTCCCGTTGAAAGCACCCCATAAATCAGCAACAAAAATTTGTGCCCTTTTGTAGAAGAAAACCTGGCGACCCTTGTATAGAGAATGATCTCGAAAACCTAGTTTGGTAAAATTTGGGGTTAAGATGACAATTAGTACAAAAATGTTAATAAATACTGTTACATATTACAAACAAGTTCCCCACAAATCAAAACTACAAAAAAGAAAATTTGAGCACATAAGTTGGTTAGGAAGCATATTTGTGGCCTTGAAGCCATGTGATTAAACCCAACATAAATATCATAAAAATACAAAGATTAAATCAATTAAATGAAAGTAGATGTTGGTACCTTAATTATTTAGACACATAAACTGCAACAGATGATACCAAAGGGAACAATTATGCACTAAAAATGAAGGGAAACATAAGCAAAAGGAAACAGTACTTCACCCTGATCTTGTTTATTGCTCGCCTACCAATACACATGCACCCGGAGCCATCTCTTTAATGCGTCAGTATGGTCAAGACTGCAGACGGACTTTGTTTATCTTGCACTAAACTTGTCACAATTCTTCCACTTGCCTTTGAATCTCCAACCGATTTTTAGAATCACTTTGGTAGGCCAATAGGTTAGGTAAACTAGCCCCTAAAACTAAGTCAATGGTATGTTGGACAGATCACAAAGGTATCAGTCCTCTTGGAAAGCCCTCAAGGGCACTCTCAACATTTGTTCATCAATATTTTTTTTCAGGGGCTTCTTTGCTACTCTCCAATTTCTATCCTGATGTTTGGCCACTCAACACATCGATGCAAGATTTCTTGCTTTATTTTCAAATTGTGATACCAATAGAAGGTTAGTGCCAATGTTTTAAGAAGTGCTAGGTGGACCTAAGACAGTGAGGGAGTTCCAACTTCTAAAGCGGCAAGGCAGAAGGAGGGTGCCTAAGAGGGCGCCCAGGGACTAAGGTGCCTGCAATTTTATAAAATTATTTATGTAGAATTTATTTAACTACTATATTGTCATTGCCATCCTGCTTTTAGCTGTTCACAATGGGCCAAGGGAGTCACTATCCTCTTTCTTTCAGATGGTCACAGTAGGGCAAGGAACTCATAGTATAGTAGTAACACAGTAGTATACTATCTAAAGAAGAAAAAAAAGAGAAGAATAAGATGAAGAAAATGAAGAAAGAGAGGAAAAAAGAATGAAAACTTACAATGGATGATTCTTGCGGACACATCGACGACAAGGGGTGTTAAGTAATAGTCAATGCATACAATGTATTTGTCTCTATACATTTGTCTTTTCTTTGTAGGTTTATATGCATATATGTAAATAGTATTATCCTTTCCATCTATGTTTCATAAGAAACCTAACAGTCCACCCCATTCTGTAAGATTGTAACCACGCAACTAGCAATAGAAGCCTTCTTGCCTATTTAAAGCCAAAATAGGATACCATGCTCCATCAATTATATTCCAATTTAGGGCAAAAATCCTATAAGACATCTTTTCATTAAATCCCATAGCTCAAATGGTTGGCAAAGATAATTGGAACAATAAGGTCATGTGTATGTATCCAGCTTATGCACCAAAAGATAATGAAGAGAAGAAAGCACTGATATACGAGTAGCAAAGAGGCAAATAAAAAAAGTAGCCTCCACATTTAGGCTTCGAAAGATAAAAAAAAATGCAAACACATTGCATAAAGGTCATTAAATGTTGTTTTCCCAAAAGAAATGCATCAAGATGTTCGATGTTCCGAAAGCTGGATATGGTCTCCCCAGAACTCACTCAACATGTTGAAAGGTCATATAAACAGATTAACTATTATATGCATGATTGTTTCTTGTTTCATAATACCATTTACTAAAAGAAATAGAAATTTGAAGTATGCTAACCTATCCAGATGCATAATTCATATAAATAACAGGACTGCTTTCCCATATCTATGACCAAAGATATACACTTGTATATTGTTGCTACAAACAATTCCACAGTTCCACTACAATAAATGAAATCACCTGCAGTGAAGTGAAGCCATACAGGTGAATATAAAACTATTCTTAGGGGTGTAATAAGCGTCGTGTTGAGCCGGCCCGCCGGGCCAGGCCAACTAGGGACTGGCCCACCCAGGCCTGACATTGTGAGCCGGCCAAGAGTCAAGAGGGGAAGACTGAGCCTGGCCTTGTCAAGTTTCAGGCAGGAGTTGAGCCGATGCGGGTCAGGTCAGGTTTTTGGAAACATGCAAGATTTTTTTATGAAAAAACATGATGCTACAGATTTGAACCTTGCACCTCCAGCTTTAAAACAATGCACCCAACCAATGTACTGTAAACAGGTTTATGACATATATAACAAGGGAAAGGGTTTGGTGAACTTGAGTTCACAAATGAATGGTGAAACATGGTTTATATCGCGCCATGTGTCCACTGAAAAGACATAAAACAAGTAAGAGGTGATAGACATTTAAGATGGTTGAACACTAAAAAGACAAAGCAAAAAGTAACACTTTCTCATGACACGTGACAGCTTCTCCATTCGAGTTCACCATTTGAATGGTGAACTTGAGTTTAGCTTCTCTGGCCTCATATAACAATACAATATTACAATGTAAATAGATAAAGTACATATTCCAAAGCCGGATTTTCAGGCCAGCCAGCTGTTCCGGACCAGGCTGTTGACGGGGCGGCATTTGGCATGTTGACTTTCGGGCTGGGTAGAGGCCGGTTTTACACCCCTACCTATTCTAGTAACGCTTTCTTCCAAGAATAACTAGTGGTGATATTTTCCTTATCCTAGCTTAATAATTAATATTTCTGTGATGATAGCATTGGCCCCAATTTCATACCTCTTTTTGTCCATTTACCTTCTACCTGTTATCTGATTTTGACAAATTTCTATTCTTCTAAGTTTTTAGTTCACCCAGAAGTCATTAATCTTATTAGATTACATCTTAAAAAACCATCTACAGGCAAAGGCAGAAGCGAACTGCAAAGAGAGAAGCTTACCAGGGAAATGCCGCGTGATAAGTGCAACAAGAGATACAGCAGATTTTCTGCAAGACTTTGCAAGGTTAGCTGCCTCTCCCCCAAAGTTTCTCTCAAGTTCCAGTCCAACCTGAATGCATTGAAGTAAAGCAGAATATAATTTTGCCAAATTTTAGATAATCTTGGTAAGCACTGGTATCGTAGAATCTAGGAAAGACAGTACCCGTTACATGCCTAAGATGCAAGGCCACATGCTTAAGATACAAGGATTATGGAAAAAAAATCAAAGCAAAAAACCAAAACACATGCACATATGTCCACGCACACAAAAAAAACGAAGATGAATAGGAGAACATCAGTATATTATTGTGGTCTCTCACGGTGTGAAAGCTACATAAGAAAAAGGAAGTAATAAAAAATTGTAAAGGAGATGTCAAGAAAGGACATAAAAATAGTACCTCATGCAGTAAGCGTACTCGTTCCTCCTCCAGCGGAAGTGGACGCGGCCATTTCAATAAGTTGCGCAGTTGAGGGCCTAAAATTTAACACAATTTATTTTCCATTTTCAGACTTTCTACTGACCACCTACTAACTATTCATGTGCAGCAACTAGTTGTGTTGCTAAAGACTGCTATATGAGCAAGAAATTATTCTAAGAATCCTGAGAATATGTGCAAAAGCTAATCTAATATAAAGCAACATGAAAGCAAGGTAAAAGGACAGGTTACATACCAGTATAATTTTGAAGACGATCTGCATTAAGGGCAGATTTATCATTCTGCAGAGCTTCCTTCAGTCCCAGAGCAAAATGATCATAGTTTAGATCCTTGTCTGCTTATCATAAGCAATTGAGTCATCAAACAAAGACGTAACCTTTAATAGAGCAGAATGGTATCATATAAAAGGTTTAAAGACAGTATATAAAAAATGGCAAAATGCAACCAGAATCCCATTTGCAGGGAATGCTGCAGCAATTGATGCTTGATGAAAAAGTAACCTCATATATTTTTTGCTGTTGAAGTAAAGCACAACGGGAATTATAATCTTAGAGAACTTCAAACATAGGATGTCATTATTTCCGGACTAATGATTTCTCTAAGATATTTTGGTATCTTTAATATCTAATAAGATAATTTACAAGGATGACTTTCCGCATGCTACCAATGTAGTTACTTTTCCCAACTCAACTGTTAGTTTTGAAGTAGTAGAACCAATATATATCTTTCATCTAGGAAGCATGGACACTTCCCTAGACCTCCCGTACCCGTGTCGGACACTTGTCGGACACCGACACTCGTTGGACACGCACCGGACACGCATGTGCCGTGTCCCACGTGCTCCCGGGAGCCGGACACGGTCGGACACTTACCGGACACTCGTCGGACACTCACCGGACACTCACTGGACACGCACCGGACACAGAGGGTTGACGGGTTATTCGATATAGGGTCGGGTCAAGAGCTTCCTTAGAGGATTAGATAGGTTGAAGCCAAAACTGAATCGCAACCGTTCTTTTGCATGTCATTTGGGCCTGAGTATAATTCACTTGTCAGGCTGGTTGTAACGAACGATTACAATTCAGTTTTGGCTTTAATCTATCTGATTCTCTGAGTTTTCAAATAAGTTGAATCCAAAACTGAAACACAGCCGTTCTTTTCCATGCCATTTAGGGCTGTATGTGATTCACCAATCGGGCTGGGTGTAACTAATGGTTGCGATTCAGTATGCATTAAATTTTTATTTTAGTTATTTTCTATGAGATTTTTTCGGTTATTGAAATATATATGAATTATGAACACATAAAATATAAATAAAAAATATTAATTTATTTTGCTGTGTCCCCGCCACACCCGTGTCCTCTATTTTTAAGGTTTGCTGTGTTGGCGTACCCGTGTCGTGTCGTAACCGTGTCCCCGTACCAGTGTCAGTGCTTCTTAGTCTTTCATAAACCAAGAGTTTTTTTTAGACATGTTTCAATTGAATCATGAAATAATCCATTAGCAGGAAGTTAGAATCATACTTTTTGTAGGGCAAAGAAGGATGATGAAGAAGATAAACTTGAAGAATGCCAGAAGCTTGTAACTCCAAAACCCTAAGGGCATGTTTGGTTCACGGAATTGGCTCCAATTCTGCAAAATTGGAAAAGGATGCTGAGATTTCCTTTGTTTGGTTAGCAGAAATGAGGGGGAGTGAATTGGATGCAGGTGGGAGTCCAACTCCGGGTCAAAGGGCTGTGACGGGGCCTTAGGATTCCTCCCAATATTTGGGGGAAATGGTCTACTTACCCAGGAATCTGACGTGGCACATATTTTTCTTCCAAACGTACCCTGTGGCTCGTTGTATTGCCCCATTTCGTTGTGCTGGTTTCGACTGTTGGACGACTAGGGCTCTAGTCGACCTCTGCCCCGATCTTCGGCTCCGATCAAGTGTTTGGTTTTCTATCTTGTTGGCTTTTTGAAGGATCTAGGGCTCCGTTCACCTTCTCCGGCCATGAACTACGCTTTTCTCGCCGACCTCTGTCCCGATCTTCGCCTCTGATCAAGTGTTTGGTTTTCTCGTCGGCTTTATGAAAGAATCTAGGGCTCCGGTCGGCGGTCACCTTCTCCGCCCACGATCTAGGGATTCACTAGTAATTTGGAAAATGGAAATTGAAAGGAAAGAACAGAATTGGAATTATGAAGGATTTCCCACCTGATTCCCATGTAGAACCAAACATGTTTGGAAAAAGAAAATTGATGTCATGCTCATTTTCCGCCCAAATTCCTTGCATGAACCAAACACCGGCATCTTTTCCTATTCCGCAAAAATGGATGCCGCGGAAAAGGAAAAGGATGCCGGCCTACAATTCTGTTGACCAAACGTGACCTAAAAGCGAACCTTCAAAAACCAAGTCTCGCAAGAACTCCTCTCTCTCTCTCTCTCTCTCTCTCTCTCTCTTTCTATATATATATATATATATATATATATATATATATATATATATATATATATATATATATACACACTAGTGCATGTCCGTGCCTGTCGGCACTGCAACGGGCCGCCTTCGGCAGCAACTATTCCCTTGAAAGTGCGCTGCGAACCCCCAGTCGTCCGATCGGCGTGAATCGAACGGCACAAATCTATTCCGCCCCGGTTAAAACACTGCGAACCCCCGGCAGTCCGATCGACGTGAATGGGACGACACAAATCCTTTCCGCCCGGTTAAAAGCTTTAACCGTTCCCAGCCGTCCGATCGGCGTGAATCGGACGGCACAAATCCCTTACGCGCCCGATTAAAAAGTGTAGCCGTTCGATCAACCGATCCAACGATCGGGATTCAACATATGAGTACTCGAAATGGTTGTGATTGTTACCTATATGTCACGGATTCCTGTTACTTCCCGTGCCTGTCGGCACTGCAGCGGGCCGCCTTCGGCGGCAACTGCTCCCTCGAAAGTGCGCTGCGAACCCCCAGTCGTCCAATCGGTGTGAATCGAACGACACAAATCCATTCCGCCCCGGTTAAAACACTGCGAACCCCCGGCCGTCCGATCGGCGTGAATGGGACGACACAAATCCTTTCCGCCCGGTTAAAAGTTTTAACTGTTCCCGGCCGTCCGATCGGCATGAATCGGACGGCACCAATCATTTCCGCGCCCGGTTAAAAAGTGTAGCTGTTCGATCAACCGATCCAACGATCGGGATACACCCCCCCCCCCCACCGTAGTTGTTACTGTAGCGGGCACAGTAACAGCGATTTTGGTGGGGGGGTTGAACCCCAGTCGTCCGATCGGCGTGAATCGAACGGCCCAAATCCTTTCCGCCCCGGTTTTGGTGGCCCGGATGAACCCCGGCCGTCCGATCGGCTTGAATCTAACGGCCCAAATCCTTTCCGCCCAGTTAAAAAGTGTAGCCGTTCGATCGAATGATCGAACGGATGAGATCCCGTGGGAAACAATCGAATAGGACAAAATGTAATGATTACAATAATTATTTTTTGTCCTATTCGATTGTTTCCCACGGGATCTCATCCGTTCGATCATTCGATCAAACGGCTACACCTTTTAATCGAGTGGAAAGAATTTGGGCCGTTCGATTCAGACCGATCGGACGGCCGGGGTTCAACCCCCCACCGAAATCGCTGTTACTATGCCCGCCACAGTAACAGCTACGATCGGTGGGGGGTTGAATCCCGATCGTTGGATCGGTTGATCGGACGGCCCGTACATCCCCCGGCTCGCCGCACGGAAGCCGCACGCTAACCGAACGGAAATGATTTGTGCCGTCCGATCGGATCAGACGGTCCTTGTTGTCAAAATGGCACGTTTGTAATATTTCATACATGGCTTCCCTAACATGTATTATATATATATATATATATATATATATATATATATATATATATATATATATATATATATATATATATATATATGTGTGTGTGTGTGTGTGTGTGTGCGCGGGCTCGCGGGGGGGGGGGGGGGGGGGGACTTGGGGGTTAAATTGAAGAGGGGCGAGCGGTGGGCCGGTGGCAACCTGAACCCTTCATATCAATAGGGAAGGTTGGCCGAATCCTAAGGCCCTGTTTTTATTTCCTAACAATAAAGTTAAGTACATATGACTAAAAACTGCAAATGTAGACAAACAGACGATAATCTTAAAGGGTAAAGTTATTCATATTGCTATCGGTGAAAATTATTGCAACATGACTAGAGTTACTCATTCACTCAAATGTATTTTACTGCTAGGAAATATAAACACAGCCTATGATAGAGGAGGGATTTCTAGTCGAGCCTACAAAAATGAAAGAGAGGGGCTGCTAGCAATCCTTAAGAATGTAAGAGAGAGAGCGGTTAGGGTGGTTGATTTAACCCCTTTTTTTTGTGCAGGAACCCTACATATTCATATATTTATGGGCTTTGCTCGGGTTTGGAATGAGACCTTTCAGAGTTTAGGTCTCTACTACTCAACTCTTGAGTCTTGACACAATTAGAAGACCAATTAATTACAACTAACTCCACTAAAAAAATGCAATTGCACTCCAAGATTGGAATAACCCCAGCCCACATGCCCCCACCCCACCAACACCACCACATTAATTGACGTTCATAAATAGCACTTCGTCCAATTGGATGTCTACCATTTTAGCAAAACACTTCACTAAATCAACCAGGCCCGAATTCAATGACAAAATCCTATAAAATAACTAGAGAATATCTATTTCCAAAAAAAAAAATAGAGAATATCTTACTCACTTTTGAACAGTGTCATACCATCTTGAGAATGTGTTCCCATCGTCTTAACACCAATTACCTAGGATACCGAGGTTTTGACAATGCAGGGCCTCACTCTATGGTAAGTCAAAGCAACCAACATAAGAAAATAGTTCACTATTCTCAATATTAAGAGCATTTTTCCTGTACTAGTGCTAAGAATCATATCAATATATGAAATATTTCCTTCATAAATTATCATCCTTTTTTTTTAAGATCCTTCATATGTTATCATCAATCTTGTTCAAATACACTAAGACATTGACCCTTAGCGATGGTCGAGACAAACGACACTATCATGTAGAGGCCAAGTATGTAAGTATTTCAGATGAAGTGTCCAGTTTTACCACTAACTATTAACCCTTAAACAAGTTGTGGGGTAGTTGTTTACATCTCCTGTACATGAATGACTCATTCCATGCATCCAATTCACATAAAGTGTAACTTGTGGATCTTGACTCATCTCTTGAATCCTATTATTGAAATTATGGAATAAATTAAACTCAATAACAAATTATATTTTGTTAAACTATGAGTGTTGTCAAACCATTGGCTTTTACGACACAATCCCACCATCAGAAACCATCAAGCTTCCTGATATCTTGGCTTTTAGCGTAATATCGAGTAGCTGTTAGACAAGGCGCAACAGGAACCCCCAGGAACGTGGGATGAAATGAAAGAAAAACTTAAGGAAAAGTACCTCCCAACAGTGACTACTTGACCAATGGCAGAAACTGAGTTAAGGGAGTAAGCATGTCACGAAATACATTGCACGCTTAGACGAATTCTTGATGAGATGCAATGAACAGGAAGATCTAGGAGTGACCTTATCTTGATTCCGATCTAAGTTCCGTGAAGAATTGCAGCAAGAGCTTATACTCCACGAGATTAACGCCTTAGAGCATGCGTACCAAATGGTACAGGATCTAGAGCAATACTCAAGATCGCCACCTTTTAAGCGCTTCGATTCCAACACCATGGGAAGCAAACCTCCATTTGGAGCGCTAGGATAAAAGCCCAACAACCCTACTCCCACCATCCCTAGGGACGACAAGGGAAAGGGGATACTCGGTGACGACCAATGTTTTCATTGCAACCGTTTTTGCCATTTTCCCAACCAATTCCCTACCAAGCCCCCTCAAAAAAATCTGATTGTCGAAGGGCTTGAGATTGACTACCAAGGTGAGTTCATAGAAGAGGTGTACGAACCTGACTTTGATGTTGAAGAAACCAAAAACCTGGAAGAACAAATGGGGTGCATTCAATGTTATCATCCCCAATAAGTCTGCCTCCCTAGCCATTGTTAGGTGCACCTTGGCTGAGTCAAAGAAGGATGATGATTGGCAGCGCAATGTTATCTTCCATACATCAAGTGCGACGACAAGGCGTACCCTTCATAATTGACAGCAGCAGCTACATTAACGTCGTGTCTACAGGAACTACGAGTCATCTGGATTTAAAGGCTCCCAACCCCAACTCTTATAAATTCTCTTAGGTAGACACATCATATATCCTAGTTATAGAGTGTTGCCTTGTGCCCATTCAGTTTTCCTCATATTAGAACAAGGTCAGGTGAGACGTTCTCTCTATGGATGTGGGCCATATGATTATAGGACGACTCTGGTTGTTTGATCTCGATGTAACGATATTTGGTAAGACAAACTCGTGTCTTTGTTCATAATGGCGAAAAAATCATACTAAACCCTTTGCCTCCTGAACCACCCATACCAGGAAAGGATGCTAAATCAAAGAAGGGACTACATATCATTAGTTCAAAATAATATGGATGAGAAGTGAAACAGAAATCCATTGTGTTTTCCTTGGTGTCAAAAGAAATTACTCTGGATTTATCCCCCTGCGTCAAGACGACTAGTAGAATATCATGTTCTACTTCAGAGTGGGCTACCAGAAGCCGTATTACTATCGGGTGATGCCCTTCAGATTGAAGTACGTGGGGGCATCCTACCAGCGTCTTGTGACGGAAATGTTCAAAGGACGAGAGGCCGCAACGTCGAGGCCTATGTCGACGACCTCGTCAAAAGCCAGACATTGAGAAGTTACCAGATGAAACCCAACCCAATCAAGTGCGCCTTCAGGGTGATCTCGGGAAGTTCATGGGCTACCTCATCACCAGCTGAGGTATCGAGGTGAATCTGGACCAAATCCGAGCTCACATCAAGATGTCGCCGAAGACGAGGAAAAATGTCCAGACCCTTAATGGGAGGATCGTCGCCTTCAACAGCTTCATCTATAAGTCATTAGACGAATACCAACCCTTTTTTGATCTGCTACAAAAGGACGCACTCAGTGATTGGAACGATCGGTGTGAGATAGCCTTCCAAAGGGTCAAGGACTACCTAGCCTGTCCGCACATACTTGCTACTCGAAGACAAGGAGACGAGCTGGGGGTGTACCTGGCCGTGACCGATATGGTCATCAACGTCGTGGTCATCCTAGAGAGGGGGAAGGCAGAAAGACCGATCTATTTTGTAAGTCATACCCTCCTGCCAGCGGAGACAAGGTACCTCAAAATTGAGAAGATCGCCCTTACTCATGTCCTGGCCGTCAGAAAGCTCCACCCCTACTTTGCGGCGTACTACATCCATGTCATCATCGAGCACCCCTTAAAGGTAGCGCTCAAGCAACCTATCCGAGCGGGAAACCTGTACAAGTGGTCGATAGAGCTCGCCGCTTACGGGGCAAGGTACGTTCCATGTGTAGCAATCAAAAGGTAGACGTTAGCAGACTTCCTCACCGATTTGCCACCCGAGATGCCCGTCATCCTCCCAGAGGACGAACCCACCGAAACCCACCTTAGACGAGCTAGGTTCCGTAAGGAGGAGCTCGTCCGACATGGTCACAAGGTAACGACAACCATGGAGTGGAAGCTCTGAGTGGACAGATCTGCGAACTCGCTCGACTCCGGGGTCGGGCTTGTCATCGAGAGTCATCCTTGAGAAATATGTCCGTCTTGACTTCCCCACAACAATTAACAAGGTCGAATACGAAGCCATTTTGGCGGGCTTAGAGGTGGCCGGTAACCTCAAGGTCAAGAGACTTGCAGTCTTTAGCGGCTCGCAGCTAATAGTCAGCCAAATCAAAGGCGACTACAAGGCCCATGAGAAGAGGATGGAAGACTACCTCGACTTGGTAAGGAAGATAATTGCCGACTTTGACGTCACCCAAGTCTCGATGACGGACAACAGGCAGGCAAACGCCCTTGAGAACATTGCCTCAATACTTGGAGGGCTGAAAACATGTCACCTTACTATTGATGTCCAAGACCGCCCGAGAACCTAACCCGGATTCTATTGGGTCGTATCCGATTGCAGACCTAGCGAGGCAGTCCATCAGAACATACCTCGAGGTAGACGACCTTTCAGGGATTAAGGAGGCAGTCTGCCGGCTCGAAAAAAACACTCACAGGTACCCTAACTTGTGGAGTAAATTGTTCAAGACGTCATCCTGAGGTCTGTACCTACAGTGATAGGAGCGAGGTGAGACAGACCTCATCCTGGAGACGGTCCATGTCAGGGAGTACGGCAACCACTCCGGGGGGCAATCTCTAGAAGGGAAGGTTAAGCACCAAGGCTACTAGTGGCCGACCCAACCCTCGAATAGTTGAACCCCAAGGTCAGCCCCTGGCTCTTTTAGCAGTGGGGACTTGATACTGTGGCTAACTTCCCCCGTCTACAAGCCAGAAGAAATTCCTCATCACCACTAACCATGGCTTTAAATTTCAACTGAAATTACAAAATTTCGGCAAAATATTTCGATTTCGATCAGGACCGAAACAAAACGAGGGTCGAAACCCAATTTCGATCAATTATGGTAATTTTGGTCAATTTCGGATTCGGCTTTCAGAATCGGAACTAGAACTATAAATTTCAGTCAAAATTTTGATTAATTTCGACTTCAAAACAGGGGTGGTCTCGACGATCATCAACGGCTTCTCTTGCGAGGACGACCAACCCTTCAAGGTTGCGATGATGACGCCTAAGATGGAGACTGACGCCACTCAACAACCGAGGACAAAGCATATCGCTCGTAAGCTCATGCTGGTAGAGAAGTCGGTGCTAACCTGCACCAATTAGATATAGCACATGAAGACTCCCTGCTCCGGCCTGACATCTCTGCACCAACACTGACACATCGTGCGGAGTTTCTTTGGGAGACCTGGGGCTCCAGCAGCACGACACCGCCCTCCCCCAAAAACACCCAGACTGCCCCGAGAGGTGGCCCTCTGCACCAGTCGCACGCCGCCACGTGGTTGAACACATGTCGACGCCTCCAGCCTCTGGGCTCCTATAAAAGCCCAACTGGGACATTGTTCAAGGCGTTGGAAAATCGTTGTGAGTCCCCACTACCTAGCTCTCCCTTGTCACTAACCCGCCCTCCGTTCTTCTTAGAGAGTGTTGACTTCAACATTAGAGGGTCCATGCTCCTTAGGGAGCCGACTGTCTCTGATGCTTTCCTTTCCTTGCTACCTGCCACCTCCCTCACACGCTTCAAAATGACAAAAAGGAAGACCGGAGCTTCGCGGCAGTCTCACTCCGGCGGCAAACTTCAACCAGCGGAAATCAAGGGAGGATATACGATTTTATCCCCAACACATTCAATGTGACTTATATATTGCATGCTTCTTCCCAACTCCTGTTATTTTTGATGCACACATTTTCACATCAACCTTAGAGATTGCATGCAAAATATTGGTTTGCATCCTATCATACAATCATGCTTCGTGAGGATCAAATACTTTTAAATGCAGTTGAGGGGTTTATCAGACGTATAGATCAAAATTGGAAAAATCTAAGCATGTTAAGTTTATGTCGAACGAGAGAAATCAAAGATTATGTCAGGCATATAATTGTTCCTAGCACTCCCAATTACCAATATATACCTTACAGTTTAAAGTAATGCTGAAATCAGCTATTTGCTTTCTAGTTACCAATTAGATTGAAAGAAATTACAATTGAACATATTATATTGATTGCAAATATTATTGCAAGTCAATGCAACATATTTAATTGATTCACTTTATTACCCAATACAAGCCATTTGCACGTGTGCCACATCTGCAATAAAAGATTGCCAAAAATCAGTAAAACCATCATAAAATAGGAGAAAATAATTGTAGGGTAAGGAAATGGAGAAATAAGAATTATAAAAAAATAATTAAAAATAAATGTAGGAAAATGAACCTTAGGTTTGGAGGGAAGTAATGGTGATGACAAAGTTGTCAAGGCGGCTAGGTTGAGCATGGGTGACCAGGCCTGCCTAGACGAGGCATAGCCTAGGCGGCACCTAGACGAGGCTTAGGGGACAGAAACTTTGCTTAATACATACAATGAGAAGAATGATTAAAAATACAAAGAATCATATAGAGATTAGGTAGAAATGGATGTAGATACAAGGAGAGATGAAAATTGAGGGAGTAGATAAAATGATAGATTGAGAGAATTATTAAATTCAGAGAGGGAGGAAGAAGAGAGCAATACAACAACAAAAAAGGAAACATAACCAAAAGCGATGTCGTCATAACTCGCCAGTAGTTTTGTTAGTCATAAGTGGTTGTCGGTGGCCATCCCTACCTTCTACTCATGCTCCTATGTTTTTCTCTTTGAGAAAGCACTACACAAGGGCTCAAGTTCACAGAGGAAACAATGAGTGGTAGGGTTATAAGTATTGACTCCTAACTCGATAAACGTAGCCTCATTGATACATCAGTTCCATTTTGCAAGGTATCATCACCCAGTGTCGAGGCGTGGCCTAGGCGATTTTGGCCGAAATCGCCTAGGCCACACCTTGACACTGGGCGATGATACCTTGCAAAATGGAACTAATGTATCAATGAGGCTACTTTTATCGAATTAGGATTCATTCATAGTTGGAGTTGGTTTTTTACGACTAGCTTTCAACCTAACATCAACCCTCATCCTTTCTCATCCGGGCTTGGGACCTGTAAAATGGAACTAATGTATCAACTATCAACTAGGCTAATTAACAAAATAAATGGTACCTTTCCACTTTAATTTTAAATACAAATCTAAAATTCCAAGTGCTCATATACCACGCCATTTGATCAGATCATTAGAATAAGTTATTTTCATTCAAGTAACATGAATAAGCCCAATATACATATAATATGCCATTTGAGTAATGCTATAATCGCAATGCTCCAAGATTTTCATAAATACAATGTGCGACATATACAAACGTATCAACAACTCAGCTATAACATAGTAATTTTCAGAAAGTGCATACAAGCATCTGACCAACTGCTAAAACTTACGAGAGATGTGGGATCTGCAATTACAACAAAGTCAACAACAACAGCAATAATAATGAGAAGGTGATGATGACTATGATACTAATTATGGTTAAATATGGGCCAGGTTGGGATTAATGGAATAACAAAAAATACATACCGGGCCAAAAGCAGAAATTCAATGCATCCAGCACAAATAGGTATTGAACAGTAAGCGGCCCATTATCAAAGTAGTGAATCCCTTCAAAATCCCATTCAACTTTTGGAATTGCACCTTGAAGTTTATCCACGACTTTCTCAAGTTCTGGAACAAAAGAAATATAAGTGGTGGCACATTAGCAATCAACAGTTATGTTGCACTCATATCATTTTATTGAGCATGCGTACAACCGGTACAGTAGACTAATCATTCCAGAAAAGGGGATCATTTTACAAACCGGAATAACTGGGGAGTGGGGAAGGATCATCATGATGATGTTCAAATGTGCACAAAGGAAATTGGTTTATGCTCATGTTTCCTAGTTATATAAAAGGAATGTGAAAGGGGGCTAGCAGTCAAAGATAAGTTAACAATTGTAATACTGCAGAAAACAAATTCAAGAGACTGGAAGGTAACAAAAGATTATGATATCAAATTAAGAATGTGGTTAGAAGTTAAACAAAACTGAACTCTTGTGAAGATTTTACAAAAAGGCATATAAGGACCAGGTGAAACCAAAAAGAGGATAGGGGCAGTTTTTCTTTATAAGGATAGCCATTCAAGAGAAAAAGAGAAGAAAAAAAGGAAGGGAAAAAAGGAGAGAGAAGTGGGAAAAAACAAAAAAGGAGTTGGACCCTTTTTTATTGGAATAAATTGTTGGTCACCTATGATTGGGTTTTCATTGTTCGATTTTCTTCTACTTTAAGTGGCCCACGTCACTATATGTCAATTTATGAGTAAGTTTAAAGTACGTAGGATCCTTATCCAGGTATGGCACCACATCAGAAACACCAGCCATTGTACAAATAGGAGTCTATCTGGGTAATTACCTGCAGTTTCTAAAAAAAGTCTAGAATGAAGCAACTAAGCTTTCCATGCTTTGCTGAGAAGATTGTATATTTGCAGGAAACATTGTTATGTCAGGCTGTCAGCCCGATAATGAAATCAGAATGTCCTTAAGAATAATGTTATGCATGGAATTTTTGGTATTGTTGTTTGTACTTCGTAGTGCATAAGAAACTTGGATGTTGTGGGATACGATTAATTGATTAAATTTTAGGCGGTATGGCAGACTTGTAAAAAAACATCCAAATGTAAGAGACAGAAGATGAACTTGTGAATGTGTGATGATGATACCAACATAGTCCAAGTGAAGAATGCTGGTGAAAAGCAATTTATTTTGATATTTTTTTCATATTTAGTGAACTAAATAAAATCAACAATGTTATGTAATAAACTAGCTTTAGGGTTTTTATTATGTCCAACGTTTGAATTGATTGTTACAAAGTAATGTAATTCTTCTTTTCAATAGTGACTGTGAGTTATTGCGTTAATCGATCAAATAGTTGTTCACCTAGCCAAGTAGGCTCAAGAGAAAGACGATAGGAGAGGAAGCAATTGATACAGTCAAGATCGAAAAATAAAACCCTTTATTTTTTATTCTTATTCGAGATATTATGGGACAATTAACCAACCTCTTACTGTACTGAATCCAATAAGTGAATAAATAAAAGGTGGTATCGGACCGTTTAATTCAAAATGGATTGGAATATGAGATCCTATTGAAAAACAAATGATAAAAAAAGAAATCGAAATTGAAATTATTCAAAAATCAAATTCTTTTATTCCAAAATGACTGAAATAGAATTTCACTTTTTAATGAAGTGACAGTACAATATTACTCTTTCTTCTTCTCTCACTCTTCTCTCATCTCAAGAGAGAGAGTAGGAAGATAGAAGAGAGGGGGAGAGAGAGAGAGAGAGAGAGTCTCTCTCTTGGCATCTTTGAATACATTATTAGAGACGATCCAGCTTGGGGCTCCGAATCAGTATATGACATTAGGTTTAAAGAATCGTAGTACCGTATCTGCTGTGAATCCCGTGACATCACGCAAGGGTAAGGCTTCTGCCAATCTTGAAAAATAATCAGTAACTGCCAGAATTTCTTTGTGCCCCTGTGACATGGGATCGAATGGTCCAACCACATCCCCAGGAAGCACATGGCCAGGATGCCACTGTTAACTCATTCTTTTTTTTCAACACTACCTCAAGTTTACTTTTTCAATAATTTGGGTGCAACATGCGGAGAAAAAGACTTAAAGATTGAGAGGCTGAAGAAACTAGATTGGAACATCCGGATGAAATATTTAGATTGGAACATCCGGACAAACAGCAAAAAAAAAAACCAATAACAATAACTACTAGGGTTTTACCAATTTTATTTTCTTATGACCTGAAAATCCTCGCATCCATGGCGCACGTTAAAAATGCATGCCAAGTCAATCGGAATCACGGGACCTTGATTTCCTTCAGAGCTCTATGCAGATTAAGATGTGAACGAGACCCAATTGACAATGAACGGGACAGACCAGACTCCCTAATAGAATAGAGACCATGAGTATAAGGATCCAATAGATCACAAAGGCTGGATTTCATCTCTCGTTTGCAACAAGTCAGTAGGCATTCTGAAGGTGTGGTTGTTTGTCATGATATCGAATTTCGACGACTCAATCATCATCGGAAAGGTTTTGCTGAGAACTAGAAGTGTTATTGCAAGGGAATTAGTCAAATTTTGATGTGTTCTGGTAAAATGTTATCTTTAGCATTGTAGTCATGTGCGAGAGCATATGTGGTCCACAAGACTGCTAGCGTAACCCCCCCCCCCCAACAACACACACGCAATTCTTCTAAACCTTCCTAAATCCTAACACTTTTCAAGCCCTCCAAATTCTTAAGATCTCCCCACGCTCTTTTCAAGCTCTCGAGTTCTCCCCTTACGCTCTCTCCAAGCCTTCAATCCCTCCCCAAGGTCTTTCTAAGTTTTTTAGATTTTGATGTATCGGTGCCACATGTTAAGGCGTTCAAAGTCGTCTGTTTTGTGATATTCCCCATTTAGCCTATATATACAGGAACACCATTGGCATATGTCTACAACTAGAGCCGGGACTTGGTCCGGACGAACCCGAGCAACTCAACCAAATTCTGAATTTGGACAATCACGGTCAACAATATTTGAGAATTTGGATGAGCCTGGGCAAAATTGTTTTTGCCCGAATTCGAATTTGGGCAAACATGCTCAGCCGTATGACCAACCAGAGCAACCCGAAGAACCCAAAGAATATATATATATATATATATATATATATATATATATATGGGCATGCTATAATGCGATACGTGCGGCACTACATCGCAGCCGTCTGATGCACGCGCTGCGTGCATCGCATGCATGCAGCGGTGCATCAGACGGCTGCGGTGTGGTGTCGCACTTACCGCATGCCGCATTATAGCATTTCTCTCTCTCTCTCTCTCTCTCTCTCTCTCTCTCTCTCTCTATATATATATATATATATATATATATATATATATATATATATATATAGAAACCCTCAAGTGCTCAACTTTGGTGCGACCCAGTCCTTGCAACCCAGACCAGAAACATATGCACGGGAAGTGCTGTAACCCCTTTCACGAAGCACATTAACAAATGATGTTTGCTGTGCTCCGTGTAGGGTAACATATGCACTGGAAGCAGTGCAACATATGCAATAGAGCGCCACAACGTATTGTGCTAGAGAGCAAACATATGTATAGGTGTGATACATGCACCGAACATACAATGCATCACAGCCATACAAATTAAATTGGACGGCCCATGGTGCTCGGATCGCACCAAAGGTGTGCACTAGAGGGGGCCTATATATATATATATATATATATATATATATATATATATATATATATATATATATATATATATATATATATATATATATATAGGGTCAGGTTCAATGGACACTGTTTTTGCACTCAATTTTTTACACCGATTTTCAAAACATTAGATAGAGGTTTCAGAATTTCTTGATTTTTTGTGAGCATAATCACCTTATCCTAGATAGCACGTCTACAAAAAATCAGAACATTCTAAAGCCTCCAAGTACATCAAAACTAAAAGGCTTTATCGACCGTCCATTTTAATCGTTAATTTGAAGAGCACATTTAATAAGTCTAGAGGCTTTAGAATGTGCTGATTTTTTGTAGATGTGTTATCTAAGACAAGATGATTATGCTCACAAAAAATCAAGAAATTATGAAACCTCTATCTAATGGTTTGAAAATCGGTGTAAAAAATTGAGTGCAAAAACAGTGTTCATTGAACCTGACCCATATATATATATATATATATATATATATATATATATATATATATATATATATATATATATATATATATATATAGGGGAGGAATACTCTTACTTATGCAATTACACGCCGTCTTTTACCTACCCTAGAGGTTTCAGAATTTGATGAAACTTGGTGGGGATGCTATTTATGGCAAGTTGATCCTCACAAAAAATCTTCAAATTCTATAACCTCTTGGTGCATCAAATATACTATTCAAATTAACCGTTAAAATGAACGGTCGATAAAGCTTCTAACATTTGATGCACCTAGAGGTTTTAGAATTTGATGATTTTTGGTGAGGATGATCAACTTGCAATAGATAGCATCCCCACCAAGTTTTATCAAATTCTGAAACCTCTAGGATAGGTAAAAGGTGGTGTATATATATATATATATATAGGGGAGGAATACTCTTACTTATGCAATTACACGCCGTCTTTTACCTACCCTAGAGGTTTCAGAATTTGATGAAACTTGGTGGGGATGCTATTTATGGCAAGTTGATCCTCACAAAAAATCTTCAAATTCTATAACCTCTTGGTGCATCAAATATGCTATTCAAATTAACCGTTAAAATGAACGGTCGATAAAGCTTCTAACATTTGATGCACCTAGAGGTTTTAGAATTTGATGATTTTTGGTGAGGATGATCAACTTGCAATAGATAGCATCCCCACCAAGTTTTATCAAATTCTGAAACCTCTAGGATAGGTAAAAGGTGGTGTGTAATTGCATAAGTAACCATTCTATAAGTAAGAGTATCCCTGCCCATATATATATATATATATATATATATATATATATATATATATATATATATATATATATCGCATGCACACAACGATATATCAGACGGCAATGGTGCGGTGCCGCACTTACCGCATGCCGCATTATAGCATACCCCTATATATATATATATATATATATATATATATATATATATATATATATATATATATATATATATATATATATAGGGGAGGAAGACTCTCACTAATGGCCTCTTACTAATGGCCCTTACTAATGATCCGGGCCGTCCGATCAAAATCGAGGGAGGGCTGAGATCAACCCTCCATCTCTCTATCTCTTTCTCTCTCTCGATCAACCCACCCCAGACCCCAACCCCCCCCCCCCCCCGACCCCTTCCCCTCCGGCTCCGGCAGTCCCTCGACCCCCCCTCCGGCACCAACGCGGGGTGCGGCGGGTGACCCCCCCTCCGGCTCTGGCAGCCCGATCCCCTCCGACACCGGCACGGGGCGCAGAGCGGCGGGCCAGCGTGGGGCGCTGAGCGACTGGTCGGCGCGCGGAGCGGCGGGCCGGCGCACGGAGCGGCGGGCCAGCGCACGGCGCGGAGCTGCGGGGTGCTCCGGTCGGGGAAGTCAGGGGGCTACCGGAGTCGGAGGGGAAGGGGGGGTCGGGGGGCTGCCGGAGGGGGGGTCGAGGGGCTATTGGAGGGGATCGGGCTACCGGAGGGGGGGTCAGGGGCTGCCGGAGCCGGAGGGGAAGGGGAAGGGGAAGGGGAAGGGGAAGGGGAAGGGGTCTGGGGTGGGTTGATCAAGAGAGAGAAAGAGATAGAGAGAGGGAGGGTTGATCTCAGCCCTCCCTCGATTTTGATCGGACGTCCCGGATCATTAGTAAGGGCCATTAGAAAGAGGTCATTGTGAGAGTATTTCTCCCCATATATACATATATATATATATATATAGAGAGAGAGAGAGAGAAATGCTATAATGCGGCATGCGGTAAGTGCGGCACTGTACCGCAGAAGTCTGATGCACTGCTGCGTGCATGTGATGCACGCAGCGCGTGCATCAGACGGCTGCGGTGCAGTGCCGCACGTACTGCATGCCGCAGCATAGCATGCTCCTATATATATATATATATATATATATATATATATATATATATATATATATATATATATATATATATATAGGGGCATGCTATAATGCAGCATGCGGCATCACGCCGTAGCCGTCTGATGCACCCGTTGTGTGCATCGCATGCACGCAGAGGTGCATCAGATGGTTGTAGTGCGGTGCCTCACTTACCGCATGCCGCATTATAGCATGCCCCTATATATATATATATATATATATATATATATATATATATAGAGAGAGAGAGAGAGAGAAATGCTAAAATACGGCGTGCGGTGCGTGCGGCGCCGCACTGCAACCGTCTGATGCACCGTTGCGGTGCGTGCGATGCACGCAGCGGTGCATCAGACGGCTACGGTGCAGTGTCGCACGCATCGCACGCCGCACCCTAGCGCGCCTATATATATATATATATATATATATATATATATATATATATATATATATATAGGGGGCTGCTATGCTGCGGCATGCGGTGCGTGCGGCATCGCACCGCAGCCGTGTGATGCACTGCTGCGTGCATCGCATGCACGCAGCGCGTGCATCACACGGCTGCGGTGCGATGCCGCACGCACCGCATGCCGCATTCAAGCAAATCCCTATATATATATATATATATATATATATATATATATATATATATATATATATATATATATATATATATATATATATATATATATATATATATATATATAATGCGGCATGCGGTAAGTGCAGCGCCTCACCGCAGCCGTCTGATGCACCGCTGCGTGCATATATATATATATATATATATATATATATATATATATATATATATATATATATATATATATATATATATATATATATATATATATATATATATATATGGGGAGGGATACTTTTACTCATGGCCTCTTACTCATATAGTTACCTATGATCCGGGCCGTCCATTAGATCCCGACGTACGGTTCGGATTAGATGGGGAGTTAAAGAAATAGTGTCCGCATTAAATGCCCGTATTAAAAGTCCGTATTAAAAGCCCGAATTTAATGCGGACACCATTGCTTTAACTTCCAATCTAATCCGAACCGTACGTCGGGATCTAATGGACGGCCCGGATCATAGGTAACTATATAAGTAAGAGGCCATGAGTAAGAGTATCCCTCCCCTATATATATATATATATATATATATATATATATATATATATATATATATATATATATATATATATATATATATATATATATATAGGGAGAGAGAGAGAGAGAGAGAGAAAGAGTCGTGCTAGGGTGCGACGTGCGGTGCGTGCGGCGCCGCATTGCAGCCGTCTGATGCACCGCTGCGGTGCGTGCGATGCACGCAGCGGTGCATCAGACGGCTACGGTGCGACGCCGCACGCACCGCACGCCGCATTTTAGCATTTCTCTCTCTCTCTCTCTCTCTCTCTCTCTCTCTCTATATATATATATATATATATATATATATATATATATATATATATACATATATATATATGGGAAAGGGAAGCCTGGACCTGAGGTGCAACGTCGTTGCTGCACCTCAGGCATTGTTTTACCATCCTAGAAATTTTGGAATTTGATAAAATTTGGTGAGGGTGTTGTCTAAGGGCTGCTCCCCCTACGCGACCTCCTCCGATCCCGGTGTCACATCAATCTACGCCGGGGCCCACGCGGTGGGCATCCCAGCAGGAGCCCCCAATGAGAGGCGTAATCGCGAACAAGGCAAGAGACTCGGCTCTCGGACGACTTCAGCGGCTTGTCACCCAACGCTCCAGCAACGAGCCGACTCCGCCTTCAGTCCCCCCTCACCGGCGAAGTCGAAGTGCAGAATCTAACGATTCAGAGGCAAGGTCTCAAGGGCAAGACCGTAACCCACGCCATCGGTGTGAGCGGGAACCCACGGTGGAAGTGTTACCCCGTACGGAGACTCGTGAGGTGAGAACCTATCACAGGCCTTTCCCTACGCCGAGGCGACTACCGGCGAAGCAATGGAGCGATCGTCAGGACGTCGCCCCCGAGCGCCGTCGCAGCGAGAGCACGGTCCGACCTCGAGGAAACGTGCAAGATCGCCTGGGACCTACGCAACCGCTCTTAGGGGATCACCTTGGGCACTGACAGTTACCCGGCATACCCGTCGACCTCTTGGAAGACCTGGCCACTCGGGGAGGGAGGGAGCCCTTCACGAGGGAGGTGCATCGAGGAGACTTCCCCCAGCTCTAGACTCTTCCGAAGTTCATCATGTACGACGGATCGCAACATCCAGTAAGCCAAATGTTGGTTTACCGGAAGTTGTTTTTCTAAGACCAGGACCATGTTCTGTCATGTGTCTTCCCGAGCAGCTTGACGGGTTCGGCCCTGGACTGGTTTCATAAGTTACCTCCGGGCTTGATCCCGAACTTCACTACTCTGTCCGGGTTGTTCTTGGAACAGTACCAGTGCAATCGACAACCTCCGAAGCGAATCGAATCTCTGTTCGGTCTCACAATGGGCCCACGGGAGACCCTCCGGTGCTTTTCGATGCGATTCCGAAACGCCTACCTCGCCCTCAAGGACTCAGTCGGGCGAGACCGGACAGCCATGAGTGCCTTTCGGAGCGCGCTCCCCGAAGGAGGTGAGCTTCATGATGCTATTATCATTTCCGATCCCCGCACCATGGTCGAGCTCTTCGCCTTGGTCCAGCAACACATTAAGCTTGAAGATGTAGTGTTACATCACCGAGAGAAGATTGCCGAACAGCGGCCTCCTCCTAGCTTGCACGTAGGCGCCCTCTTGTAGACCATTTGGTGAAATAAAGGGTGTTTGGACTAAATGAGTCATTTTTAAAGTCTGTGCTTGATAATAATCGGTATAGCTTGCACGCCGTCAGCTCGCAAGCGGCACCATCACAGAATTGCTCGCACGCGGCACCATCACAGAATAGCTCGCATGCGGTCAGCTCGCACGCAGCGCCATCAAATAATAGCTCGCACGCAGTACCATCAAAGTACAGTCCCCTATCTAGAGGACTTTAAACATAACTGGGGTCCTTCGCGTTCACATGCCATGATCAGAAGCACCCCGGGGTGATCTAGGGAGACTTGAATAGGCGACCACCCGTTCAGGCGACCTGAAAATCTCTTGATAACTCCTCGAAGTTTGGATTTGGTAAGGCCGCAGGGAGGTACGAAAGTCGCCAAATCTAGCTGAGGGCATGTCCAGGAACCAGGGTTGCATAGGGTAATTAACCGGGCAGGGGGCAGCTAGGCAGCTAGCACTTAATTTATTTTTCAAAATAATGTATTGAATCTTTGAGCTTAGAAAGTTTTGAATTATTAGATTTATGTTTTGAATGATTTTCCGAGCTCATGGATCATATTGTGTTTATCGAGCATGTCATATTTTCGTTTGCATATCGTTTTTTAAACCGGAACTTTTTCGATAAATTAGTTACCTCGCCCAGGGTAGTGCCCTTATCCCCGCTGAACAACCACAGAGAAGAACTCGCAGACAGCAAAGACAAAAATAACACAAAGACAAAAATGAACTGAAGGAGATTTCATTACATCAAAAGAACAATTACAAAGATTAGGACGGTGAGCTCATGGCCTACTCGTGTCCGCCCCGCTATCATCCCCCTTTTCTTCGATCTCTCGGCCCTGTACTTGTTAACGGCGGCGGCAGTGTCCTTGAGGAACTCGTCCAGCTGAGCCTGGAGACGGTTTTGCTAGGCTTGCAGGCCCTTGGAGTGCGCTTCCTTCATTACGGTGATTTCAGTTTTCACGGCAGTCACCTCGCTCTAAAGTCGGGTCACTTCCGTTTGCGCCGTCTCCTGGGCCACTCTTGCCTCTTGGAGCTGGGAGGAATATTGGGTGCGAGCTTCCTCTGCTATCGCCAACCCAGCCGTTAAGGTGGCGACCCATTGGCACAGCTCCTCCACCTCCGTTCTCAGCTCGCCGAAATAATCCGCCTAGCGAAGTTGGTGGATATGCTCGTCCACCTCACGTTCGGATTCCTGAAGGGAATCGTCGAACAAGACAACGAGTTCTTCTCCGACGGTGGCGACTTCCGAGGCAAGGGTTTGGCCTTTCTTTTCCACCTGAGAGGGAAAGACAAGTGAGTAACCAATGAATGAAACTGAAAGATCTGGGGAAGGACAGCCGCATTACCTCGGCGAGCTGGTTGTAGATCGCCACGTACGGGGCTCGGGCGAAGATGTTGCGGCCAAAGATCTTCCGAAGGTAGTGAGACGCCCTTCCTTCTTTGCCCGAGGAAGGTGGGGCCTCACGACCACTTTGATTGCCGGGGCCCGAGGTGGAAGCGATGTTGAGAACAAGCACTGTAGCCGTTGGGGCAGGAGGAGGAATCTCCGGAGTGTGGCCTTCTCCACCCTCCGGGTCGAGATTGTCTGCTCCTTTGCCGTTGAGCTCCGATTCCGAGCTCGAGAACTCAGAGCCCGAGCTTGATGACTCGAATCCAATGTCCACCAGGGGAGGAGACTTGTAGACCAGGTCCCCCAAGGAACCAGCCTCGACCAGATCTGACTTTGCAGGCGAGTTGGGCGGAGCCGGTCCGGGCAGAGAGGAAGGATTGAGGGCCACAAAAGAGGCGGAAGCTTCCAGCTCGCTTTCCCTCAGGGCATTCACACCTGAGGTTAGCGGCAGAACTTCGCCCTGCGGGGCCTCAATCCCTGCTAATGGAATAGCGGAGGGCGAAGCTTGAGGCTGCTCGCCCGTGGCTTGCATGCTAGGGGTGGTTCGAGGAGGAGCCTCTAGGGGGCCGAGCTCCTCTTCGTCAACGCTCATCCATTCGATCTCCGAGTCCAACCCCGCCTCCTGGAGGACTTTCTGCCACTGATGCTCCGCCTATGAGCTCAGGAACGCCTCGTGAGCTAGGCGGCCAGTGGCGGAGGGATGGGCGGGCTTCCTCTTCTTCTTCCCCTGCGCCTCCATCTCGGGGGTTATTACGACGATCCAGAGAGGGACTGAAAGGTCACCCAGAAAGTTTTCCATCAAAACACGAGCCATTTCGGACTCGACCTCCGCCATAGTGAGCCGGAGCTCAACATCAAGATCGTCGAAATCGAAAAAATGTAATTTGCGAGTGACGAAGGTTAAAGGAACTTGTTGCTGACCTGGGACGAAATCACTGCGAGGAGGCGGCGGTGGCGGTACAGCGTCACCCTGGCCGAGCATCTCCAGGGTATCGGCGTCGGCGAAGCCCACTTTCTTCCCATCTTCCTCCAGGGGTTGTCGCTTGGAGCCCCTGTTCAATTGCCTGCCCCGGACTTAGGAGGAGCGGCGGCCTTTTCCTTCTGGACGATCTTCTCGGGAGTCCGCCCTCCCAGGTAGTGCAGAATGGCCTCGTCAAGTGATCGCTCCCTGGCGGGGTTGATGCACTTCCTCTTCCCGGCCCTAAAGAGGGTGATCCCTCTGAAGACGAACTGGGTAAGTCACCCAGGGTGAGAAGGAACCCCACTGCGTCGCCCCCGCTACCCTCCAACGGCCACGAAAGGGTAGTCCTTCCAGTAGCGATCCTTGTTCTCGACGGAGGAAAAAGGAAGTATCTCACCTGGTCGACGGCGAAGTAAAAGACGCCGCATCCGACGTAGTTATATACTGGACCCGGCTTCAGAAACCATTTCTTGAGCAGGTAGCTCAAGGGGATCTTCACGTTGAGGGCGACCTCGAGCTGAGAAAGCCCGTATAGCACCCCCCCGGAGTTCCCCGTGAGCTGACAAGGGCATAATCCTATCAGCTCCAGGAACTCGCCTGCGAGGTAGCTCAAAGGGAGCTTGAGCCCGGACCATAGCAGCCCCATGGAGACCGCGGTCTCTCCAAGAGCGGCATCTCAGCAATCAGAAGGTTGACGGAGAGGTTGATGGCTACACGGATACTCTCAGCAACCGGCAGGCCGATGAAGTCCTTGAGCCAGACCACCGCCGTCTCTTGCTCCGGTGTCGGAGCTTGGGTCTCCAGAGGCGGAGGGACTTCTTGGATAAGGAGATCGGGCGCAGGAGCGGGGACTACTGGAGCTGCTGTCGGGATCGCAGCCGTGCTCGTCACCACTACGAAACCAGAAGCAACGAAGGTCGCCATCGAAAAAAAGAGAATAAGGCAGAAGTAGATGCGAGAACGAGGTGGAGAGGAGAGTTGTTTGCAGTAAAGAGAGGTAGAAACTCTCACCCACCCTCTATTTACAGGCGCATTCAAGGCAGGAGAAACGATCAGCATTTAATGACGAGCGAGGCGACACCGTGACAGACGATGCGACAAATCCCGTCTCCCGAATCAGAACACGCCATGTGTCCTCACGCGTGTGTAAGAACTGAGACGACGCCAGCAATGTCCCCTCTGTCGGGTCTCTAATCGACCAATAAGCGACGCGTGTCTCGACGCCGTACGAGATCCCATAAGACCTCATGATAAGATTGGGCTCTCCGGGTTCCGATCCGACATTGCATTAATGAAATTTGGCATATGGATCCTCTTGGCAGCAACCTTGCCTTCAGGGAATAGCTCGGAATAGAGAAACGGCTCGCGCGCGGTCAGCTCGCACGCAACCCTTGTAAATTGACCAGCTCGCGCGCAGATCCATCAGAGACCAACCCGTCTGCCTGTAAGTCAAACCGAGATAACCTCGCTAGACTCCTGAGCAAACGGTACAATGTCTAGTCACTCCCTCAAGAGGAGTAATGATGGTACCAGAAAATATCACCAATTCATCATCCACGTGGCAACAGCGAGAAATACCGTCTTTATCCTGGGGAACACTCTGGGTGACCTCGGGTGTCCTAAGAAAAAGCCCCCCCCCCCCCCCCCCCCGATGGGTTCGAGATTCAAGGCTAACCTTACTTTTTGGGTAAGCAGCATTGTGACCAAAACAAGTCTTGAGACTCGGCGCCCAAGGACAGCTCGCACGTGGTCAACTCGTATGCAGCTTGAATAGGGAGAAAAGCTCGCACCCGGTCAGCTCGCACGCAACTAGAATAGGGAAACAGCTCGCAAGGGATCAACTCGCACGCAGCTTGAATAGAGTACAGCTCGCACGTGGTCAGCTTGCACGCAGCTTGAATAGAGATAAAAACTCGCACACGGTCAACTCGCACGCAGCTCACCCAAGGGAACAGCTCGCACACGGTCAGCTTGCAGGCAGCTCGAATAGAGATCAAACCGCACACAATCAGCTCGTACGCGGAGAGATCGCATCTTACTAACAGAAAGTTTTGAAGGATATCCGCGAACACCCACAGCTCACCCAGAAGCTCGCCCGATCATGTAATAACGAAGGAGTTCACCTTCTTACCTGCAGAGGTCGCTACAGTAAGGCGATACCAGATCGACAGATGTCACCAACCCCATAGAACTACGTAAACAACTGCGAGCCACATGAGCCGGCCAGAGTCGGTCTAGAACAACCCAGACGGGAGCCTTCCAGAATGCCCACCTGGTGCGGACAAGACCGGTGCGTCCCCCTCGCCCACTGCCTGGCAACTGGCAAGCTAAACGACAAAGGCCATTAAGGGCCCATGTGGGCTGGCACGTGAAGGTGTAGAAGGTGCGAGAAAGAGCGGCCACGTGTCAAACTTTGGCGGTCTGCAAAAGATCTATAAAGGTACAATCCCCGGCTCCAAAGTACATGTTCGAAACTTAGAAACCCTAACATTTTCAAACTACTACAGCTCTCCCTTGTTCGAACCTTCACTGACTTGAGCGTCGGAGAGTCTGTGTTCCTCACGGAGCCAGCTGTTCTCACGTTTTCTTTACCCTACAGGTTCAGCGACCAAGCTGGAGATTTTTCCCCTGACACCCTCCATCTGCAACGGTATTTTATTTGAATCTATTGTATCTTCGAGGAATCAATTCCATCAAAAATGGAAGACCTAAATAACCCTCATTGGTCAAAATATCAAATGGCCTATTCCACATCTGCCAAGAGAGATCGGCGCATAACAAACAGCTCCATATTTCCCAAAAAAAAATAGGGGAAAAAAAAAATTAAGGGAAAAATCAGAAGATGGAACATTCGTAGATGCTTCAGTCCACATTTTTTTTTTTTTTTTTTTTGGGGGGGGGGGGTCACTTAGCAAGATTTAGTAGATGCATTCCGCAATAAAACAGCAGAACAAGAACCGGATTCCCAAGCCCTAACCCTAGTACAGCGATGGGAAGAACCAAAAAAAAAAAGGGAAAACGAGACTCACCTGAAGAGTTCACCACCACGTGAGACGAGCGGCCGGCGACCCAGGCGGCGGTGGCTCTCACCTCCTTCATCGCGCTCTTTCTTGGAACTTCCCGCCTATCGCTTCCCATTTTCTGTGGTAGTTTTCGCGCTTTAAACACGAGACCGGACGCCGGGGAGGTCGGAATGACCATAATGCCCCTCTACTGCCCTTGGATTGACTGGAATGCCGTCGACGCCGGCTAGATCGGAATGACCATAATGCCCCTATACGGCCCTTGGATTGACTGGACTGCCATCGTGGATTCATCGGTTGACCGCCCGTGGTCCGAGGTCCGAGGCCCTCGGACGTCGTTGCCGAGATTTTATTTGGCATCCATTTATAGTAAAGTAATGATGAAAAATTCCCGGCCGCTGGCTTGCAGATAAGTGGATAAGGACACTCTGGATCGTCTCGTGGCATTCGTCCACCCTAAGAGCATCTCCAACGGGCTCCGACTTCCGAGGGGCGCTCTGAAGAATGACGGGCTCCGAGGAACACCGAAGGAGGACGTGGCCCTCCGATCTTTCAGAGACTGCTCCAACCGGCTCGGACGAGAGCTATGAAGGCCTACGTGGCACGCCACATAACTCATGTGCTCAGGACCTTGGAACGGCTCCACATACAATAGAGGCCCTCGGGACCCTCCGAACGAATTAAATAATATTTTTTTAAAAAAAAAAACCCCGTAAATAATTTTTTATATATGCAATAATGCATGCAAAAAAAATTAAAAATACCAAATTTTAAAAAAAAATCTACAAACACCCCCTTCTACACACCATTCTTCACTCTCCCACTATTCTTGCAAATAAAATAAAGTTATGAGGGGTTTGGTGTAAAATTAGAGGGTTTGGAAAAATTATAAATGTATAGGGTGTTTGGTGCAAAATGACTCCGATATCCAGTTCGAAGGCCGTTGGAGCTGAACCTCTCAACTAGCAGGTTTCCAATGAGGTGGCAACAAAAAATGAGCCCCACGGTCTTAGGAGGTGCTCCTTGTTCGGAGCCCGTTGGAGATGCTCTAACTACCAGACTCCATGCGCTAATGGCACCTCCGGTGACTCGGTGAGGGAATCAACTCATGTGGACTGTGGACTATGGACTAGCGACTCTTCCGAATTTGGGCCCGCCTCACCACCGTCAGAAGGCAATGGGTCGGGTTTGGGATGGGTCTGCCTATCCAATTAAGAGCACCTCCAATGCGGCTCTAAAACTCTATTCTAGAACTGGGGAAGGGGGACACCTCCAACCTCGCTCCAAAACTCCATATTCGGGACTCCATTTTAAAGCTGGGCTTTATATATGGAGCCCAAAATCTGGGGCTCCAAACAACTATAGCGATTTTGGCTTATTTGGATTTCACTCAAATCTGAATAAGACAAGGGTTAAAATGGGGGAAAAAAGAATAGTATATAAAACATATAGCAATCGGTTTTAGAGCCCTCCAATTAGAATAGTGGAACGTCGATAGATTATTTTATGTATAAAATAAGGGATCTGGGATTTTAAAAGAGAGTCATCGGTTGGAGATGCTCTAAGAAGAAAAAAACCCCAAGTCCATCCCATTTCTATTAACCAAAATCTAAATCCGTCATGTCCCATTTATAATTGGAGGGGATGAATCAAAACGAGTTCGAATGGATTTGACCTAAAAGAGAAACAATAAACATAATCAAAAGTATATTCATTTTAACTAAGAAATAAATTCAATTTAACTAAGAAATATGTATTCATGAAAGGAAGCTTCTGGACTATGGCAAGTGTCGGGGGGAAAAATCGCTGAGGAGGTCGCCCGACCTGCAAGACAAAAAAATCACGTGAACAGCTAGCTCCGTGAGGAGTGCAGACCCTCCGACGCTCAAGTCAGTGAAGGTTTGAAATTGGGGGTCGAGAATCAAGAGAAGGGGCTTTGTTTTAGATTTTTGAACCTCTATTTTGGAGCCTTAGACCGTACCTTTATAGTCTTTTTGCAGACCACAGGAGGCTAACACATCGTCGCTCATTCCCGCACCTTCTACGTCTTTTGTGTCAACCCACATGGGTCCTTGATGAATTTTGTCGTCTAGCCTACCAGGTGATGGCTGGGGCCACGAGGGGGGATGCACTGATCTTGTCCATTCAAAGTGGACATTCTGGAAGTCCCTAGTCGAGAATGTTCTACATCGATTTTCTACTGCAAACTTGTCACGCCCCGGATCCGACTACAATGGTAAACCAGTCAAACCCGGGGGGGTGATGGGGTTTATGGAAAGTCAGGTTATAAGGTCGCGATGTTGATTTTATTATTTAATTATTTATTACTAATTTATCATGAACTAGTTACTAGCTGATGAGGGATGGCTTTGAGGAGAAGCCTACCAGTAGCTTGGCCTTGAGGAAGGGCCTACCAGGCATGAAGCTTTGAGGAGAAGCCTACCAGTAGCTTGGCCTTGAGGAAGGGCCTACCAGGCATGAAGCTTTGAGGAGAAGCTTATCAGCCGATACGCCACCTCGCCCACTCTATCCAATATCTCAAACGGTCCCGTAAACCTCGGCGCTAGCTTCCCCCTCTTTCCAAACCGGAAGACACCACGCTTAGAGGAAACACGCAGGAAAACATGGTCTCCAACCTCAAACTCCAGAGGTTGCCTATGAATGTCTGCATAGCTTTTCTGCCTACTCTAAGTTGTGCGAAGCCTTTCCCTGATCAGCTGTATCTTCTCCGTTGTCTCCTGCATCAACTCAGGTCCCAGAAGACTACGCTCTTCAACTTCTGCCCAACAGATAGGGGAACAACAAAGTGTTGGAATTGGATCCGCTTATCAGAGTCGCAGCGAAAGCAAAAGATAGATCCGAAGATCATACGATGTATGTTTCATTACAATTAATTCTACAAAAACAATCTACATGCAAATCTATGATCTTAGCATATGTGCGGACACCCTAGAGGCATACTACGATCTACGGAAGACATGCATGTATCTAGTTAGGTGTTTAGAATCATCATACCTTTTTGGATCTATGATCCAGAGATGACGGAATGATGAAGAACCGCACTAGAATCGCAAGGGAAACTGTCGGATATCACCTTGTCCTTTGTGAATTGAAGAATCCTCGAAATCCCGTCTCTCAGTATAAGGATTACGAGCCGACGGAGGAATCCGTTGCGAAGACGATAACGAGCCGCGAGATTTTCTCCTCCTCTTTCTCCTTTCTTCCTTCTTATTCCTTCCTCTTTCTTCTCCCTTCTTCTTCCACTCTTTTCCTTGGCCGAAACCACAAAGGAGGAGGCTTGGAGGGGGTTCAGATTTTTGTAGGAGAGGGAGACCATGGGGCCGGCCCTCCCTCTCCCTATTCTACTTATAGGGCCGGTATCCCATGGCTTCAAGGAAGCTAGAGCCGGCCCTAGATAGATTAGGATAGAGAGGGGTCGGTTTTTAGGGATTTCCAGTGTCTATCGTGAAGCCTGGATGAAAACGCCCTTCACGAAAAGTAAAAAACTGAAAGAGAGACTGAGCGAGGTGCGCTACTCGGAATCGAGTTCCGTCAGCGTTTATGAGCTCCTGGAATTATTCCGATCATTCTAAGATCCATATTCAATGTCTTCTGAGCCATATTTCAGTATTTACCAAAATACCCCTATGGCCCGTAACACATGTGAATTAGGTTCTTAGGCTCCGGGCTTGCGCTCCATCGTGCTACTTCGTATCCAACGTATCCAACTAGGTCGGGGAACAATTCCTATATGCAACGACAGGGTGGAACCTTCAGGGTTCGGGATCTCTAGCTCCAACCGGATCCCTGATTAACTGTTCCGGTGACACACTGAAAGTTCCGTTAATCAGCCCTAATCCGATTAACCCGCGTAGCCACCCAGAGTGCAACGCGAGTTGAACTCTAGTGATCCTAAACTTATGTTACTCCCTCGTAACCCTGTTCTCTACTATACTCCGATAATCCTTAGTCCCTCCTATTACTGGTGCCATGATACGACTCGGGCGGTGGGGAGCACCGTCAGATCCCGATCGATCATCTGATTAGGGTTTGATGACTTGTTATCTATAACATCATACACCTTCTGGTGCTATGCCTAGCATCCGGAACATCGTTAGTCATACTGACGACCACCAGGTCTGGGTTAACTGTATGGACAGATTGACTCATCAAAATGCACCCATCCAACACTGGACGTCGGATAACCTGTAGGGATTACATGTCACTCAAGCGCCAGCTGGGTAACCCAACGCACCGTGGTATTGGACTATGGAAGGTCCACACACGTTGGCACATCAAAGCACCACACAACTGGTTGACCCAGTGAACATGGTCCCTCAGGGTTAAGGACATATTATCTATAGGAGTAAGACGGTTTATGCACCAGTGTCTGAATCACTGAACTATGCACCGTCTTGGTTCCTGTTCAACACGATCATCGTGCTTGGTCAGGTGAATGGGAATCACATGTTCCCGTGGTGGAGACTTCACCACATCCTCTACCTGCCAATAGCTTGTTCTCGGTGAAGCGACCGGCATCACCTAAGCTGTGAACTAATTCTAGGTCTACACAGAACTAGTCCACTGGGTCTCCCAAGCATGGATCATCCATGCGCCTCAGTGGCCTACTGTGTTCCCTATGGTCCTTTTATTATATGAGTATTATCATATACCATAGTAGTATTCTAATTAAAGCAATAACCAAAGGCATCTTTATTAATGTTAATACAGAAAATCCACGCTAAGGACACACGAGATACAACAATCTCCCACTTGGCCTAGCGGGGAACAACAGTCTTAACTCCCATGGCATCCACGTGCTTCTCAAAAGCCTTGGTCGGTAATGCCTTTGTGAAAGGGTCCGCCATGTTATCTGCAGAAGCCACCTGAGTCACTGCAACCTCCCCTCGCTTCTGCTTGTCCCAGATAATGTAGTATTTCCGCTCGATATGCTTGCTCTTCTGGTGATATCTTGGCTCCTTGGATTGTGCTACCGCTCCACTATTGTCACAGTAAAGGACAATAGGATCTTGAGCTCCCGGTATACATCCTAAGTCCGTGAGGAACTTCTTGAGCCATACCGCCTTCTTAGCTGCTTCGCACGCCGCAACGTACTCAACCTCTGTCGTCGAATCCGCGATGCATCCATGCTTCACGCTCCTCCAACTGACAGCTCCTCCTCCTAATGAAAACACAACTGACAGCTCCTCCTCCTACTGCATAGCATATATCTGGTCTCGTGCACTGCATAGCATACATCAGACTTCCTACAGCCGAAGCATAAGGTATCTTCTGCATCTCTGCCCTCTCCTCAGGAGTCTTACGACCCTGATCCTTGGACAATTTTATTCCATGTCTGAATAGAACCAGTCCCTTTTTGAAGTTGTGCATACTGAATCTGACCAAGATAGTATCTATGTAGGTTGACTATGACAGCGAGAGAGTCTTATTCTGGCGATCTCGAGTTACCTTGATCCCCAGAACATAACTCGCTTCACCCAGGTCTTTCATGTCAAATTGAGAGGATAACCACACCTTCACTGTAGACAACGTTCCAACATTGTTTCCAATGAGCAGGATATCGTCTAAGTAAAGCACTAGAAAAACTACTGCAGTCTTATCGCTCCTTTTATCAACACATGGTTCATCCACGTTCTGCTCAAATCTATAAGACTGGATAGCCTGATCAAAACGCATGTTCCAACTTCTGGATGCTTGCTTCAGTCCATAAATTGACCTTTGCAACTTGCACACCAGACTTTCCTGACCTTTTGCGACAAAGCCTGGAGGCTGAGACATACAGATATCTTCTTCCAAATCCCCGTTGAGGAATGCGGTCTTGACTTCCATTTGCCAGATCTCCCAATCATAATGGGCTGCAATGGACAAGAGAATCCGGATAGACTTAAGCATAGCCACTGGCGAAAAGGTTTTGTCATAGTCGATCCCTTCTCGCTGGGTATAGCCCTTAGCGACTAGTCTAGCTTTGTAAGTCTTAACGGTACCATCTAGACCTCTTTTTCTTTTGTACACCCACTTACACCCAACAGGTTTAATATTGTGAAGTGGTGTTACAAGTGTTCAGACCGAATTTTGGGATATCGATGTCAGTTCTGCCTCCATGGCTTCCTGCCATGCTGCGTGGTCAGAGGATACCATCGCTTTGTCATAGTTTAGAGGATCATCCTCCTGAAACTCTGGATCCACCATAAAGGCTTCTCTAATGTATCTATCAGGAGCATTTGTGGTCCTCCCACTGCGACGAGCCTATGGTAGTTCCATAGGAGTCGATTCTACAATATCGTTTATCTTAGTGGTATCAGCTCCCATTACGTTTTCTATCTGCGTACTCCCATCAGTACCAAGCAATTCTTCAAGAACTACTTTACTGGTGGGTTTATGGTCTATTAAATAATCCTGCTCCAGGAATACGGCGTTCGTCAAGACGACAACCTTTATATCCTCAAGATCATAAAATAAACCACCCTTTGTCCCTTTTGGATACCCAACGAACAGACATACCTTAGTTTTTAACTCTATCTTATCTCGCTTGTCCTTCCGCATATGTGCTGGACAACCCCAAATCCTAAAGTGTTGTAGGCTAGGCTTTTGCTTCAACCACAACTCCCAAGGAGTTAGAGGTACTGACTTTGATGGAATAAAGTTCAAAGTATATGCTGTCGTCTCTAGGGCATATCCCCAAAAACTAGGTGGCAATGTTGCATAACTCATCATAGTCCGAACCATGTCTAAAAAAATTCGGTTTCTCCTCTCAGATACACCGTTCTATTATGGTGTCCCTGGTGCAGTCAACTAAGATACAATCACATGCTCACGCAGGTACCCAATATATTCATCTGATAGGTATTCGCCTCCTCGATCCGATCGAAGAGACTTGATACTTTTATCCATCTGCTTTTCTGCTTCAGCTCTGAACTCCTTGAACTTATCAAAGGATTCAGACTTCCGCTGCATTGGGTATATGTATCCAAACCTCGAGTGATCATCCGTGAAGGTGATAAAATACTCAAAGCCTCCTATAGCACGGACACTTATGGGCCCACATACATCAGTGTGTACCAACTCTAATACCTCCTTAGATCTGCTACCTTTGGCTCGGAAAGATCTTTTAGTCATCTTGCCTTCCAGGCAAGACTCACACGTCGGTGGGCTTTTCTGAAATATCTGGACTTAAGAGTCCTACCTTAACCAATCTGTGAATCCTGTCTGAGGCTATGTGTCCAAGCCTTAGATGCAAAGGAGTGTTGGATTATCTGAGGGATTTTTTCTTTTAGATGAATTAACCACACAAGCTTTAGTTATGTTATCCTGCTTATGATTGGAGTTAATTATATAGAAACTATTATGTATCTTTCCCTTATAAACAAAGGAACCGTTCAATTTAATTGACACACCAGAAGTATCAAATAAAACTAAAAAACCTTCATTATTCAATAAGGAAACATAAATTAAGTTTCGTCTCAAGGACAATACATAAAGTATGTCTCTAAGTAATAAACTTCTTTCATCAAGAAACTGCAAGACGACATCTCCAACTGCTTCAGCCTCTGCCACGGCCTCAGTTCCCATGCTTAGGATCATCTCCCCATTACCTAGTTTTCTTGTCTCCTTGAACCCCTGCAAATTATTGCAAGCATGGTTAGTAAAACCAGAATCCACAATCCATGAAACTGGAGAACTACTGGATGCTACAAGGGATTCCACTATGTGGATTTGAGATATACCTGTCTCAGCCTTCTTGGGAGCCGCGCGGCAGTCGCCCTTCCAGTGCCCCTTCTTGTCGCATCGGAAATATTTTCCTTTGGGCTTCGCCGGACTATTCTGCTTAGGAACCTGCAAGTGCACCTGGCCCATCTTCACGGGCTTCTTAGACTTTCTTTTCTGAAACTTGCCTTTGGCTTTCAGAGAAGAATTCTGCTCTACATTCAGGGTTTGAGCTCCTACCTTCATCCCATCCTCTGCCGCCTGGAACGCCGCTAGGAGCTCTGCGTTAGACATCTCCAATCGGTTAAGGTTGAAGTTGATAACAAAGCCTTCAAACGCTCCTGACAGAGACGCGAGGAAAATATCGATCTGGATCTCTGTATCCAAGATGACATCGAAAGAACCAAGCTCGTTCACAAAGCCACAGTTTCAGCATATGATCCCGAACTAAAGTCCCCTCTGCTATCTTCGTGGACACCAATTTCTTGATGGTTAGGTAACGAGTTATCCGACTACGACCCTCGAACATTTCCTTTAGGTAGAGCATCATGTCTGAAGCAAAGGCCATGTCTTCGACTTGCTTCTAAAGGACGGTCTGCAAGGATGCCACTATGTAGCACTTGCACATCTCATCAGCATCTAGCCAGTCTTTCCATTCCTTTAACTGGGCCTCAGTTGCACTTGGTCCCGACATGGCTGGTTGAAGGGTACTTAGGGTAATTGTATGTTTGCCAACCCTTAGGACGAGCATCAGGTTACGCTTCCAGTCCTCGTAGTTTGGTCCTGTAAGTTTGTTATCATTAAGTATGGAGGCAAGGGGGTCGAGCTTGGCCATGATTTCTGTAAACAATAGTTCAAAGCAAAATTAGGGTTTACTACAATCTATTTCATGGAATTTAGAAATAGATAATGTTTACTCCAGCCGCTATGTCTTCGCTAGAATGAAAAAAAGACGATCCTAGAAACATGGCCAGGGAACCGAGGATGGTCAACCCCCACCATAGCCCTTCTAGAGCCTTAAAATCCACAAGCACAATAATAATCAATGCAAAATTAAATCCGGGGTCCGACCCCCGGATGCATACAATCACAGATTACTATTCAGCGCGACACCTGCAAAAAGACGATACATAGCACAATCCATATGCATGATCTATGCCGAACCCCGACGAAAACATATGCCATCATATATTCACATGATGTTTTCACGAATTCATGCATGAAACATACACCAAAGCGTGCTCTGATACCAATTGTTGGAATTAGATCCGCTTATCAGAGTCGTAGCGGAAGCAAAAGATAGATCCGAAGATCATACGGTGTATGTTTCATTACAATTATTTCTACAAAAACAATCTACATGCAAATCTATGATCTTAGCATATGTGCGGACACCCTAGAGGCATACTACGATCTACGGAAGACATGCATGCATCTAGTTAGGTGTTTAGAATCATCATACCTTTTTGGATCTATGATCCGGAGATGATGGAATGATGAAGAACCGCACTAGAATCGCAAGGGAAACTGTCGGATATCACCTTGTCCTTTGCGAATTGAAGAATCCTCGAAATCCCGTCTCTCAGTATAAGGATTACGAGCCGACGGAGGAATCCGTTGCGAAGACGATAGCGAGCCGCGAGATTTTCTCCTCCTCTTTCTCCTTTCTTCCTTCTTATTGCTTCCTTTTTCTTCTCCCTTCTTCTTCCTCTCTTTTCCTTGGCCGAAACCACAAAGGAGGAGGCTTGGAGGGGGTTCGGATTTTTGGAGGAGAGGGAGACCATGGGGCCGGCCCTCCCTCTCCCTATTCTACTTATAGGGCCAGTATCCCATGGCTTCAAGGAAGCTAGGGCCGGCCCTAGATAGATTAGGATAGAGAGGGGTCGGTTTTTAGGGATTTCTAGTGTCTATCGTGAAGCCTGGATGAAAACGCCCTTCACAAAAAGTAGAAAACTGAAAGAGAGACTGAGCGAGGTGCGCTACTCGGAATCGAGTTCCGTCAGCGTTTATGAGCTCCTGGAATTATTTCGATCATTCTAAGATCCATATTCAATGTCTTCTGAGCCATATTTCAGTATTTACCAAAATACCCCTACGGTCCAAAATACATGTGAATTAGGTTCTTAGGCTCCGGGCTTGTGCTCTATCGTGCTACTTCGTATCCAACGTATCCAACTAGGTCGGGGAACAATTCCTATATGCAACGACAGGGTGGAACCTTCAGGGTTCGGGATCTCTAGCTCCAACCGGATCCCTGATTAACTGTTCCGGTGACACACTGAAAGTTCCGTTAATCAGCCCTAATCCGATTAACCCGCGTAGCCACCCAGAGTGCAACGCGAGTTGAACTCTATTGATCCTAAACTTATGTTACTCCCTCGTAATCCTGTTCTCTACTATACTCCGATAATCCTTAGTCCCTCCTATTACTGGTGCCATGATACGACTCGGGCGGTGGGGAGCACCGTCAGATCCCGATCGATTATCTGATTAGGGTTTGATGACTTGTCATCTATAACACCACACACCTTCCGGTGCTATGCCTAGCATCCGGAACATCGTCAGTCATACTGACGACCACCAGGCCTGGGTTAACTGTGTGGACAGATTGAGTCATCAAAATGCACCCATCCAACACTGGACGCCGGATAACCTGTAGGGATTACATGTCACTCAAGCGTCAGCCGGGTAACCCAACGCACCGTGGTATTGGACTATGGAAGGTCCGCACACGTTGGCTTATCAAAGCACCACACAACTGGTTGGCCCAGTAAACATGGTCCCTCAGGGTTAAGGACAGATTATCTATAGTAGTAAGACGATTTATGCACCAGTGTCTGAATCACTGAACTGTGCACCGTCTTGGTTCCTGTTCAACACGATCATCGTGCTTGGTCAGGTGAATGGGAATCCCACGTTCTCGTGGTGGAGACTTCACCATATCCTCTACCTGCCAACATCTTGTTCTCGGTGAAGTGACCGGCATCACCTAAGCTGTGAACTAGTTCTAGGTCTACACAGAACTGGTCCACTGGGTCTCCTAAGCATGGATCCTCCATGCGCCTCAGTGGCCTACTGTGTTCCCTAGGGTCCTTTTATTATATGAGTATTATCATATACCAGAGTAGTATTCTAATTAAAGCAATAACCAAAGGCATCTTTATTAATGTTAATACAGAAAATCCATGCTAAGGACACACGAGCTACAACACAAAGCCTCCCATATAGAGCCTCGTAAGGAGCCATGCCAATGCTTGCCTGAAAGCTGTTGTTGTATGAAAACTCCACTAGTGGCAAGTGCTCATCCCAACTACCAGTAAAGTCTATAGAGCATGCCTGAAGCATGTCCTCCAAGATCTGAATGGTCCTCTCTGACTGACCGTCCATCTGAGGATGAAAGGCCGTGCTAAAATTGAGATGGGTCCCTAATACAGTATGTAAGCTCCTCCAGAATCCTTAGACGAACATGGGGTCTCGATCTGAGACTATGGTCACCGAAATCCCGTGCAACCGGACTATCTCTGCTATATAGAGTCTGCTCAGCTCAGGTAAGGAAAAAGTAATCCTGACTGGAAGAAAGTGGGCAGACTTGGTCAGTCTGTTCACAATGACCCATACTAAATCATGCCTCCCCCTGGTCAGCGGTAATCCTGAGACAAAATCCATCGTGATGTGCTCCTACTTCCACTCAACCACCGGGAGGGGATGAAAGGGTCCTGCAGGCTTCTGGTATTTTGCCTTAACCTGCTGACAGGTCAGACACTTCGCTACAAACTCAGCTACGTCTTTCTTCATACTATTCCACCAGAACTGATTCTTCAAGTCCCGATACATCTTTGTACTTCCAGGGTGTGCCATGTATCGAGAGCGATGTGCCTCTGTGAGAACTTTCTCTCGATAATCTTGGTTCTTCGGTAGACACAACCTCCTTTTGTACCTCAGCCCACCTTCAGAATCGAGCGACCAGTCCTCCACTGCCTTTCCTCCAGTCAGCCGAGAACGCATCTCTTCCAACTCCTCATCCTCAGCCTGAGAGTCTATCACTTGCTTGATCAGGGTAGGCTAAGCCCGGATACTGAACAATCGGTTACATGAGGGCTCTCCTCGCAATATTAGGTCATACCCTTCCACCGCTACAAGAAACTCACTCCTGTCAGCTATCAGCCATGATAGTTTTCTCCTAAACTTCCTGCTGAGTGCATCTGCCACTACATTAGCCTTCCCAGGGTGATAGAAGAAGTTGTAGTTGAAATCCTTCAAGACCTCAATCCACTTCCTCTGTCAGAGATTCAGGTCCTTCTGAGTACAAATATACCTCAGACTCTTATGATCACAATACATCTCGAAGTCTTCTCCGTATAGGTAGTGCCGCCAAATCTTGAGCACGAACACCATATTTGCAAGCTCCAGGTTATGGGTCGAGTAGTTCTGCTCATGTGGCTTCAACTGTCTTAATGCATAGGCTACCACTTTGCCTTTTTGCATCAACACACCTCCAAGTCAAGACTGAGACGCATCTGTATAGACCACGTATCCTTTCCCACTAACTGGCACTGTAAGAATAGGGGTAGTGGTGAGTAATCGCTTCAACTCCTGGAAGGACTGCGCACAAGCATCCGACCACTCGAACTTCACCCCCTTCTTTGTCAACTTAGTCAGGGGCAATGTCAGTCTTGAGAAACCCTCTACAAACCTCCGGTAGTATCCTGCTAGACCCAGGAAACTCTGGATCTCAAAAACATTCCTCGGTGACTCCCAACTCAGTACTACCTCGATCTTCGCTAGGTCCATCGAGATACCTCCTTCAGAAACCACATGCCCTAAAAACTTCACTTCTCTTATCTAAAACTCACACTTGCTGAGCTTTGGCATAGAGCTGGTGATCTCGCAACATCTGTAGGGCAATCCTCAGATGCTCTGCATGCTCCTCTTCTAACTTTGAGAAGATCAATACATCATCGACAAAGACCACGATGAACCGGTCAAGATAAGGCCTTAAGATCCGGTTTATCAAGTCCATAAAAGCTGTCGGGGCATTCGTCAGACAGAACGGCATCACTAGAAACTCGTAGTGTCCGTACCGCATCCAGAACACCGTCTATGAGATATCTTCATCCTTCACCGTGAGCTGGTGGAACCCGGTCCTCAGATCAATCTTTGAGAAGAACCGAGCACCATTCAACTGGTCAAATAGATCCTCAATTCTTGGGAGAGGATACCTGTTCTTTCACCATGATTGTATTCAGCTTTCTGTAGTCAATGCAGAGTCACTTTGAGCCATCCTTCTTCTGATCAAACAGAACAGGGGCACCCCATAGAGAGACACTGGGGCGAATATACCCAAGGCTCCTCAACTCCTCCAACTGCGTACTCAACTCTCGTAACTCCACTGGTGCCATCCGATATGGGGCCACAAAGATCGATGTCGTTCCTGAAAGCAATTTGATACTGAACTCCACCTCTCGCACTAGAGGAAGACCGTGAAGCTGGTCTGGAAACACGTCTGGAAAATCTCGAACCACCGGGGAGCGCTCCAAGGAACTTAAACCTTCAGTCTCGCTAGCTAACTAAGCTAGAAGACTAAGGCAAGTCCTCCACCAAGGCATCAGGTATAGAAAAGCCAGTCTCGCTCTTGCGAATACAATCTCTGGACTGCCGGGTGGACGAAAGGTGAACTTCTTAGAGAAGCAATCTAGAGTCGCATGGTAAGCCGCCATCCAGTCCATCCCAAGCAGGACATCCAACCCTTCTAGGTCCAGGATGATCAAGTCGGCCACAAGCTCGTTATCGCTCACGGAATGCACACACTTCCTGCATATTCGGTCCACATCTGTGCTAGCCCCTAGTGGTGAGACCACCGACAGAGCATAATCGAGTGGTTCTGACTCTAGCCCCAAGGTAGCCACGAAGCTAGGGACAATATAGGAGTGTGTTGATCCAGTGTCAAACAAGACTCGTGCCAGGGTGGTGAAAACAGGAAGGACACCTAAATGGTAGTGCATGTTATAAGAATCTACTCATCCTAGCTATGTAAGCAAAAGAAGACAAACTATTGACTAAGCAAAAGTAAATCTACACTAAAAGGGGTTCTAGGCTTAACTTCTATGGTAGATCCAGAAGCTCTAGCATCTTGACTCATGAGTACATACGCTCGACCATGCGTCTGCTGACCACCTCCTCCCTGTCTAGCTTGAGGCCTCTACTGAAGTGGCTATGGTTGGGGAGGGTGGTAAGGCGGGGAACCTTGTTTATGCTGAGGCACCTTATGCTGGGGCTGGGGATGGTACGTCAAAGCTGGGCGAGGGTGATATAGCAGGTCAAGTAGGGCTGACTACTGCTGTTGCTGCGAAGGACGACGAGTGTAGTCACGCCTGACATGGCCATACGTGCCACATCTAAAGCACTTGGGACCCTGAGAAGCTGGGGGACCCTGGGAGTGGTGTTGCTGCTGACGAGGAGGAGCCTCCTGAACTCTGGGCTTTTTAGAATGAAACCTATGATCGCTCCTGCTACTTCTACCACCTCCTCGTTTCTCATGAAACGTCCTGGTCTCCTCCTGGCCACGCTCTACCACCAAAGCTCGATCCACCACCTCTCGGTAGGTTTTCAGCCTCAATACTTCGATCCTGCTCTTCAATCCGGGACTCAGACCTCGCTCAAATCTCCTCGCCTTGTGCTCCTCAGTGGCCACAAGGTATGGAGCGTAATGAGAAAGCTCGTCAAACTTGGCCTCGTACTGGGAAACACTAAGTTCGTTGTCCTGGTATAGGTCTAAGAATTTCTGCTCCATCTGATCTCTAACACTTTTCGGGAACTACTCCCGGAAGACCTCTTCGAACTCTGCCCAGGTCATGGCCGTCTGGTTCTCTCCTCAGGACCTTTGGACATGGTCCCACCATAAATATGTCTCTGCCTCTAGCTGATAAGAGGCCAGTGTGACTCTCCTCTCGCTGATTACCTCTAGAGCATCCATCACCTTGATGATCTGCTTCAACCATCTGTCGGCCTCCACTGGGTTAAGATCACCCCTAAAGGTTGGCGGCTTCAGTGTCTGAAAATCCTTCAGGAGTTTTCCTATCCTATCTTCATCTGCCCTCAGCCCCTCTTGGGCTGCTTGTTGGGCCTGAGCCTGAGCCAAGGCGGCCTGAGCTACTGCAGCCTGCTCTTGGGGCAGTCGTTTGCTGCTGGGCCACCATGGCTTGCTGTTGCTGCAGCATGGCTTATTGTTGCTGCAGCATCTGAGTCATAGTGCGGAACATCTCCATGTACCGGATCAGACGTCTCGGGATAAGAGGGTCTACCCCTGGTGCCAACCATCTGCAATCAGCAAATCTATCAGGCACTCAACTAGATGAAACTAGCCTACAACTAAATCCCTTAGGATAATATCTCTAAGCTCTGATATCAGCTGTCACGCCCCAGATCCGACTACAAGGGTAAACCAGTCAAATCTGGGGGTGATGGGGTTTATGGAAAGTCAGGTTATAAGGTCGCGAGGTTGATTTATTATTTAATTATTTATTACTAATTTATCATGAACTAGTTACTAGCTGATGAGGGATGACTTTGAGGGGAAGCCTACCAGTAGCTTGGCCTTGAGGAAGGGCCTACCGGGCATGAAGCTTTGAGGAGAAGCTTACAATGCGATACGCCACCTCACCCACTCGATCCAATATCTCAAACGGTCCCGTAAACCTGGGCGCTAGCTTCCCCCTCTTTCTGAACCGGAAGATACCACGCTTAGGGGAAACCCGCAGAAAAACATGGTCTCCAGCCTTAAACTCCAGAGGTCACCTATGAACGTCTGTAAAGCTCTTCTGCCTACTCTAAACTGTGCGAAGCCTTTCCCTGATCAGCTGTATCTTCTCCGTTGTCTCCTGTACCAACTCTGGTCCCAAAAGACTACGCTCTCCAACTTCTGCCCAACAGATAGGGGAATGACAAGGCCTCCCATATAGAGCCTCGTAAGGAGCCATGCCAATGCTTGCCTAAAAGTTGTTGTTGTATGAGAACTCAACTAGTGGCAAGTGCTCATCCCAACTACCGGTAAAGTCTATAGAGCATGCCCGAAGTATGTCCTCCAAGATCTGAATGGTCCTTTCTGACTGACCGTCTGTCTGACGATGAAAGGCCGTGATAAAATTGAGCTGGGTCCCTAAAGCAGTTTGTAAGCTCCTCCATAATCCTGAGACAAACCTGGGGTCTCGATCTGAGACTATGGTCACCGGAATCCTGTGCAACTAGACTATCTCTGCTATATAGAGTCTGCTCAGCTCAGGTAGGGAAAAAGTAATCCTGACTGGAAGAAGTGGGCAGACTTGGTCAGTCTGTCCACAATCACCCATACTGAATCATGCCTCCCCCTGGTCAGCGGTAATTCTGAGACAAAATCCATCGTGATGTGCTCCCACTTCCACGCAGCCACCGGGAGGGGATGAAGGGGTCCTGCAGGCTTCTGATGTTCTGCCTTAACCTGCTGACAGGTCAGGCACTTCGCTACAAACTCAGCTACGTCTTTCTTCATACCATTCCACCAGAACTGATTCTTCAAGTCCCGATACATCTTGGTACTTCCAGGGTGTACCATGTATCAAGAGTGATGTGTCTCTGTGAGAACTTTCTCTCAAACCTCCTGGTTCTTCGGTAGACACAACCTCCTTTTGTACCTCAGCCCACCTTCAGAGTCGAGCGACCAGTCCTCCACTGCCTCTCCTCCAGTCAGCCGAGAGCACATCTCTTCCAACTCCTCATCCTCAACCTGAGAGTCTATCACTTGCTTGATCAGGGTAGGCTGAGCCCGAATACTGAACAATCGGTTACATGAGGGCTCTCCTCGCAATATTAGGTCATGCCCTTCCACCGTTACAAGAAACTCACTCCTGTCAGCTATCAGCCACGATAGTTTGCTCCTGAACTTCCTGTTGAGTGCATCTGCCACTACACTAGCCTTCATAGGGTGATAGAAGAAGTTATAGTTGAAATCCTTCAAGACCTCAATCCATCTCCTCTGTCGGAGATTCAGGTTCTTCTGGGTACAGATATACCTCAGACTCTTATATATGATCACAATACATCTCGAAGTCTTCTTCGTACATGTAGTGCTGCTAAATCTTGAGCACGAACACCACCGTTGCAATCTCCAGGTCATGGGTCGGGTAGTTCTACTCATGAGGCTTCAACTGTCTTAATGCATAGGCTACCTCTTTGCCATCTTGCATCAACACACCTCCAAGTCCAGACTGAGACGCATCTGTATAGACCACGTATCCCTTCCCACTAACTGGCACTGTAAGAACAGGGGCAGTGGTGAGTAATCGCTTCAACTCCTGGAAGGACTGCTCACAAGCATCCGACCACTCGAACTTCGATTCTGCTCCTCAGATGCTCCAGAACTTTCTGCTGAGTACATCTGCCACTACATTTGCCTTCCTAGGGTGATAGAAGAAGTTGTAGTTGAAATCCTTCAAGGCCTCAATCTACCTCCTATGTTAAAGATTCAGGTCCTTCTGGGTACAAATATACCTCAGACTCTTTTGATCACAATACAGCTCGAAGTTTTCTCCGTACAGGTAGTGCTGCCAAATCTTGAGCATGAACACCACCGCTGCAAGCTCCAGGTCATGGGTCGGGTAGTTCTGCTCATGAAGCTTCAACTGTCTTGATGCATAGGCTACCACTTTGTCATCTTGCATCAACACACCTCTAAGTCCAGACTTAGACGCATCTGTATAGACCACGTATCCCTTCCCACTAACTGGCACTGTAAGAACAAGGGCAGTGGTGAATAATCGTTTCAACTCCTGGAAGGACTGCTCACAAGCATTCGACCACTCGAACTTCACCCCCTTCTTTGTCAACCAAGTCAGGGGCAATGCCAGTCTTGAGAAACCCTCTACAAACCTTCGGTAGTATCCTGCTAGACACAGAAAATTTTGGATCTCAAAAACATTCCTCAGTGACTCTCATCTTAGTACTGCCTCGATCTTCGTTGGGTCCACCGAGATACCTCCTTCTGAAACCATATGCCCTAAGAACTTCACTTCTCTCATCCAAAACTCACATTTGCTGAGCTTGGCATAGAGCTGGTAATCTCGCAATGTCTGTAGGGCAATCCTTGGATGCTCTGCAGGCTCCTCTTCTAACTTCGAGAAGATCAATACATCATCAACGAAGACCACGATGAACCGGTCAAGATAAGGCCTGAAGATCCGGTTCATCAAGTCCATAAAAGCTATCGGGGCATTCGTCAGACCGAACGACATCACTAGAAACTCGTAGTGCCCGTACCTCGTCCGGAATGCCGTATTTGAGATATCTTCATCCTTCGCCCTGAGCTGGTGGTACCCGGTCCTCTGATCAATCTTTGAGAAGAACCGAGCACCATTCAACTAGTCAAACAGATCCTCGATTCTTTGGAGAGGATACCTGTTCTTCACCATGACAGCATTCAGTTTCCTGTAGTCAATGCAGAGCCACTTTGAGCTATCCTTCTTATGAGCAAACAGAACAGGGGCACCCCATGGAGAGACACTGAGACGAATGTACCCAAGACTCCTCAACTCCTCCAACTGCGTACTCAACTCTCGTAACTCCGCTGGTGCCATCCGATATGGGGCCACAGAGATTGGTGCCGTTCCTGGAAGCAATTTTATACTGAACTCCACCTCTCGCACTGGAGGAAGACCGTGAAACTGGTCTGGAAACACGTTTGGGAAATCTCGAACCACCGGGGAGCGCTCCAAGGAATTTACACCTTCGTTCTTGCTAGCCAACTGAGCTAGAAGACTAAGGCAAGTTCTCTACCGAGGTATCGGGTATAGAATAGCCAGTCTCGCTCCTGCGAATATAATCTCTGGACTGCCGGGTGGACGAAAGGTGATCTTCTTGGAGAAGCAATCTAGAGTCGCATGGTAAGCCGCCATCCAGTCTATCCCAAGCAGGACATCCAACCCTTCTAGGTTCAGGATGATCAAGTTGGTCACAAGCTCGTTATCGCCCACGGAAAGCACACACTTCCTGCATATTCGGCCCACATCTGTGCTAGCCTCTAGTCGTGAGACCACCAACAGAGCATAACCGAGTGGTTCCGACTCTAGCCCCAAGGTAGCCACGAAGCTAGGGACTATATAGGAGTGTGTCGATCTAGTATCAAACAAGACTCATGCCAGGGTGGTGAAAACAGGAATGACACCTAAATGGTAGTGCATGTTATAAGAATCTACTCATCCTAGCTATGCAATCAAAAGAAACCAAACTACTGACTAAGCAAAAGTAAATCTACACTAAAAGGGGTTCTAGGCTTACCTTCTATGGTAGACCCAGAAGCTCTAGCATCCTGACTGATGAGTGTATATGCTCAACCATGCGTCTGCTGACCACCTCCTCCCTGGTGAGCCTGAGTCCTCTACTGAAGTGGCTGCGGTTGCGGAAGGTGGTAAGGCCGGGAACCCTGTTGATGCTGAGGCGCCTTATGCTGGGGCTGGGGATGGTACGTCAAAGCTGGGCGAGGGTGATATGGCAGGGCAGGTAGGGCTGACTACTGCTGCTGCTGCGAAGGATGACGAGTGCAGTCATGCCTGACATGGCCATATGTACCACATCTAAAGCACTTGGGACCCTGAGAAGCTGGGGGACCCTGGGAGTGGTGTTACTACTGACGAGGAGGAGCCTCCTGAACTCTGGGCTTCTTAGAATGAAACCCATGATCGCTCCTGCTACTGCTACCACCTCCTCGTTTCTCATAAAAAGTCTTGGTCTCCTCCTGGCCTCGCTCTACCACCAAAGTTCGATCCAGCACCTCTCGGTAGGTCTTCAGCCTCAATACTTTGAACCTGCTCTTCAATCTGGGCCTCAGACCTCGCTCAAATCTCCTCGCCTTGCGCTCCTCAATGGCCACAAGGTATGGAGCTTAACGAGAAAGCTCGTCAAACTTGGCCTCGTACTGGGAAACACTAAGTTCGTTGCCCTGGTACAGGTCTAAGAATTTCTGCTCCATCTGATCTCTATCACTTTCCGGGAAATACTTCTCCCGGAAGACCTCTTCGAACTCTGCCCAGGTCAGGGCCGTCTGGTTCTCTCCTCGGGACCTTTGGACATGGTCCCACCAGAAATCTACCTCTGCCTCTAGCTGATAAGAAGCCAGTGTGACTCTCCACTCGCCGACTACCTCTAGAGCATCCATCGCCTTGACGATCTGCTTCAACCATCTGTCGGCCTCCCACTGGGTTAGGATCACCCCTGAAGTGTTAGGATTGATGTGTTCTAAGCTTGTAAAACTTTAAGTTTTGGTCTAATAAAGATTGATAGTTATTAATATATATGAGATGCATATAGGTGCGTAACATAGTTATGTGTTCTTTAGAGAACAGAGAGCCATGGTTATATGGTAGTCCACTGAGTTGAAGACTAAGTGGATTGGTCCCGTATAACCTAAATATGTTCGCAGCTATGATCAGGTTGGTCGCCTCATCATGATAAGCTGTTGGCGATGACAGTTCATGGGATGTCTTCACCATGGTCATCACCAGGCACAGTGTCTGTGGCTGAACGGAACTAACACGGTGTACAGATCAGTGAGCAGACACTGGTACACTAAGCCGTGTTTCTGCTTAGGGTAAAACGGTCCTAAATCCTGAGGAACCACGACTGATGGACTAACCAGTTGCGTGGTGCTTTGGCGCACCAATGTGTGAGGGTCCATATGCAGTGATCCAAAACCACGGTATACTGGGTTACCCGGCTGGCGTTGCATTAGCGTGTCACTCCTGCAGGCCATCCACACCCCTGATGGGAGGTGCGTTCCTTGGTGTGACTTACACTGTACCAAACCCAGGCCTGGTGGTCATCAGTTTGACTGTTGACCGGGTTCGATTACTCGACGGGGTAATCAGAGGTACGATGTATAGGTCAACCTGGAAGGAACCAAGTCATATGATCATTCGAGTCTGACGGTAGTCTTCACCGCTCGAAGTGAATCATGGCATCAAGTGAAGGGACAGCGGGTTTACCACTACTAAGCGGAGAGCAGGGGTATGATGGAGAACATAGTAAGTCTGGGTGAATTGGAGTGCAGCCTGCGTCGCACTCTGGGTGGCTACGCAGGTTAACTCGAGCTCAGAGGATCGATGGTACACTCAGGTAGTGTGTCGATCGAGCTTGAGTTGGAAGCCATGAACCCCGGTCCCTGATGGTTCCACCTTATCAACATTATGTACGGTTCTTGAACCGTCTCCTCGGAACACCATAAGCATTAGGAGGAAGAAAGAAGTATACGCTCCGTGTGTGCTTGGCACTAGAGCACGATAGATGCGTAACTACATACGAGTACTAAGGGTTGAGCCCGAGACTAGTGCAGAGTCGCATGTAGTAATCCCTAGCCATAAGTGAACTTCGCTGCATAGGTGCGATGCACCGGGGTATATTGCGAGTTAACTAGTTGACTTTGCTAGAGGCACCCTCCGGTGGCCTCAGTTAATAGTAGGTAACTAGTAAAGATCACTTAGGAAGTGGCCGCTAGGTATCGCACGCTAGAAATGGTCAAAATGAGGCGTCGGGGCATTTTGGTAAAAAACCTCACTCTGCCGGACCTCACTGTTGGCCGACCCTAGTAGTGAGGCACCTTGCTAGGGCCGGCCCTATGATGTAGGGATAAGAATCCCTCATCTATAGGGCCGGCCATATAGATAGAGATGGGGCGATAAAAATGGATAAAGTCGAGCCCTAAAAAGTGGGAAAACGGATAAATACGCAGAGAGATAAAAAGGAGATAATGGAGAGATAATGAGAGGGGGTCATTATCCCCTTGGATCCTTATCCAAGGGGGTTGGCCGGCCCTATAAAAGGACCTATGGGGCGCCGGCCCCATGTGCTAGAAAATCCGAACCCCCCTTCTCTCATCTCTCTAGTTCTCTCCCGTTTCATCTCCCGTTTCCCGCTTGCTACTTCGTCTTCCTCGCGTGGAGTTCTGAAGAAGGAGAAGGGTCGTTCTTCGGAGGCACTCAAAGATCCGAGAGCGATGTTCCGTGTATCGTGTGAGATCGGGTGAACAAGAAGGCAACATCTCCATTCGTACCATCGGCATCTTCGCGAACGATCTTCCGTCTCCATCGACAAAGAAGACAATTCTCCGCGGTTAAAAGATCCGTACGAAAGGTATGTGTAATCTAACATGTAGATCTAGCGAGCATTATGATTTGCATGCATGCTAGTTAATCATTACGCTAGATTGCCGTTAGGGGTTTTTCGATTCTCGTGCATACACATGCACACATATGTAGATTAGTTTCTATGAAAAAGTAAAATAGTGTAATGTGCACCATGAACGGTCTTTCGACCGCCAAATCGCTTCCGCTGCGAGCCTCTGAACCGGATTAACTTCCAACATGAAGGTTGGCGGTTTTAGTGTCTAAAAATCCTTCAGGAGTTTTCCCATCCTATCTCCATCTGCCCTCAACCCCTTCTGGGCTGCTTGTTGGGCCTGAGCCTGAGCCAAGGCGGCCTGATCTGCTGCAGCCTGCTCTTGGGCAGCCGTTTGCTGCTGGGCCACCATGGCATATTGTTGCTGCAACATGGCTTGTTGTTGCTGCATCATCTGAGTCATAGTGCGGAACATCTCCATAGGATTAGGAGCCTGTACCGGATCAGACGTCTCAGGAGAAGAGGGTCCATCCCTTGTGCCAACCATCTGCAATAAGCAAATCTATCAGGTACTCAACTAGACAAAACTAGCCTACAACTAAATCCCTTAAGATCATATCCCTAAGCTCCGGCTGTCACTCCCCGGATCCAACTACAAGGGTAAACCAATCAAACCCGGGGGTGATGGGATTTATGGAAAGTCAGGTTATAAGGTCGCGAGGTTGATTTTATTATTTAATTATTTATTAATAATTTATCATGGACTAGTTACTAGCTGATGAGAAATGGCTTTGAGGGGAAGCCTACCAGTAGGTTGGCCATGAGGAAGGGCCTACCGGGCATGAAGCTTTGAGGAGAAGCTTACCAGGCGATACGCCACCTCGCCCACTCGATCCAATATCTCGAACGGTCCCGTAAACCTCGACGCTAGCTTCCCCCTTTTTCTGAACCGGAAGACACCACGCTTAGGGGAAACCTGCAGGAAAACATGGTCTCCAACCTCGAACTCCAGAGATCGCCTACGAACGTCTGCATAACTCTTCTGCCTACTCTGAGTTGTGCGAAGCCTTTCCCTTATCAGTTGTATCTTCTCCGTTGTCTCCTGCACCAAATCCGGTCTCAGAAGACTACGCTCTCCAACTTCTACCCAACAGATAGGGGAATGACAAGGCCTCCCATATAGAGCCTCGTAAGGAGCCATGCCAATGCTTGCCTAAAAGTTGTTGTTGTATGAGAACTCCACTAGTGGCAAGTGCTCATCCCAACTACCGGTAAAGTCTATAGAGCATGCCCGAAGCATGTCTTCCAAGATCTGAATGGTCCTTTCTGATTGACCGTCCGTCTGAGAATGAAAGACCGTGCTAAAATTAAGCTGGGTCCCTAATGCAGTCTGTAAGCTCCTCCAGAATCCTGAGACGAACCTAGGGTCTCGATCTGAGACTATGTTCACCGGAATCCCATGCAACCGGACTATGTCTGCTATATAGAGTCTGTTTAGCTCAGGTAGGGAAAAAGTAATCCTGACTAGAAGAAAGTGGGCAGACTTGGTCAGTCTGTCCACAATCACCCATATTAAATCATGTCTCCCCCTGGTCAACAGTAATCCTGAGACAAAATCCATCGTGATGTGCTCCCACTTCCAGTCAGCCACCGAGAGGGGATGAAGGGGTCCTACAGGCTTCTGGTGTTCTGCCTTAACCTGCTGACAGGTCAGGCACTTCGCTACAAACGCAGCTACATCTTTCTTCATACCATTTCACCAGAACTGATTCTTCAAGTCCCGATACATCTTGGTACTTCCAGGGTGTACCATGTATCGAGAGCGATGTGCCTCTGCGAGAACTTTCTCTCGAACCTCCTGGTTCTTCGGTAGACATAACCACCTTTTGTACCTCAGCCCACCTTCAGAGTCGAGCGACCAGTTCTCCATTGTCTCTTTACCAGTCAGTCGAAAGCGCATCTCTTCTAACTCCTTATCCTCAGCCTAAGAGTCTATCACTTGCTTGATCAGGGTAGGCTGAACCCGGATAATGAACAATCGGTTACATGAGGGCTCTTCTCGCAATATCAGGTCATACCCATTTTTAAAGAGTGTGCAACAACGGGGTGAGTTTACTAGGTAAACTCAGTAAACTGTTAACCCTAAACTAGCTACGGTAAACCATAGTTGTACCCCCTTTCTAGAAGTCTATGAGGGCAGCAACCCATATATACACACATTGCAAGTAAGTGAAATGAACTAGCTACGCATGACAATTCTACTATATTACAACTACCACTAGTTCATTTAAGACAAGTAGTCATCCAGATCAAAAGTATAATTATCGAATGTTAGTTCTACCTACTCCTAAAGTGAACCGACAGTTTTCTAACTGAGTCTGCCAACAGAACCTGGGTCCAAGTGTACCTGGAGAGCCAGAAATACCCATATGGCCTAAGGGGACTTGGTCTTTCACCACGGAACACTCCTGCCCACCTTGCTTTTCGGGGTCATTACCCAGGGGTGGACTACTAGGCCACTAGGGGCATTAACGCCTGCCTAACCCTGTGACCTTACCTACTTGATTCGGATTATGCATAGGCGGTGGTTCACCTTCCATTCTATGCACTCGGGTCCCCTACCAATGCCCGTGAGTAGTGAGTCTTCCCTCTGAGAAGAGAACCTCAACTGAGGAAGTACAACCACTAGTCTCTCCACTGAGACCACCAGCCTACGTTGCTCAGTAGCAACTGGACTGCACCATGAGACCCATGGTCACCAAACACAGTCATTCAACAGAATATCAATAATTAATCAGTACGAATATCTACTTATTTGCATACATCCTAGTATGAATCTAGGTTGAGGTAATCATTGTTACAGCTATCAAAATGTTATATGATTATTCAAAGGCAATGAATAGTATGCCCACCTCCCACATGCAGTATCGGTTTTTTGCCTGTATGCATTGGACATACTATGCTATATATGGTTTTATTTATTATTTTATAGATACAACTACAATCTACTCTAACTAGAATAGAATTAACATGTTCACCTGGATAATAGCTCAGTGGTCCACGCTCCTCATGCCTGTCGGTCCGGTGTACCATCGAAAGAGAAACTGACCACCATGGTGTAAAATGTATAAGTTGTTACATCTATAAATTACTCAAACTAGGATTCTAAAAAGGTTGGTTTAGGGATGAGGGACCCATTAGATCCGGTCTCGCTCGAATCCGACTTTGAATGAAGGTTTTAGGGTCGAACCGATGAAAACCGGTCTACAATCGGATTAATAGGGTAGAAGGGTCTCTAGGGTCCCAAACTAGGTTCAATACATCAGCAGCGATGATCTGAGCACGATGCCATCGGTTTCGTCCAATACTGAGATTCGACGGAGAATTGGCGGTCAAACCATGGTGCACCGACTAGATCAGGCTCATAGGTAAAAAGGATCCTAGATAATAAAATCACTGTACTAAATCTAGTTCAACATATGGGGCTCTCCGAGCCAGTCGAAATGCCGCTGGTTTTGTTCGATTCCGAGATCGGACGGATAAATGGCTGTTGAACCAATTCTAGACGGTTTATGGCGGCTGTCACGCCTCGGATCCGACTACAAGGGTAAACCAGTCAAACCCAGGGGTGATTGGGTTTATGGAAAGTCAGGTTATAAGGTCGCGAGGTTGATTTTATTATTTAATTATTTATTACTAATTATCATGAACTAGTTACTAGCTGATGAGGAATGGCTTTGAGGGGAAGCCTACCAGTAGCTTGGCCATGAGGAAGGGCCAACTGGGCATGAAGCTTTGAGGAGAAGCTTACCAGGCGATACGCCACCTCGCCCACTCGATCCAATATCTCGAATGGTCTCGTAAACCTCAGCGCTAGCTTCCCCCTCTTTCCGAACCGGAAGACACCACGCTTAGAGGAAACCCACAGGAAAACATGGTCCCCAACCTCGAACTCCAGAAGTCGCCTACGAACGTCTACATAGTTCTTCTGCCTACTTTGAGCTGTGCGAAGCCTTTCCCTGATCAGCTGTATCTTCTCCGTTGTCTCCTGCACCAACTCCGGTCCCAGAAGACTACGCTCTCCAACTTCTGCCCAACAGATAGGGGAACGACAAGGCCTTCCATATAGAGCCTCGTAAGGAGCCATGCCAATGCTTGCCTGAGAACTATTGTTGTATGAGAACTCCACTAGTGGCAATTTCTCATCCCAACTACCAGTAAAGTCTATAGAGCATGTTCAAAGCATGTCCTCCAAGATCTGAATGGTCCTTTCTGACTGACCGTCCGTCTGAGGATGAAAGGCCGTGCTAAAATCGAGCTAGGTCCCTAATGCAGTCTGTAAGCTCCTCCAGAATCCTGAGACGAACCTGGGGTCTCAATCTGAGACTATGGTCACCGAATTCCCGTGCAACCGGACTATCTCTGCTATGTAGAGTCTGCTCAGCTCAGGTAGAGAAAAAGTAATCCTGACTGGAAGAAAGTGGGAAGACTTGGTTAGTCTGTCCACAATCACCCATACTGAATCATACCTCCCCCTAGTCAGCGATAATCATGAGACAAAATCCATCGTGATGTGCTCCCACTTCTACTCAGCCACCGGGAGGGGATGAAGGGGTCCTGCAGGCTTCTGGTGTTCTGCCTTAATCTACGACAGGTCAGGCACTTCGCTACAAACTCAGCTAAGTCTTTCTTCATACCATTCCACCAAAACTGATTCTTCAAGTCCCGATACATCTTGGTACTTCCAGGCTGTACCATATATCAAGAGCGATATGCCTCTGCGAGAACTTTCTCTCGAACATCCTGGTTCTACGGCAGACACAACCTCCTTTTGTACCTCAGCCCACCTTCAGAGTCGAGCGACCAGTCCTCCACTGCCTCTCCTCCAGTCAGTCGAAAGCGCATCTCTTCCAACTCCTCATCCTCAGCCTGAGAGTCTATCACTTGCTTGATCAGGGTAGACTGAGCCCGGATACTGAACAATCGGTTACATGAGGGCTCTCCTTGCAATATTAGGTCATACCCTTCCACCGCTACAAGAAACTCACTCCTGTCAGCTATCAGCCGCGATAGTTTGCTCCTGAATTTCCTGTTGAGTGCATCTGCCACTACATTAGCCTTCCCAGGGTGATAGAAGAAGTTTTAGTTGAAATCCTTCAAGACCTCAATCCACCTCCTCTGCCGGAGATTTAGGTCCTTCTGAGTACAAATATACCTCAGACTCTTATGATCACAATACATCTCGAAGTCTTCTCCGTACAGGCAGTGCCGCCAAACCTTGAGCACGAACACTACATCTGCAAGCTCCAGGTCATGGGTCGAGTAGTTCTGCTCATGTGGCTTCAACTGTCTTGATGCATAGGCTACCACTTTGCCATTTTGCATCAACACACCTCCAAGTCCAGATTGAGACGCATCTGTATAGACCACGTATTCCTTCCCACTAACTGGCACTGTAAGAACAGGGGCAATGGTGAGTAATCGCTTCAACTCCTGGAAGGACTGCTCACGAGCATCCAACCACTCGAACTTCACCCCCTTCTTTATCAACCGAGTCAGGGGCAATGCCAGTCTTGAGAAACCCTTTACAAACCTCCGGTAGTATCCTGCTAGACCCAGGAAACTCTGGATATCAAAAACATTCCTCGGTGACTCCCAACTCAGTACTACCTCGATCTTCGCAGGGTCTACCGAGATACCTCCTTCTGAAACCACATGCCCTAAGAACTTCACTTCTCTCATCCAAAACTCACACTTGCTAAGCTTTGGCATAGAGCTGGTGATCTTGCAATGTCTGTAGGGCAATCCTCAGATGCTCTGCATGCTCCTCTTCTAACTTGGAGAAGATCAATACGTCATCGACGAAGACCACGATGAACCGGTCAAGATAAGGCCTGCAGATCCAGTTCATCAAGTCCATAAAAGTTGCCGGGGCATTCATCAGACCGAACGACATCACTAGAAACTCGTAGTGCCCGTACCACGTCCAGAACGCCGTCTTTGAGATATCTTTATCCTTTACCCTGAGCTGGTGGTATCCGATCCTTAGATCAATCTTTGAGAAGAACCGAGCACCATTCAACTTGTCAAACAGATCCTCGATTCTTGGGAGAGGATACCTGTTCGTTACCATGACTGCATTCAGTTTCCTGTAGTCAATGCAGAGTCACTTTGAGCCATCCTTCTTCTGAACAAACAGAACAGGGGCACCCCATGAAGAGACACTGGGGCGAATGTACCCAAGGCTCCTCAACTCCTCCAACTGCGTACTCAACTCTCGTAACTCCGCTGGTGCCATCCGATATGGGGCCACAAAATCGATGTCCTTCCTGAAAGCAATTTGATACTGAACTCCACCTCTCGCACTAGAGGAAGACCGTGAAGCAGGTCTGGAAACACGTCTGGGAAATCTCGAACCACCGGGGAGCGCTCCAAGGAACTTACACCTTCGGTCTCGCTAGCTAACTGAGCTAGAAGACTAAGGCAAGTCCTCCACCGAGGCATCGGGTATAGAATAGCCAGTCTCGCTCCTGTGAATATAATCTCTGGACTGCCGGGTGGACGAAAGGTGATATTCTTGGAGAAGCAATAAGCTAGGGACTATATAGGAGTGTGTCGATCCAGTGTCAAACAAGACTCGTGCCAGGGTGGTGAAAACAGGAAGGACAACTAAATTGTAGTGCATGTTATAAGAATCTACTCATCCTAGCTATGCAAGCAAAAGAAGACAAACTACTGACTAAGCAAAAGTAAATCTACACTAAAAGGGGTTCTAGGCTTACCTTCTATGGTAGACACAAAAGCTCTAGCATCCTGACTGATGAGTGTATACGCTCGACCATGTGTCTGCTGACCACCTCCTCCCTAGCGAGCCTGAGGCCTCTGCTGAAGTGGCTGCGGTTGGGAAGGGTGGTAAGGCCGGGAACCCTGTTGATGCTGAGGCGCCTTATGCTGGGGCTGGGGATGGTATGTCAAAGCTGGGCGAGGGTGATATAGCAAGGCAGGTAGGGCTGACTGCTGCTGCTGCTGCGAAGGACGACGAGTGCAGTCACGCCTGACATGGCCATACGTGCCACATTTAAAGCACTTGGGACCCTAAGAAGCTGGGGGACCCTGGGAGTGGTGTTGCTGCTGACGAGGAGGAGCCTCCTGAACTCTGGGCTTCTTAGAATGAAACCCATGATCGCTCCAGCTACTGCTACCACCTCCTTGTTTCTCACGAAACGTCCTGGTCTCCTCCTGATTCATGCCTCCCCCATACTGAATCATGCCTCCCCCTGGTCAGCGGTAATCTTGAGACAAAATCCATCGTGATGTGCTCCCACTTCCACTCAGCCACCGGGAGGGGATGAAGGGGTCCTGCAGGCTTCTGTTGTTCTGCCTTAACCTGCTGACCGGTCAGGCACTTCGCTACAAACTCAGCTATATCTTTCTTTATACCATTCCACCAGAACTGATTCTTCAAGTCCTGATACATCTTGGTACTTCCAGGGTATACCATGTATCGAGAGCGATGTGCCTATGCGAGAACTTTCTCTCGAACCTCCTGGTTCTTCGGTAGACACAACCTCCTTTTGTACCTCAGCCCACCTTCATAGTCGAGCGACCAGTCCTCCACTGCCTTTCCTCCAGTCAGCGGAGAGTGCATCTCTTCCAACTCCTCATCCTCAGCCTGAGAGTCTATCACTTGATTGATCAGGGTAGGCTGAGCCCGGATACTGAACAATCAGTTACATGAGGGCTCTCCTCACAATATCAGGTCATACCCTTCCACCGCTGCAAGAAACTCACTCCTGTCAGTTATCAGCTATGATAGTTTGCTCGTGAACTTCCTGCTGAGTGCATCAGCCACTATATTAGCCTTCCAAGGGTGATAGAAGAAGTTGTAGTTGAAATCCTTCAAGTCCTCAATCCACCTCCCTTAGGGCTACACGTCCTCGTATAGGGTTAGAACACCCCCCCCCATTGCGAGGAGAACCGGCTCTGATACCATTTTGTAACATCCACAACAAACACACAAGATTTTATCCGCTTTGCCCGTGCCCGCATGAGAACTTCCCAGGGTGGTCACCCATCCTAGTACTACTCTCGCCCGAGCACGCTTAACTACGGAGTTCTTATAAAATCCGTAGCGGTACACGGTTTTAAAACGCGTCTTCTATGTTTGGGAGGGGAAATTATACAAGTAGCTCATGATCTCCTTCTCTCCAGGCGATATGGGGCTAACCAGTGGCCTTGTACACCTCACCTCACCTCATCCATCTTGGCATCATAGCCTCAGGGGTCTTTGCTCTTGGCATATTGGATCTTGGTCGTCACAATACACCCCCTTAGGGCACACGTCATCGAGTAGGGTTAGACCCCTCCCATTGCGAGGAGAACCGGCTCTGATACCATTTTGTAACATCTGCCCCAAACACACAAGATTTTGTCCGCTTTGCCCGTGCCCGCACGAGAACTTCCCAGGGTGGTCACCCATCCTAGTACTCCTCTCGCCCGAGCATGCTTAACTATGGAGTTCTTACGAAATCCGTAGCGGCGCATAGTTTGAAAACGCGTCTTCTATGTTTGGGAGGGGAAATTATATAAGTAGCTCAGGATCTCCTTCTCTCCAGGCGATGTGGGGCTAACTCGTGACCTTGTACACCTCACCTCACCTCATCAATCTTCGCATCACAGCCTTAGGAGTCTTGGCTCTTGGCCTATTGGCTCTTGGTCGTCACAGAACTTGGCCTACAAATGTCCACATAGTTCCATGGGGGTGGTAGCACCTGTCGATTTATTTGCTGCGGGGAGTATAGGAAATCGGTGAGCTGATCGTGAGCTAAGGGTGATGAGTCTTCTGGAAGTGTCCTTTGCACCGAGTTCAAGAGGCGACCTATTCCGTGTCGGGCGATGGTTGACCGCAGGCGAGCTGATCGCGTGCGGATAAAGCGATCTCTTGAGCGAGCTGCGGTAATGTTTGACCACGAACGAGCCGATCGCGTGTGGATAAGGCAAGCTCCTGAGCGAGCTGTGGGCGATATTTGACCATGGGCGAGCTGATCGTGTGCGGATAAGGCGAGCTCTTAAGCAAGCTACGGGCGATGTTTGACCGCGGATGAGTTGATTGCGTGCGGATAAGGCGAGCTCCTGAATGAGCTGCGGGCGATGTTTGACCGTGGGCGAGCTGATCGCGTGCGGATAAGGCAAGCTCCTGAGCGAGCTGGCAATGTTTTATCGTGGGTGAGCTGATCGCGTGTGGATAAGGCGAACTCCTAAGCGAGCTGCGGGTGATGGTCGATCACGGGCAAGTTGATCGCATGCGGATAATCACCTACCTACTACCCGCTATTGAACAATATGTCATATACGCGGCCTTTGGTGTCCGCGCTAGGTGGAATCCTCTGGGGGGAGCTGACCCTTCGATTTCTAGAGACGACACCCCTCACGTGAGCTAATCGTGGGCAAATAGGGGCATGGCAGGCGCTAAAGGCGACCACGATCACTAAGACGGTGGCCTAGTGCCAATTTTTCGGGTACCATCATTACCCCCTCCCGAATGGGCGTGTGTCCAGCATGGCAGAAGTCCGTCTGGGAGCTAAACAAGGATATCACCCACAAACGAGGTCGCCGATGACTTAGGGAGTCGTGAGGATCCGTATCTCCGCCAATCACATCTCATTAATGTGGCGTAGGATTGAGACCTGCGGAGTTAGACATCATCATGTGGCATTAAATGACTTTGTACAGCATTGCGACATACGTCACGTATTGATTGGTCAAAAATCAATCATGATTCTGATAGACGGGACACCGCTGGTGTCGTCTCTATCCTTGAGCACACGTAAGGGCTCATGGCGATATGCGAATGGGAAAGAGGAGCCTTGATGTCGGCCACTTCTGCGGCGCCTCGCACGCCGCACCATGTGTAACATCCGCCCCAAACACACAAGATTTTGTCCGCTTTGCCCGTGCCCGCACGAGAACTTCCCAGGGGGTCACCCATCCTGGTACTACTCTCGCCCGAGCACGCTTAACTACGGAGTTCTTACGAATTCCGTAGCGGCGCACGGTTTTAAAACGCGTCTTCTATGTTTGGGAGGGGAAATTATATAAGTAGCTCAGGATCTCCTTCTCTCCAGGCGATGTGGGGCTAACTCATGGCCTTGTACACCTCACCTCACCTCACCTCACCTCATCCATCTTGGCATTCCCGCCTCAGGAGTCTTGGCTCTTGGCTATTGGCCTATTGGATCTTGGTCGTCACAATCCACCCCCCTTAGGGCTACACGTCCTCGTGTAGGGTTAGACCCCTCCCATCCCGAGGAGAACCGGCTCTGATACCATTTTGTAACATCCGCCCCAAACACAAAAGATTTTGTCCGCTTTGCCCGTGCCCGCACAAGAACTTCCCAGGGGGTCACCCATCCTGGTACTACTCTCGCCCGAGCACGCTTAACTACGGAGTTCTTACGAATTCCGTAGCGGCGCACGGTTTTAAAACGCGTCTTCTATGTTTGGGAGGGGAAATTATATAAGTAGCTCAGGATCTCCTTCTCTCCAGGCGATGCGGGGCTAACTCATGGCCTTGTACACCTCACCTCACCTCACCTCACCTCATCCATCTTGGCATTCCCGCCTCAGGAGTCTTGGCTCTTGGCTATTGGCCTATTGGATCTTGGTCGTCACACCATGCATTAAAACCCTTGCCGCTTTCACCTGCCTTCAATGACCCTATAAATAGGGGGGTGTGAGTATTTAGTCACCTATTACGAAAAGATCTCTCCCCTTCAGATCGCCCTTGCCATCTTCTCTTTGAGTGTAATGACAACCTCCTCTATACCTGGTGTTGATGTGGCGACCTGCATGGTCGAGCCCATTCCGGCCATTCCTATGTCGATGGCTCCTCCTCTCGACGAGCATATGGGTAAAGTCAATCTTTCTCAGGGAGGCAAGGTCTTTGTGCTGCAGAGCGAGCTAGCAGTGGTCTGGTTCAAAGATGCAGACGGCGAGCCTATTCCTAAGAGCCTGCGCGAAGCCGTCAACATCCCTTCCCATCTCCTGTTCACCCCCATGATGCTCTCGGGGAAGCCATCTACTGGGACCATAGTCTCAGTGGGCCTACTGTGGTCCAGGCTCAGACGCCCTTGAGCCGTCTAGCCGGCGAGCTTCTAGAGCTGGCGGGGTTGTTCCCCGCGCAACTCACGGGGAACTCCTGAGGGATCTTGTACGGGCTTTACCTGCTTGAAGATGCCCTCAACGTGAAGATTCCCCTCTCCTACTTGCTGAATAAGTGGTTCCTTAAGACAGGCTCCACTTATAACGACATCGGCTGCAGCGTCTATTATCTCTTCGAGCGACCTAGCGAAGTGATTCCTTTCTCGTTTATCGAGAATAAGGACCGATACTGGAAGGAGTTCCCATTCGTAGTCATCGGAGGGTGTCAAGGGTGACAGATGGGCATCCCCTCTTATCCAGTAGGCCGCCGAAGTTTCTATTCTAGGAGATCGCCCTCTATCGGGCGGCGGGAAGAAGTGCATCGCGCCTTCAAGGGAGCAATCGCTCGATGCCGTGATCTTAGATTCCCTGGGAGGGCAGACTCCTGAGAAGATCATCGTGCCGGACTTCATGTTCCAACTGAGGAATGCCGAGTCGAGGGCGATCTCCCTGAAGAGAAAGGTCGCTCGGAAGAAGTAGACCGTCGTTCCTCCCAAACCCGGGACAAGCAAGGGAACGAAGAGTGTCGGGGCTCCCCGGTGACAACCCGTGAAAGAAAGCGGGCTCCCCCCATTAACATTGCCGACACCGACACCCTACGGATGCTCAATGAGCCCGATCGACAAATGTTTCGCCGTCGCCTCCTCACAGTGGTTCCATCCTAGGTCACCTACAAGCTCCTCTCAGCCTTCATCTTGCTACCTCGACCATCGTCTCCACCGTGGGCCTCGCATAGGAGGCGCTCGTAGTCCAACGAAAGCTTACTTTGGTCAAGCCCGACGACCCCCGCGTCAAACTCCTACTCTCCACCGCAGAGGTGGAGTCCAGGATGGCAAAGATCCTGATGCAGGACTTTCCCGACGACCTCTCAGTGCCCCTCTTTGTTGCAGTGATGACTCCCAAGGTGGAGACGAGAAAGAAAAGGAGGCATCTCGCCCGGTCAAACCCCCATGCAGCAGGGGGACGTGACGATTAAGTCCGCCTCGCCCAGAGGAATTCGTGAGGACGCTTGCAGAGAGGAAGTGGAATGCCCTCCGAGAGGTGGGGCTGGGATCCGATGTTGGCTCAAACTCGGATGAGGAAGAGTTGTGTCCTCCGAAGCCACCTCGTACGATCTCTACCACGGTGTCTGCACCCGTCGATCTGTCTCCAGCGCTGCCTCACGAGCTTCCTCGTTCAGGAGTCGAGGCTCCGCAGCTCGAAGTGCCACGGATGTCGGCGAGCAAGCTGCCTTCGCTGTCCCCGGCGCCGCTCAGATTCCCATGTTGACCGGGTTGGCACCACAGAGCCCGCCTTCGAGCTACAGCTTTGAGGGCTCGTCTGGGGAGAAGACGGAGTCTGAATGGTGGGGAATCGGATGACCACGATCGTGAGGTCGGTGGTGATCATGTCCCCGAGCTCGCTGCGGAGAAGGAAGCGCACTCCAAAGGTCTCCACGCACAGCAAGGTCGCCTCCAGGCCCAGCTGAATGAGCTTCTTCAGAAAGGGGCCACCGCAGCTGTCGAAAAGTATAAAGCGGAGCGGGTGAAGAAAAGGCTCCGCCAAGATGATAGCGGGGTGGATACGAGCAAACCATGAGCTAGCTCTTATAGCATCCTTTTGTAATATACTTTTTGCTGGATTTTTTCATAGGAGGATATGTGAATGGAGATGCAGGAGACGGGGAGGCTTCAAGATGAGATTCCCATTATCTGAACCCCTCATATCTATCTCTAAATCCCCCCCCCCCCACAACACACACACACACACAATTTTGGCATTCTTAGTGATTGACCAAGGCGCTCTCTTTCTGTTTCAGGAACGAAGCATCGACCACTAAAGACATGTAAATCATCCATTTTTTGTCCTCTACGGTTTGACAAGGCAATTTCATCCTTTGCTGAAGCCAGAGATCCACAGACTCAATTCGAAGAATGTGAATGGATAGAGCAACGAAGCAAAGTTTAGGGTCTCCTCTTCGATCCAAATCTCCCCAGCCCCTCCAACATCACAACCATATCTGCCTCCTCGCACTCTGAGATCCAACATGGCACTGGTGTCCATTGCCGGTGACTATTGTGGATCACAGATTCACGAGGGCATTTTTGCACCAACACGACATTGTGGTAAAGTCAGGGGATAGAGTAGCTGCTAGTCCAATTGGGAAGCAACTAACCATTACCCTTTTGTAAGTCCAATTGAGAAGCAGCTAACCATTACCCTCATTAGGAATCAAATTCATGCATCATACCTCCAATTCGATTTGAACTGAATGAAAACTAAATAAACCATTATCCCCCCAATGTTTCTTTTTTTCTTAAATTATTCGGCGAAGGGGTATCAACGTATTTTTTTCTATAAGGTTCTTTCTCTTTATATAGTAGATATGAGATGCTCATTTTATATCCAATGTTTTAGATGGCTGAGATGATTCCTGGTTGTTGTAGCGTATTGTTCATTTATAGGAGATTGATGGTCATATTATCTATATGGTAGTAACTTCGTTGTCTTTGTCTCGAAGAGAAGTTCATGGAGACGGTCGATGAAGTTGTGTAGAAGATGGGGACGTGTTGGTAGTTTTAAAAATTGTGTTTAGGGTATTGTGGTTAATTTCATATGTTGGTCATTTATTTCAAACATGTTTTTACAATCTGTACCACCATGTATGCTTTAATACATTCTCCTAGTTATCTCCTGTCATGGTAGAGTGGCTCAGTAAATGGGTTGTAGTTTTATCACCTACCAAAGTGTTTCTTTACAATTTTACTTTAACTTAAAAGGGTGCTGATCAGTTAGGTTGAAGTCAAGCCTAAATCGCAGTTGTTCTTTTGCATGCCACTTGGGCTGAGTGTGTTTCATCGGTCGAGCTAGGTGTAACAGACGATTGTTTTAATTTGCATACCATTTGGGGCTGAGTGCAATTCACCAATCGGGCTGGGTGTACGGACAGTTGTTATTCAGTGTGTGTGTGTGTGTGTGTGTGTGTGTGTGTGTGAGAGAGAGAGAGAGAGAGAGAGAGAGAGAGAGAGAGAGAGAGAGAGAGAGAGAGAGAGAGAGAGAGGTTTCGAGTTAAAACCTCAACAAAACCATTCATTTGCAGGCCAACCGAAGCATGGGTGTGGCCTTGGGTTGGGTCATCTAGGGGTTGTCCCCTCACAACCATTAGTTTGCATGTCGGTCAAGGTTTGAAATCAATGGGCAGTCGTCGAATGCCACAAGAGCATGCTTGAGGCCTTGGTTCGGGTTGGGTTGTCTCTAGGTTGTACCTTCATTGTCATTAGTTTGCATGCTGGTCATGGTTGAAATCAGTAAGTTGTCATTGTATGCCACCGAAGCATAGGTGAGTCTTTGGGTTGGGTTGTTTGGGTGGTCATCCCTTTTTTTTTTTTTTTTGAGAGGTAAAAAACGAATTTATAAAAGAAAAACAAGAGCGGTTACAGACCACGGCTTAACTCTAGGTGAGTAAGCAGGACAACAGGCCAAATAGGGCCACACACCGGCACCTAGCCCAAAAAGAAAGCCAGAAAAGATAAAAGAAACACCAGCTCCAACAAGTGAGCCACTGGACACCAACAAATGGAAAGGTACCGCAAAGTTTAAACTGTTATCGGAAACAACCAAAACCCCCACCATCCAGGTCGCGAACCATTTGAGATACAACCCAAACCAATCCCACCATACTGTGTATCACGAACCGACAAAACTCCACGAACTGAGGAACTGAAGAAAAGCACGCAAATCAGTGTTTGCTCCTAGTAGATCTGTCACACACCCCTTTTGGCCAACTTACCTTAGTTCGCTTCCCATCACTAGCAGCAGTTATTTGCTCATCCTGCTGGGTAGCTAAGTCATCCACCCTTGCCAAAAGCTCTTCCTTGAGCACAAGAGAATTCAGGTCAACTCCATCATCACCATCCCCACTTTGCCAACCAATGCCCAGCAGGGACAAAATCTTATGATTGATGCGTAAGAAATCAAAATGATAATCAGGATAATCATACAAGATCTCCTCCATGAATTCCTTCTGTTCCTGGGGATCTAAGAAAAACTTACCCTCCATTTGACCATGGCTCTTTTGAAGTTTCATCACGAACGATTTAAGTATCGCAGCCTCTTCTGTAGTATGCTTGAACTTTAGAAAAGCTTTAGCTAGGTTGAGCCCTTTCAATTTGCTCCTCATACACGGGTCCACAGAAGGCCCACCAAGATCGTCAACCATAATTACAGCAGCTGGCTCTGTAACACCAGCATCTTTACCACCAGCAGTCACTGTAACACCAACAGACTCTGAAACAACAGCACCCCCAACAGACTTTGAAACAAGACCACTGACTGCATCATCACCCCCAACAGACTCTGAAACAGCAGCAACTCTATCGCCAACATCCTCTGTAACAACAGCATCGTCTTTGCCACCAGAATCTGTTACCACAGCATCAGCAATAGACTCTGACACAACAACATCCGCACCAGCAAAATGCTCTGTTGCAACAGCATCAGTAGCTCTCACAGGCTCTGCAGAACTCTCACTATGCGTAACATTGATTACAGCTTCACCCAAAGTTGCATCTCCAGCCCCTTCTGCATGAATAACAACACCACCAGCTCCAGCCATAGCAGCATCCTCTGCAAGTGTAACAGAACAAACAGCATCCATTGCACCTTGCGTAACATCTGCAAAAGCTGTAGGTGCTGCCAAGCCAGCACCAGCACCACAGCCTACAACATCACTGAAATTGTCAACCCCAACCACTCCTTCCTCATCAAGAGCTGAAAACCGGGAACTAGTAGGCAAGGGAGTCGTCACCATTAAGTTAGGCATCCTCGACTTATCAGGTGCCCCACCAATGTCCTGCCATCCTTCTTCTACAACTCCCTTACCTTTGGAGGATGATGGATTACTCTCTTGGGGAATCTTCCTAGCAATCGGAGCACCCGAATGCACTAAAGGTTGCCAAGCTTGTGCTGGTCGAGCTCGGATCAACTTTGGGTGTTTAATACAAGTATCGCCATCATGATCAAAACTATTACAAGCTTTGCACCTCGTAGGGATCCAGTCATACGTCACCGACTGCCAAGAATGAAACTCCCCTTTATCATTCCGCGCTTGAACTCTACTTGGAAGCTTATCTTCCACATTGATCTCCACACAAATCCGGGCAAATTGGGCTCTGGTGCCTCCAGCTGTAGCTTGATCCATGTAAATAGGAGTTCCAAACACACTCCCTAACCGGCTTAGCATGGGTTCAGTCCACAAATCTCCTTCAAGATTTGGGAAATTGGCCCAGATAGGAATAGTTGAGACCAACTCCCGATCACTGCACATACCCCTCGCCCATTTCCTCACAATCAAAGGACGACCATCGAAGTGCCATGTTTTGCCTTCAAGAATGCGAGTAAAATCAGCTTCAAGCTCGAATCTGAACCAAAACACTCCGTTTGCTCGAGAAAGAATGTCCAAACTTCCCTTAGGCTGCCAATTATGCATAATAAAATTTTTAAGATGGATGTAAAATGGCCTTCTCCCAAGGACAAACCCTACCAAAGTGTGCTCCCATCTTTTACAGTTAGCTTCAAGCTCTTGTTGTGGACAAATGGCAACTTTTTGCCCTTCAAACATGCCCGGTTCAATAAAGCGCAGCCGGAGTTTCTCCAATGGAAGCGGAGAGTGAGGGGGCCCCGACGACGCACAACCCGCTGCCCCTATCTTCCATGCAGAACCCACCGCAGGTCTAGATTCGGGCATATTGGCAAACATCTGGTGGGTTGTTGGAATAACAGTCATGGTGATTGCAGAAATTGGAGAAGACCTTTCAGCAGTCACCTTCTGGGCGGCTACAAAATCCTCTGGCCCAGAAGTAGCCACCCCTGAAGAAAGTGGAACCACAATAGAGCCCACCTTGATCTTGCCATGCTTGCTCGGCCTCCTCTCACCCTGAATAGGACCTGCTGTAGCACGAGCAGTAGCAACATCAACAAATCCACCCAAAGTGGGGGCCACCGGCGGTGAGAACTCCTGAATAGTCTCCAGATCCACAGGAATCGAAGGAGAAGCTGCCTGAAGAGAGGCTGCAACTCCAAGATGCCCCTTTGGTGTGCTTCCATGGCTGGAACCGCTCTTGCTACCTTCCACCGGATGAGGATTGGGTAGAAGAGGCACAACAACCTCATCATGCGACAGAAGTTGAGGCCGACCCGAACTCCGGACCTCCCCACCAAGACTCTGCGGAAGTGAATGCCCACTACACCCGTCCCTCCCTCCGAATCCATGAAGGTGAGGCTCTAGAGGGGGCTCCATTGCCCCCGACTTGGGTGGTCATCCCTTGAGAGAGAGAGAGAGAGAGAGAGAGAGAGAGAGAGAGAGAGAGAGAGAGAGAGAGAGAGAGAGAGAGAGAGAGAGAGAGAGAGAGAGAGAGAGAGATGCCACCAAAGCATGGGTGGGGCCTTGGGTTGGGTCGTTTGCGGGTTGTACTCCCATAGTCATTCGTTTGCGTGCTAGTCGGGGATGAAACTAGTCGACAATCGTCGAATGCCACCGGATCATGGGTGAGATCTTGGGTCGGGTCGTATGGGGGTTGTCCCCTCCAACGGGGGGAGAGAGAGAGAGAGAGAGAGAGAGAGAGAGAGAGAGAGAGAGAGAGAGAGAGAGAGAGAGAGAGAGAGAGAGAGAGAGAGAGAGAGAGAGAGAGAGAGAGAGAGAGAGAGAGAGAGAGAGAGAGAGAGAGAGAGAGAGAGATTAGGATTTTGTTGCCAGGCTTGATTTATTGGGCCCCCCTAATAATATTGTTACTGTTCTCGAAATGTTCCACTGCCACGCTCGAAAGCTTATGACCTCCTTCAAAATATTATTATTGTTCATGAACTATTATTGTCGCCCTCAAAATAAGTAAATTGCCTTCTAAATTGTCACCGTTCTCAAAATGTATTTCGTCGCCCTAAATTGTTTCGCCGCGAAAGGTTGTTGTGCTGGCCGCCGAAGGTGGCCGTCCGAGTGCCGATAAGATTGAACTACGGAAGAATGTCGGACAGTCGGAGGCTAAAAGAGGGGCTCAGATCATGAATGCAAAGTGCTCACAATCCAGGTGGAAACTGATTTTGCAAAGTCCTAACAAGGCCATCCGAGCCCGGTCCATGCTTGCCACTGTCTTCCAATACTTAACCTGGGGCCGAGATGGATAATTTGGGCTTTCATTGAGTGTGGCCCAAGAATATTATGTGAAGTTTGAGCCCAAATACAGCACGAACAAGGGCCGAGATTTAGCATGGTTCAAGTCAGAATCCTTGGAAAATGGAAATTGATTTTGCCAATTGTCAAAAAAATATGTATAAAAGAATGCTTTTTAATTATTGGGAAAGTAAGGCTGCCTTCCAACTTTGATCCACTTATTAGAGAGAGAGAGAGAGAGTACTAACTAATCTTTTAAAAAAATACCAATTAACATCAAACGGTCATTAAATGTCATTGAATATATATTTATCATTTTTATAGTAGGTTTGTAATATGTTTGTAATAGGATTTATGAGAAAGCTGTATTCACACACGGGAGAGAGGGCTCCGTTTGAACTCTCTCTCTCTCTCTCTCTAGATTTTGATCGACAGCTAGATCTTATGGGTGCATAATCTGGTCAAGAGACTCACAGGCCCACAATAACAGTGGGGTCCCGTAGTCCTTTATGGGCTTCACGACGATTGTGGGATCCCCACCCTGCTTGGGGCCCACGATGATTGTGGGACCCCCAATCCCTGTCTGGGGTCCACGATGACGTCTGTAGGACCCCAAGCCTTGCTTGGGGCCCATGACGATGGTAGGATCCCTAGCTCTGTCTAGGGCCCCCAGAGATAGCACAATCACCCTCCGAGACTCTATAAATAGGATGGTCGGTACATATATTCTAGATGAGAATTCATGTTCTTAGATCCAATTTTCACTTTCTGGAGCTCAAACATTCTCCATCTTCCCTTTTCTTTGATTGCTTATATTAGTGACGCTTGACTTTTTAAGATCACCTTACATTTCAAAGATAGTGGATTCGAGATTGCATCTTACCGCACGGAGACGTGGGCTTCGACCGAACTTTGTTACCATATCGCGTGCCAATTCTACTTTCTACATTCTACCCTCTTCTCTCTAATCTACTCTCTTCATTCAAAAGTGTCTATGTGACAGCTCAGCACATTACAATGCATCTTACTCGAATTCCATCGACTGTTGGCGAGAAATCGTACGACGATCGTTATTTTCCCCCACAAATCTATCTCGTGCCTTTTTGTCCTAACTAGCTTGTGAACAGTCGTAGCATGTTATATAAATTTAAGAAAAATAAAAATAATAATAGTTGGGCTTCGGGTTTGAATTTTGGGCTAGGTTATGAATTGCACGTTAAAGAATGTCAAAGCTATCAAGGTATTTCAATATTCAAAAATCATAATTGAATATTGGAAAATCATGATATTTTGATTCAATTTTCTTGTTGCTTGAATGTCTTTAGACTTCTATAACTTAAGTAAATATGAGGGACATTGAATGACCTTGTGGATGCATAGAATTTGATCACATTGTTTTTTGGTACATCCAAGGAGGCCATATATCAGCTAAACAACCCTTGCCAAGCACGATGTCTGGTCTAGCCGCCCAAGTTCCCCAAACACCCCCCAAAGCCCAAAGATCAGCAAATAGGGCAGATTCCACAATGGCAGCCCATTAGGGCTGGCAATTTTGGACCTGACACAGCAGACCCGACACGAAGTTAGCGGGTCTGAGTCTGGGTTAAACGGGTTCGGGTCATAAAACGGGTCGACACGATAGACCCGTTTAATAAACGGGTCGGGTCTGGGTTTAGGGTCCGGACACGGTAGACCCGGAAAGACCCGTTTAAAATTCAACGGGTCGGGTCGGGTCTGGTCTGGTCTAACCACAATCCGATATTGTAATATATAGTACCAGCGGGTCTATCGGGTCGGATCGGGTAAACTAAATAGCCCCGTGTGGTAAATGGGTCCTTACCGGGTCTACCCGTTTATTATCGGGTCGGGTACAGATTTAGGATCTAGACACGATTAGTTAAACGGGTCGGGTCCGGGTCTAGGGGTTTTGGACACGACCCAAAACTAGACCCGACCCGACCCGACGACACCCCTACAGCCCACCAATAACAATCGCTTGAGCCCCCGAAGCAAGTGTAAGAGTCAAAGGCATGATGCATGTAGGAGAAGAAGGAAGACCTCGAACTTGCTTCAATGTCGCAGCCAGCCTATAGGATATGTGCCACCCTTGCCATTGTTGCTAGGTGTTACGAAGACGATGGTTTTGGAGGAAAAACTCCATATATTTTCTCTACAATCTCAAGCATTACATACGACTACCTCTCTATATATAGAGGGAGAATACACAGCATTGTGTTACCACAGCCGAGGTGGGACTATAATACTAACACCCCCCCTCAAACTCACGGTGGGTCAACCACTGAGAGTTTGCGGATAAGAAATCAGAAACGAGGAGATGGATGACACTTCGTGAATAAGTCAGCAATCTGCTCCGTCGAAGAGACATAAGGCAAAGAGATGGCCGGTCCCAGCCTCATACTGCTCTCTGGAGAAATAGCAATCTAGTTCAATGTGCTTGGTCCGCTCATGAAATACCGGATTACTGACAATCTGAATAGCACTTTTGTTGTCACAATGAAGAGCAGTGGGACCCGAGGTATCAACACCAAGATCTCGAAGAAGACAGCGGAGATGAACGATCTCCTTTGTAGCAGTGGCCATGGCACGAAACTCGGCCTCAGTACTAGAGAGAGAAACCACCTTCTGCTTCTTGCTCTTCCAGGAGATAAGAGAGTCACCAAGAAAAAGGCAGTAACCAGTAGTCGAGCGTCGAGTAGTTGGGTCCCCTGCCCAGTCAGCATCAGAGTATGTACGAAGAGCTAGAGAGGAGGATGACGAGAAGAAGAGCGACCGAGTGATAGTGCCACGAAGGTACCTAAGAGTCCGAAGAAGAGCAGCGTAGTGAACAGAGTGAGAGGCATTCACAAACTGACTGAGAATACTGACAGCATGGGCAATATCCGGTCTGGTGATGCAGAGATAGACGAGCTGACCAACTATCTCGCGGTACCTGGTAGGATCTGAGAGGGGCTCACCGTCCGTAGGGCGGAGTTTCACATGAAGTTCAAGAGGAGTGTCGACTGTACGACAATCAGATAGTGTAGCCCGAGCAAGAATGTCAGCTGTGTACTTCTGCTGAGAAAGCAGAATTCCCCTAGTGCTCCTAGCAACCTCCAGGCCAAGAAAATAACACAGAGAACCCAGATCCTGTTGGAATCTAATCCGGGTCAGAGGCTCGCAGCGGAAACGATTTGGCGGTCGAAAGACCGTTCATGGTGCACGTTACACGATTTAAACTTTCATTGAAACTAATCTGCATATGTGTGCATGTGTATGCACGAGAATCGAAAACCCCTAACGGCAATCTAGCGTAATGATTAACTTAGCATGGATGCAAATCATAATGCCCGCTAGATCTACATGTTAGATTACACATACCTTTCGTACGGATCTTTTAACCGCGGAGAATTGTCTTCTTTGTCGATGGAGACGGAAGATCGTTCGCGAAGATGCCGACGGTACGAATGGAGATGTTGCCTTCTTGTTCACCCGATCTCACACGATGCACGGAACGTCGCTCTCGGATCTCTGAGTGCCTCCGAAGAACGACCCTTCTCCTTCTTCAGAACTTCACACGAGGAAGACGAAGTAGCAAGCGGGAAACGGAGAGAGATTAGGGAGAGAACTAGAGAGATTAGAGAGAGGAGGGGGTTCGGATTTTGCATCCTATGGGGCCGGCGCCCCATAGGTCCCTTTATAGGGCCGGCCAATCCCCTTGGATAGGGATCCAAGGGGATAATGACCCCCTCTCATTATCTCTCCATTATCTCCTTTTTATCTCTCCGCGTATTTATCCGTTTTCCCACTTTTTAGGGCTCGATCTTAATCGTTTTATCGCCCTGTCCCTATCTATATGGCCGGCCCTATAGATGAGGGATTCTTATCCCTACATCATAGGGCCGGCCCTAGCAAGGTGTCACACCACTGGGGTCGGCCAACAATGAGGTCCGGCAGAGTGAGGTTTTTACCAAAACGCCCCGACGCCTCATTTTGACCATTTCTAGCGTGCGATGCCTAGCGGCCATTACTTAAGTGATCTTTACTAGTTACCTACTATTAACTGAGGCCACCGGAGGGTGCCTCTAGCAAAGTCAACTAGTCAACTCGCAACATACCCCGGTGCATCGCACCTATGCAACGAAGTTCACTTATGGCTAGGGATTACTACATACGACTCTGCACTAGTCTCGGGCTCAACCCTTAGTACTCGTATGTAGTTACGCATCTACCGTGCTCTAGTGCCATGCACACACGGAGCGTATACTTCTTTCTTCCTCATGCTTATGGTGTTCCGAGGAGACGGTTCAAGAACCGTACATAATGTTGATAAGGTGGAACCATCAGGGACCGGGGTTCATGGCTTCCAACTCAAGCTCGATCGACACACTACCCGAGTGTACCATCGATCCTCTGAGCTCGAGTTAACCTGCGTAGCCACCCAGAGTGCGACGCAGGCTGCACTCCAATTCACCCAGACTTACTATGTTCTCCATCATACCCCTTCTCTCCGCTTAGTAGTGGTAAACCCGTTGTCCCTCCACTTGATGCCATGATTCACTTCGAGCGGTGAAGACTACCGTCAGACTCGAATAATCATATGACTTGGTTCCTTCCAGGTTGACCTATACATCGTACCTCTGATTACCCCGTCGAGTAACCGAACCCTGTCAACAGTCAAACTGATGACCACCAGGCCTGGGTTTGGTACAGTGTAAGTCACACCAAGGAACGCACCTCCCATCAGGGGTGTGGATGGCCTGCAGGAGTGACACGCTAATGCAACGCCAGCCGGGTAACCCAGTACACCGTGGTTTTGGATCACTGCATATGGACCCTCACACATTGGTGCGCCAAAGCACTACGCAACTGGTTAGTCCATCAGTCGTGGTTCCTCAGGGTTTAGGACCGTTTTACCCTAAGCAGAAACACGGCTTAGTGTACCAGTGTCTGCTCACTGATCTTGTACACCGTGTTAGTTCCATTCAGCCACAGACACTGTGCCTGGTGATGACCATGGTGAAGACATCCATGAACTGTCATCGCCAACAGCTTACCATGATGAGGCGACCAACCTGATCATAGCTACGAACATATTTAGGTTATACGGGACCAATCCACTTAGTCTTCAACTCAGTGGACTACCATATAACCATGGCTCTCTGTTCTCTAAAGAACACGTAACTATGTTACGCACACTATATGCATCTCATGTAATAATAACTATCAATCTTATTAGACCAAAACATAAAGTTTTACAAGCTTAGAACACATCAATCCTAACAGATCCTTCATCTGAAATTGGCTCCGAAGATGCTCCTGAAGGGAGGCTATGGCACGAGTGTCATCACCAGTAAGAATCATGTGATCGACATAGAGAAGAATGATGGCCCGGCCGTGGGGGGAAGTCCGCACAAACATAGAATGGTCTTGAAAACTCTCTACAAAGCTGATTTCAGTAACTTCCCAACAAAAACGCTCAAACCAGGCACGAGGAGCCTGTTTGAGGCCATAGATAGCTCGACGAAGACGATATACATGCTGAGGAGGTGTGCTAAGGCCCGGAGGAGGCTGCATATAGACAACCTCAGAGAGATCACCGTGAAGAAAAGCATTCTTCACATCCATCTGTGATAGGGGCCAATCCCTAGCCGCAGCAACAGCGAGAAGAGTCCGAATAGTGGTCATCTGAGCTACTGGAGCAAACGTCTCATCATAATCAATCCCATACTCCTGAGTGAAACCGCAAGCAACAAGACGAGCTTTGTACCGGTCAATAGAGCCATCTGGGCGATGCTTGATCTTAAGACCCATTTGCAGCTGATGGGCGCGATACCAGGAGGTAGAGGCACAACGTCCCACGTCTGAGTCTGTGCAAAAGCCTGAAACTCCTCAGCCATAGCCTGCTGCCACACAGGGTACTGCAATGCCTCTCTATAGGACCTAGGCTCTCTGTCTGTGTGAAGGGCAGTAAGGTAGGTAACGAACTGAGGCGAGTAGGAAGTAACAGCTGCAAAGCCAAAGCGATCAGGGGAGTAGCCAAAGCGGTCGGGAGGGCGATGCTCTCGCTGGGGGTAGCGAGGAGGACTGTGAGGATCCACATCCGGTAGAGATAGGGTGCTCGAAGTGGACGGAGTACCAGAGGAGTCACTGACAGACGAAGACGAGACAGGTGGAATGTCGGATGGAGGATAAGCAGACATAGGAGACGAGGGATCCGAAGGAGATGAAGAACTCAAGCGTGTAGCAGGGATGACGACGGGAGCAGGAGGCAAAGACTCAAGAGCAGGAGCAGGAGGCAAAGACTCAAGAGCAGGAGCAGGAGCAGGATGAGGAGCTAAGAAAGGAGGAGAAGGTGAAAGAGAAGGAGGCATCTCAAGGAAGGAGAGATCCTGAGACGCAGGAGAGTAGTAAGGAACATGTTCAACAAAAGTGACATGTCTAGAGATGCGAAGACGACGAGCTAGGGGGTCATAGCAACGATACCCCTTGTGCTCAGAACTGATGCCCAAGAGTACACACTTAGTGGACCTAGCTAACAGTTTGTTACGCTCATGAGAAGGAAGGAGGACAAAACATGTGCACCCAAAAGTACGCAACATGCTGTAATCAGGAGTCGTGCCATAGAGACGCTCATGAGGCAAAACACCTGCGAGGACAGAGAAAGGGGTGATGTTAATAAGGTTGACAGAGGTCAAAATGGCCTCTGCCCAGAAGGTGCGAGGAACGCACGAGGAGATAAGCTGAGCACAAGCTGTCTCAAGAATATGTCGATGCTTTCGTTCTGCAACACCGTTCTGCTCATGAGTATGAGGACATGATTGTTGGAAAAGAGTCCTATGAGACTGAAGGATAGACCGCATTGTAGAAGAGAGATATTCGCGGGCACAATCGGACCTAAAAGTTTTAATACGGGCATGAAACTGAGTATGAACCATGTTGGTGAAGGTCTGATAGACGTCGGGAATGTCAGAACGCTGACGAAGGAGATACACCCATGTAAATCGAGAATAATAATCAATAAAGCTAACATAGTAAAAATAGTCATTCATAGAAGAAAGAGGTGCATGACCCCAAATATCTGAGTGCACTAGATCAAACGGATTACAGGACTGCGACAAACTGGTAGAAAAGGGGCTAGCAAAATGCTTAGCCAACTGACATCCTGTGCAAAAAGAAAGACGAGAGAATGAACCACGACCTAAAGCACCAGATTGGAAAAGACTTTTAAGTCGAGGTTCAGACACATGACCTAGCCTCCGATGCCACAGGTCGGCATCAGAAGAAACAGCACTACAGACGACCAAAGGAGAGACAGGAGGTAAATGAAGATACTCCAGGTGATATAGGCCACCAACCCTACGAGTAGCACCAATCCTCTGTCCCGAGCGTGAATCCTGCACAACACAAAAAGAGGGAGAGAAAGTAACTGTCAGACCGGAATCACAAAGGCTGCTAATAGAAATTAGGTTCATGCGAAGCTGAGGAGCATGTAGAACAAATGGTAAAGAGAGAAAGCCCGAAGTGATGGACCCAGTCTACGAGATGGCTAGAAGAGAGCCATCCGCAGTGTGGATCGGAGGAATGTGGTGGGCGAGAGAACATGCAGTAAGAATAGAGTGATCAGGGGTCATGTGGTGAGAGGCCCCAGAGTCCATAATCCAAGGTGCAAAGGTACCCGAGGTGGCAGAGAAGGCAGAGAGACCGGAGGGGGGGCCGGAAAGACCAGCAGTAGGCTGTAGAAGGAGCTGCTCAAGACGCATCTCGAGATGCTGAAGGCGATCCGTTGTAGTAGTTGCGGTAGAAGAGGGGGCAGGAATAGTAGTGCTAGCAACGGCAGCTGCAGGTCGATTACGGTGAGGTGGGCTTGCACGCTTTTCTGGATGGAGAAGCCAACAGGAGTCAATCGTGTGCCTCGTCTTGCCACAGTGGGTGCATCGCCGAGTATCAGGCAGACCGGCGGGACGAGATCCACCCCGAAAAGGAGGAATTTTCGGGGGGTGAGTGGCCGCTAAAACCCCCTCAAAGCTAGAGGGTACAGGTGCCCTGCGTGCAGCCACAGTGCGCAGACGTGTCTCCTCGGCAAGAAGCTCAGCGATGACAGCATCGAGACGAGGAAGCGGATCTCGATGAATCAGCTGACCCACAAGAGGAGAGAACTCGGGACGAAGAGCCATCAGAAATTGGTAAAGTTGTCGCCGTTCCCGAAAAAGCTGTAACTCACGCTAGGAGGCACTGACTCTGGATACCTCCAACAGAGGGGGCTCCAAGGCCTGGAGCTCACGCCAATAGCCGCGCGTAAGGCTATAAAACTGTTGAATGGTCTGCTCCCCTTGATGAGCAGACTGGGCCTGAGATAAGAGCTGGTACTCGCGGGCCCCGCTTTGTTCCACAAAGCGCTCAGTAAGGTGGGCCCAAAGTTCTGCCGCAGTAGAGAAAGTGACAAGATCTGCACGAAGATAACGATCAACCGAGGCACCTAGAAAGGCACGAACGCGGCGGTCACGAACACTCCAAGAGTCAGAGGCCACGGGATGAGGGGTTGCTGTAGAGGTTGCAGTAGGAGCAGGAGTTGAGCCATCGAGGTGACCGTATAATGCACGACCATCCAAAACACTCCGGACTGTAGCCGACCACGCAGTCCAATCCACGACTGTCACAAGAGGAAAGTCCGTAGAGACTGGAAGAAAATCCCTTGTCTGCTCGATAGGTGTCGCCGAGAACTGGGCTGAGGACACTCCAGAGGACTGATCAGAAAAAGCCATGAGTTACAGGGCGCAGCGCATGTAGGAAGAGCAATACGGGATAGGTACAGGTACGGGATAGGCACTGGTGCGGGATAGGCACTGGTGCAGGATAGGCACTGGTGCAGGATAGGCACTGGTACGGGATAGGCACAGATACGGGATACTCGTCCGGTGCGAGATAGGTACTGGTGCGGGATACGTGTCCGGTACGGGATAGCACCGTACGGTTTGGACTCGGTGCGGGATATTTGGCCTGCTCTGGAGCCGGGGGGGCGGCGCGCGGTCGGGCGCAGGCCGGGGGGCGGTGAGCGAGGTCGGTGCCGGAGACGGGCGCAGCGGCCGGGCGCAGGGCGGGGGCTGGTGCCGGAACGCCGCACGGCCGGGGACGTGGTCGACTCCGGAGGGGAGCAGCGCCGGGACCGGAGGGGAGCAGCGTCGGGGCGGGCGGGCGCAGCGCCGGAGGGGAGCAGTGTCGGGGAACGTGCGCAGCGCCGGAGGGGAGCAGCGCCGGGGAACGTCGCACGGCTGGGCGCAGCGCCGGGGAACGTGGCAGGGCGAGCGCAGCACCGGAGGGGAGCAGCGCCGGGGCGGGCGGGCGCAGGGCCGTGGTCGGCTCCGATGCCGGGGAACATCGCTCGGCCGGGCCGGAGGGGAGCAGAGGTTTGGCAGCGAACGGAGCTCGAAGGGAGAGAGAGAGAGAGAGGAAGAGAGAGAGAGAGAGAGAGAGAGAGAGAGAGAGAGAGAGAGAGAGAGAGAGAGAGAGAGAGAGAGAGAGAGAGAGATATGAGCACGGGTTAAGAACCCGACTCTGATACCATTTTACGAAGACGATGGTTTTGGAGGAAAAACTCCATATATTTTCTCTACAATCTCAAGCATTACATACGACTACCTCTCTATATATAGAGGGAGAATACACAGCATTGTGTTACCACAGCCGAGGTGGGACTATAATACTAACACTAGGATTGGAGAGAAAGCTGGTATTACATCCTAACCCATTCAGCCCCGATAGTATTAGCAGTCAATAAGTAAGCGGGATTATCAATTCCAAATTGAATCTATCGGGTGTCAAAGCTCTTAATCTGAAGGCCCTCTTGGTTGCGAGGTCAAGCAATCTTTCCCATGCGATCGAAAGGTTAGTTCTTTGATGAACGGAATATGTTATAGAAACTTATCACATTCGAGGTCTTTCTATGAGGATGAATATGAGAGCAAGATGAAAAGAACTGCATCCCGGTCTTCATCCACAAGTTGTGTAATCGAATCCTCTGGGCTTCCTCCGATCTTTGTGGCAAGTTTATCTTTTACCTCTGTGATGGGCTTATCTTATTAAAGTGTGGAGCCTAAGTTTGAGGAACAACATGAAACCCAAGATGAAGCCCAAAAGGACCAAGGAGTAAAGAGCAAAGAAGAAAGGAACTGAGAGCTTGAAACTTGAAGCAGGAGGCAGATGTAAAAATTTCAGCAAGTCGTCCGTAAGATGGGGTGATCGTGCACATGACCTGGAAGCATAGCATGTGCACGATGTCTCCTTTGTGCTCATGACCTTATTGGGGTGATACACAAAAGAAGTTGATATGTTAAGAGGATTTGTACACAATTTGGTCAAATCATGAGCATGATCGGAGACGGCAGAAAAGTCGGGCGAGTAATCTCCATATCTAAACATGCACACGATGTGCCCATCATGCGCTTGATTTACTTGGCTAGGCTATGTGCAAGTTGTTGTACAAGACTTGGACTCCTATTTTCATTGGGGCTTATATATAAGCTTATTATAGTTTTTTGGGTGATGAAGAAAACTTGTTGTAATATGTGTGTGTGTGTTTGTATGTGTGTGTGTGTGTGTGTGTGTGTGTGTGTGTGTGTGAGAGAGAGAGAGAGAGAGAGAGAGAGAGAGAGAGAGAGAGAGAGAGAGAGAGAGAGAGAGAGAGAGAGAGAGAGAGAGAGAGAGAGAGAGAGAGAGATGGGTGACTTGCAATCGAGTGATTTGTGCGCTCTCTGTTCTTGATTTGGTGGAATCAACAGATGTGGTGTGAGAGGACGTAGGAAAGTTGACGAAGCTCTGTAAATCTCGATTTGTTCTTTTTTTGGTTTCTTGTATGATTTCATATCGTTATTTTTTCTTATGTATCATATCCGTTCCTACCCTGGGCGTTTGAGCGACTACACCCGTCCTAGTAAGGGGTGTTTGGCATCAACCCATAACTGCTCATTTCTATTACTAACGGCTAGTTTCGTGCCGCGAATATGAAGATTTGGCAATGAACTTTTCCCGTTCCGTGCGATTCTCTGCCAACAGGAACACTAACCCCCCAATTTATACTAGAAATTGTAATTGACAAAAATACCCTCTGTTGGATGAGGTTTAAGCGGAATTGTTGTGCTGCATGCCAAACACCCCCTAATATGCTGGTGGATCGCGACCATCCCGTAACATATCTCTCATCTTTATGGCGAATTTATTAATCCGTACTCCTGTGTGACAATATTATAAGTAAATGCTAGTTTCAAACTTTGGTCTCTCTTGTGCTCTAAGCACTAACATGTAATGCACTGACCGTGAGATCCCTCCAACAAAATAAAAGGGGCTATGTGTGATTGGTCCCTCTAACATATCGAATTTAGTGATAAAGACAACCAATATCGTTAATTAGTGTTAAGTCCTCTTGATAGAAAATATCATTTTTTAATTTCCCCTGCGGCCAGTTGTACACTTGAGCAAGACCCTACTTGCATTTGTACATGTGGGCACTGGTCCTGTAGCAAAAAGAGTAACAATCTTCGAAAATTGTTACTCTTTTGCTACAGTGAAATCACTATAGCAATTTTTTTGTAAAATCCTGCCAATTTTATTTTTGGGGATTTAGTGATAACTCCCTGACAAAGGTATCAACTTGCAATATGCTCTCCTACAAGTTCCGTATTGCAATAGCTCCCTCCCAAAATCCCGCCACATAGAAAAAAAAGGACAATAGCGTCCAGCCCAAGTTCATTAAATTTACATTTTCTGCCATCAACTTAACACAAATAATTTTTTCATGAAAATCAATTAAAATCACTCCAGATTGTCAATTTAAAACCACAAAATAAATTATTTTTTCTGTATATTTTTATCAAAAAAAAATTATTCTGTCAACCAACCAAATAGTTACTCTTTTTTACCTAATTGTTACTCTTTATGTGCGAGATAGAATCAACTTGGTTTCGCATAGTTAAATGCATTTTTTTTTCACAAAGATAATCATATTGTAACGAGATGAGTAGAAATACCGCTACAATCTCTCGACAAGTAAGGCATTTTACCATATCAAATTGTTACTCTTTACCAATTGTTACTCTTTTGCTAAGATTGCTGCACTTTATATGTAAGGCTAAAATTATCATTTGAAAGCTTTTGTTATTACATGTACGCGGTAGAAGTAGCCCGTGTTAGCCAAAACTAATGAATTTTTGCTTTTTAACGATAGTTACTCTTTTGCTACGATTGTTACACTTTATCTATAGGGATAAAATTGTCATTTAATTTTTTTTGGTATTACATGTGCATGGGAGAAGGAGGTCGCGTTAGCCAAAACTCAACTACATATAAAGTGGCATTTCAATCTATCACATAAATGCCCAAAGTGGCATTCGAACTTATGAATGGTGCTACACATTCTTTCACAAAGAACAGAGCTTGGGGGGTTTTTGCACTACTCCCACGCTGCCCTTGGACACCGGTCGGCCTCCCTCGAGCCGTTGATGCAGAGAGGACGCAGAGGAGAATCACCGGAGATCGTTCATTTGTACCGATGTTCGACGATTCTACGTTGGTGGACTCCGTAGTCCGGGACAAGCTCCGGCCATGGGGTCCATGCATGCGGTGGAGGGGCTGTAGCCATGTGGCCACGAGGGTGGTTCGGGTGGCTCGGGTTTGGATTATGGCTGTTGCCGACCGGGCAGGTTCGACGCCATGCAGAGAGGGCCGCAAGGGTTTTGTAGCGGTAAAATTACCATTTAAATTTTTTTGTTATTGCATGTGTGGCGGAGAAGGAGATCGCGCAAGCCAAAGTCCAATTACAGGGGCTTAACGTTAGTTCAAACTTTACATAGCCTTAACGTAAAACGGAAACCTTTTTAAGGAGCCAACGTTTATAACCCCATTTTTGCTATAGTGAAATCAAAGAGTAACAATTTGCACAGATTGAGTAACAATCTGTACAAATTGTACTTTTTTGCTACAATGAAATCACTAGCAATTTTTTTTCTTAAGAAATCTTGTTAGGGAAAAAAATTTATACAGTGAAATCACTGTAGTAAAAGAGTAAGAATCTTTACAGATTGAGTAACAATCTTTGTAGAGTAATGATCTGTGCAGATTGTTACTCTTTTGCTACAGTGAAATTACAGTAGCAATATGTTTTTCTGTGAAATCCTGTCTAAAAAAAATTGCTACAGTGAAATCATTATAGCAAATTTGTGGGTTGGAATTTTGTAGCGGCAAGGACGGAGGGGCATGCACTAAGGGGCAATTTGACCTCTCACTAAGTCTTCCAAATAAAAATTGTGTAATAACTTATACATTTTTTCTTTTTCCATTCGTAAGGTGACATCAGAGGTCTCGCTTCAGTGGGTCCCAACTAACCAACTTCACATCACCCGTGGGAGTTCAGATCTCCAGTCAGTCAGTCCCGATTAGTGGATCCGCGAGCATGACAACCGCACGATGGATAGCGAACCAAAACTAAATCTCACTTCATCGACCTTGTGTGGCTGTGATGAGCACCGGGCCCTCCGACCGGGGCCGCTCGACTGGAGGAGATCTGAACTCCACGTGTGCATTCTGTCATCCGAGTTGCCGTGGGTGCCGCCTCAGAGAAACTTGGATGGGAAGGCCAGGTCTTACGATATAGCAATGTAGGGATAGGGATGGCAACGGTGTAGTTTAAAATCAAAAACCAGGGTAAACTACACCACATAGTGTGGTTTTGGTTTGCCAAAATATAATACAATTACAGTGCGGTGCGGTTTCGGTTTTTGGTTTCGGTATAGCGGTGCGGTTTCGATTTTAACCAAAACCGCATAAAACCGAATCATTTAGGCTATTCTAATGATAAACCACAATGCACCACACTGCATCACACCGCATGGTGCGATTTCGGTTTTACATAATGATACACCCTCACGGTACGGAGCAGTTTCGGTGTTGCGGTACGGTTTTGATTTTGCCCAAACATCGAAACTGCACCGTTGTCATCCCTACTTAGGGACACCTATCACGGCACGCATTGAGCATGGCCCCCACAAGGCAATGGTCAAGGGGTCGTGATATGATGGGCCATGATAGGCATCCCTACGACATTATCACGTAAGAAATTGCTTCTCGTCCATCCCGTTGTCTACCTAGATCATGCCATCCTGATGTGGCATTCGATCACAGCCGTCTGTTGTGCCCAGCCCTGACAAGTGAATCTCACTCGGCAAGACTGGCAGACAAAGGATGGTTGTGATCACGTGCCACGTCAGGATGGCCGGACACGGATGGAAAACCGGATGGCTGAATAGCATAGCTTCATGCTGTATAAGGCCTCCCCATCCAAGTATTTTTCGGGTGCCCCACCCGCTCTTTACTTTATATCGGACCTTGCAACGAGTCCGATGTTGACTGACTGATGACGGATTGAAACGTGCCACCCTGTGACCCACACTATTAGACTCATCTTAAGAGCAAGCAAACGACCCAACGTTTAGTTTTGGTTAGAAGGTCGTTGTTATGGGGGGTTAGCCATGCAAAGCTCCAAAAGTAATAGAAAATAAAGTAGAGAGAGATCATTAAAATGGTCTCATTGATTAGATTAGCCTAATGAAAGATTATTAACACACACACAAAGAGAGAGAGAGAGAGAGAGAGAGAGAGAGAGAGAGAGAGAGAGAGAGAGAGAGAGAGAGAGAGAGAGAATGCTCTCATAGATTAGAATAACCTAAATAAAGATTATGAACATGATTTGTAGAGTGAATGAATGTAACATGATCTCAATATGATTAGATTAATTCAACAGTGGCCAACTTGGCCAAATGATCAGCTAAAAATAGTTAGTCAAGTGTAGGTCTACATGGCAAGAGATCATTTATATACATAATCATATAAATATATACATGGAATGCTATGCCCACACTTCGTGTGGGTACCACGCAAATCATGCATGCACGACAAAGATATTCGATGCAGACATGTTTCGTGGGTAAAAAGGCTCAAGCTCACAGGCGATGGATTTCGATACCTACAAGACGTGTACGTCTGTGCTCTCTCTCTCTCTCTCTCTCTCTCTCTCTCTCTCTCTCTCTCTCTCTCTCTCTCTCTCTCTCTCTCTCTCTCTCTCTCTCTGTGTGTGTGTGTGTGTGTGTGTGTGTGTGTGTGTGTGTGTGTGTGTGTGTGTAGTCTCATGGGTCAAGAAATCACTGCATATGGAGGTAAGTTTTCCTCCGTGAATATGGAGGCTCCATTTTCACACACACACTAGTAATGCCCATGCATGTCGGCACTACAGCAACTGCCTTTGGCGACGAAAAAAAAAAAAATTTGTGCCCATGCTCTCTCTCTCTCTCTCTCTCTCTCTCTCTCTCTATATATATATATATATATATATATATATATATATATATATATATATATATATATATATATATATATATATATATATATATATATATATATATATATATATATATATATATATATATATATATATATATATATAGGGAAATGCTTAGGCGCGGTCCATGCGGTCCGCATCCGCAGCCGTCCGATGTGGTGCACCGCACCGCGCCGCGTGCATCGGACGGCTGCGGATGCGGACCGCAAGACCACACCTAAGCATGCCCATATATATATATATATATATATATATATATATATATATATATATATATATATATATATATATATATATATATATATATAGAGAGAGAGAGAGAGAGAGAGAGAGAGAGAGAGAGAGAGAGAGAGAAAGAGAGAGCAGGGAGCCTACACCCGAGTTGTAGCATCGTTGCTGCACCTCTCGCTTGTTTACCTCCCTAGAAGTTTTGGAATTTGATGAAATTTGGTGAGGGTGTTGTCTAGGGTAAGATAATTATCCTCACCAATTTTTATCAAATTCAAAACTTCTTGGGGGGTCAAATGGTCGAAGCGAAATTTACAGATTTTAACGGTGACTGCAGATGACTGATTTTGCTTCAAACATTTGACCCTCCTAGAAGTTTTGGAATTTGGTGATTTTTTATGAGGATGATCATCTTACCCTAGACAACACCCTCACCAAATTTTATCAAATTCCAAAACTTCTAGGATAGGTAAATAATGCCTGAGGTGCAGTAACAATATTGCACCTCAAGTCCAGGCTCCTTTTTACCATATATATATATATATATATATATATAGAGAGAGAGAGAGAGAGACGGGGAAATCAAAAGAAAAACATCAACTTAGTCACATGCCCTCTCTTATAAACAAAGAGCAAATAATGAAAAATCCAACTATATCACCTCCTCAACATCACCCAGAACCTCGACTAACTATATCTACCACTCCTCCTCCTCCTCCTCCTCCTCCTCCTCCTCCTCCTCTCTCTCTCTCTCTCTCTCTCTCTCTCTCTCTCTCTCTCTCTCTCTCTCTCTCTCTATCTCTATTTGTGTGTATATGTGTGTGCGTATGTGTAGAAGAAGAAATTGTTTAGGAAAGATATGGATGTGCTAATGTGAATTCATCCATTTCGATCCTCGGTGGTAACGACAGTGAATTCATCTATGCAAATAAAATAAATTGTTTAGGAAAGAGAATCATAATGATGGAATCTTATGTCATTATAATTATTGCTTTACCCAATTGAAAAGGAAAAAAAAGAAAAGAAAAGCCATCTTAAATACATGGTTATCCAAGCTCTTAATCAAATATACTGTTACCAATCTTAATCCTGATAGAATATATATACAAAATGGCCGGAAGAAATAGGATGTCAACAGCTGGATCTTACTATTTTATCATTGCCATCTAAAGTTTATTAAGGAAAAAGGAGAGGAAGAAAAAAAAAGAAATAAATTGAACAATTAAAGAAGAAAGAAATTGAGGATCATAACCTAAAAAAAAAAAAATTGACGATTACAACCTCATCGAGTGCCTCCTTTTCAAGGCCAGCACACACTACAAGAAAAACATTTTTTTCCGACGGAATATATTCGTCCTTAAAAAATAATTTCCGTCACTATAAATATTCCCCGACGGTAAATATATCCGTCGGTAAGGAAATATTTCCGTCGGTAAAGATCATGTCGGCAATAATAAACACGATGATATTTATTTCCGTCGATATTAAATATTATTTCCGATGATAAATATAATATATGTCGTTATTATTTACTAAATTAAATAATAGTGTAAATAGGTTTATCGATGGTATATTCGTTCTCGTCGCTAATAAATAACTAAATACCTAAGGATACATACTTGTTCCATCAACATAAAGCTGATTAAGGCCGACGGTATTTAAACCCGTCGGTAATATATATTTTACTATAAACTAAGAAAAGTATTTATACCGATGAGTACCTACTATTTCCGTCGGCATAAAGCTGATTGAGGCCGATGGTTACACCAATACTGTTGAAAAACGATGGGTAATGACAGTCATTTTTCAGTATGTCATTTTTTAATGCCCGTCGTTTATTAACACTAAAAAACATAAATTGACCATTATTTAATAAAAAACAAACTTTGCCCGTCATTTATTTATGTAGTTTATTCCTTAAATTGGTTCTATATTTTTACTATAAACTAATAAAATTAGTTATACCAACGGAATAAAAAAAAACATATTAAAACAAAGCCTACAGATGTTGGTGGCATGTGTCGAATTACAAAGTTTAACTTTGATACAAATGAAAGAAAGATTGTGTGGGGAAGTGTAAACTTACTGTAAATCTGTATCCCCGTCATTGCCGAAAATGGAGTCCCGTAATAGAAGCATACCTCCAATCATCCATCTCGACATATAAAGGAAGCACAATATCGAGGACCTGAAGCATGCATACATCTCACATACTTCAATAAATTTCTCACTGAAAGAAAAATTGATTTTGAAACATAAAATTGTACGTGATTTCTGTAGCGATCATTGAGACAACTTGGAAATCAAGGAAATAAAAACTTGGACAAATTAAACCCTAGCATTAATGCTTGAGATTCTGCATGGATTCTATCAAAACTAATTGAAGGGGAGTAATTAGAGAAGGAATGAGGATCCAACCTAATAAAAGAGTTGAATCAATCGGGAAGAGGCGAACAACGAGGGAATGGAGGGAGCAGATGACTTAATCACTAGTCCAAAATCCAAAGTATGGGTGATGTTTGAATCAACACCAATATGGGTTGTACGTTAGTGTTGAAGGATGTCAGACATGTTCCAGATCAGCTTTGACTGAACCTGATGTCTAGGCTTGCTTTAGATCGATTGGGTTATATGAGCCAGTTTGGTGATAAAGCTTATAAGGTCACCAGGGGCTCACTGGTAGTGGCCAATAATGATGATGAAGCTTGGAAGCTCACTAGGCAGGTCATTTATGCAAGGACGGATTACCTGTGGTCGAGTGTGGATCTACTTCAGATCTATGGCATCAGTGCCTTACACACATGATCAAGAAAGGCTTGGAGCTACTCGCAAAGACGAAGAAGAAGGTGACATTCTCAAACGTCGACTCAGTGTCCTTCGGCTTGTGTGACGACTGCTTGATTGGGAAGCATCACCGAGCAACATTCTAGAAGTGGTTGAAGAGGAAGACGGAGCTATTGATCTAGTGCACACCGACATGTGTGGTCCTTTCGATGTAGAGACGCATGGTGGGAAGTGATACTTTTTTATGTTCATCAATGGTGCCTCCAGGAAGGTATGGATCTTCTTTCTCATATCCAAAGATCAAGTCTTTGAATTATTTAAAGCTTTCCATATAAAAGTTGAATGAGAAACATGAAATCTTTTGAAATGCCTCCGAAGCGACAATTGAAGCGAGTACATGTCAAATGTTTTTGAAGAGTATTGCACAGAGCATGATTTTTAGCACGAGAAGACCGTTCCCATACTCACAGCAAAATGAAGTAGCAGAGTGGATGAATCGCACAATTATGAAGAAGGTACGATGCATACTGGCTACTGGCTACTGGCTATAACGAAGTTACCAAATATGTTTTGTGGAGAAGCTACTAACACAACTTGCTACTTCATTAACCGGTCTCCCTCAGCCCAGTTGGAATCTAACATGCCAGAGAATGTATGAATGAAGAAGGAAGTGTCCAACACCCACCAGAGGGAGTGTGGGTGTAAGACACTCATCCATGTACTCAAGGAGCAGAGGTCGAAGTTGGATGGGATGGCCAATTCGTGCATCTTCACAGGCTATGGTGATGGGGAGTTTGGCTTGGGGATGGCAATGGGTCGGGTTCAAGGTTTAAATTCCTATTGTAAATGGGGAGGGTTTCAGCTACATATTCAAAAATCATAAAAATCAATTTCCATACCCGCCTTGTTGCCATTCCTGGTTTGGCTACATATTATTTGATTCAAATGAGTGAAAGATCGTGAGACACCGGGATGTGGTCTTCTACAAGAATATGACAATTACATATTTGAACAAAGAAGAGGAGTTGAAGCTTTTGTTTCAAGGTTTGGGCTTGATGCAGGAGCAATTTCTATTGTTTTGCAATAGTCAAAGTGCCATTGACTTAACCAAGAACTCAACTCATCATGATCAGACAAAGCACATTGATGTGCGGTATCCCTGGATACAGGAGGCAAACAAGTGTGTTGATCTGGACGTTGAAAATATCCATACAAGCAAGAATCTGTTAGATATACTGATGAAGACAATCACGAAGAAGAAGCACGAGCTCTATCGAGAGCTTGTTGGTATGGCGTGAAAGGTGTGGCAGTGGCTCTCCCTCTCTTTATGGGTCTAGAGGGGGATATTGTTGGAGAATCCAGCCCCATGTAGAAGAAGACTTAGAATTTCAGTAGGTCATGCACATAGTATGGATCATGTGCAACGTGCGCAAGATATGCACACTGTGCACACGACTTGCATCTACAGGAGTTGTCCGCACGAGTTGCTGGGAACGATCTTAAGGATCAGGAACTTCGTGCGCACGACTTCAGCAGGTTTTCAGATCTGGTCGTGCAGATCTGACTCTATTTGGCGGCTCATACAAAAGGCTCTATAGGGTTCTTTCTTTGGTGTGTGAAAACCTGTTGCAAAGGATATATTTGAGAGAGAGGCTTTTGAATGGAGGCTTGGAAACTGGGGAAAGAGATCAAGGCAAGGGATCAGTCAACGGTTTAATCGGATCGAAGCATGGGAAGAGGTAAACCTCTGAAGCTTGCTAGGGTTTCTTTGTTGAGCCCTAAAGGGGGAGAGGCATGTAGATCTTGTTAGAGGAAGAAGATGACTTGGGTTGTACTCAATCGTCTTGCCGCCATTGATAGTGAAGCCTTCCCCAAGCGTTTGTTCACAGTGTTTTTTTCCACAAGGGTTTCCACTTAAATCATTGTGTCTTCTCTTGTGATTTGTTTCTGTTATGTTGTATTTGTGAATGCATTGTCATCGTCATGGAATCATCTTGTGGTGAGGGATTGTGGGCTATTGTAATCGGGTCAAAATCCCAACAAGCACATTACCTAATTTAATGGCCTTCTTGACTTTGCTTCTTATCTTACAACATTATGTTATGTAGGAATGGCAATGGGTCAGATTCCGATCCGAACCTGCTCCTATATATCCATTCCATACCCATTTGGGTATAGGAGGGTCCATACCAAACCCATACCATTTGGGATTTGGAAGACCCGTACCCATTCAGGTTTCGGATTTCAGGTATGTGTCGGGTATAGTTTTGAAATGTTTTTACCCTATATGTTTTTTATATTTTTTGTAAGACTTGATTTTGTTGTGTTTGGTCCAATGAAATCCACACACTCTCAAAGGGAAGGAGGACCGATTGGTCAGGTGAATGTGTGGACGACCTAGAGGTAGGTCGTGAGCATGACTTAGAAGCATATTGTGTGCACGACTTGTCTAGGTCATGCATATATATGGTCAATCGATAGAAACGTTAGTGAGTAAACTCCAGGTCGATCGTGCGCAAGACATCCAAGTTGTGCGCACAACCAACTTGAGTTGAGCCACGGATCGAGTTGTTTTTGGCCGGGATTTCTGATTTGTTTTGGAGTTATATTGGTTCACGTTTGCTCCTTATAAAAGGGAAGTATGGGGGCTCTAGGGTTTACGGTGGAACTCGGTGGGAATCGTAGTTGAAGGCTGCATAAGGGTTCGAGATCATCTACGAAAGAATGGCAAGTCAAGGGGAAGATTGAAGGATCTAGGTGGGCACTAGAGTGGTGTTCCCCCGGGGCTCTTAAATGCTCATGAGAGCGTGGCGGCCATGACACAGTTCTTATATTGGTAGAGGATTAAGAGCGAGTCATGGACAAGGATAGAACGAAAATCCGGTCTAGTGTTTACCGCGTAGAGAGAAGAGAGAGGAAGAAAAGTAGAGAGAAAGAAGAAGAAGAAATGAAAGAAGAGGATAAGATTGGTGGATCTTCTCTGGGTTTCTCGGCGTGTCTACCTCGGCTTCTACTTCGGCTGAGGATTTCATCTCTTGGTGATATGATAGTCTATGTGTATCTCTCGGGCGTGTTGTTCTATACTCGTGGATGTGATTTGTGAGAGGGCAAGATGAGGACTTGCGGGGTCCAACTGACCACTGCTTGATGTAATTTCTTACTAGTGATATTCCGAATCATTGATTGAATGTGCATATGTGGTATTCGTTGTATTGTATTTGCCAATTGTATCCTCAATATGATTGTGCGATCTATGTAGGGTTATGATCCTAGAACATCAAGCACCATCCTAAGGGATGAAGGCTTCCGTAGTATAAGCGATTGACATAGGTGCAGGCCATTCCCCAAACATATTTTATATGTGAAATTTTTTGTAACACAGTACTCACCATACAATGGTCCAAACCTACACATAATCTCTACACAATAGTTTTTTAAAAAATCACAAATTCAATTAAATCCTAAACAATTTAAATATACTTATACGGCTGAAGGTACAAGGGATCGACATCGGTACGAGCAATTCCCCCAACAGATTTTATATGTACGCGGATTTTTTTAAGGAACACAAATCTCACCATAAAATGGTCAAAATCTGCACACAATCTCACTACACTATTGTTAAAAAAATACAAAAATTTAATTAAATCCTAGCCAATTTACATATGCCTATAGTGTGTTATATATGTATATTTAGTAATTGGCCGATATCAAGTTTTGGGTATGTATATTGATATGCCCATGCCCATACCCATACCCAAAGATGTACGTATTGATCGGGTATGGTTTCTATACCCATACCCAACCCGAATTTTGTTTTGGTATAAAAATTTAGGGGTTATTGGTGATAGGTGGTTCTAACATAAGGTTTTAGACATAAAGTTGGTCAACATCGATTATTGGTGATAGGTCCTCCTGATTGGTAAATGTCAAACTTAACCCTACGTGTAGCTGTACACGTGAGCACCGGTCCAAGCATGATCCCTACGTGCAGTTGTACATGTGGGCCCAGTCCAAGCTTGACATAAGCACTGTAGCAAAAAGAGTAATAATCTTTGAAAATTGTTACACTTTTACTACTGTGAAATCACCGTAGCTTTTTTTTTTTGTGAAATTCTACTAAAAAAGATTTTTTTTTTTGCTAGTGTGAAATTTCTGTAGCAAAAGATTAACAATCTGTACAAATTGAGTAACAATTATGTTTGAGTAGCAATCTGCGCATATTGAGTAATAATCTTTGTTAAGTAACAATTTGTGCAAATTGCTACCCTTCTGCTATAGTGAAATCAATGTAGCAGTTTTTTTTTTTTGAGAAATCTCATCGGGAAAAAAATTGCTACAGTTAAATTACTATAGCGAAAGAGTAACAATCTTTGCAGATTGAGTAACAATCTTTGTAGAGTAACAATTTGTGCAGATTGTTACTTTTTTACTACAGTGAAATCAATATAGCAAGTTATTTTTTTTTTTTGTGAAATTGCGTCCTATTAAAAAAAAAGCTACAGTGAAATCACTGTAGCAAATCCGTGAATTGAGTCCAGTAGCGACAAGGATGGAAGGGTATGCTCTAAGGGGCAGTTTGATCATTTAAAAGGGATAAAAGTCATGTGTGGGACTTACTCTAGCAGCATCCTAGCCTTTTCGGGAGGGACCTGGAGCAACATCATCTTGTTGGCTGTCCTTCCCCTTAAACCGATCTCTTGTCGGGGACCGTTCACTCAGTCTCCCAAAAATTTATACCCATATCTAACCTTTCAGGTTGGGCTCGGATTGATTTTTTGGGCGCCATTGCCACCTCTAATGCCATGCTTTGTTGTGTTTACAGGCCTTCTCTTTTTTCTTGGTGCAAGATTTTATTGGCCTTTACAATCTTGGATGGAAAGGAACCAAGGAACTAAAAGAAGATTTACCAATGTGAATCCTGCAAGCTAGGCATCCATCTTCACCCTGAGTTCGTTCTCCTCTCTCTCTTATTTTCATCCAGACATCGATCCTCGATCATCAACAATTATTTTGTTGAGCAATATATTTACGTACGCGTTATGCCTGTTGGTTGATTTGCAAAAGATTTGATTTTATTGATATTCTTTTCCACATTTTTTTATTGAACTTATGGTGTCGGTGAGTCGATAATGCTAATCAAGTTTTAGAACATTTTGGTAATCATTGAAGAAACCATATATAAAAGGGACCCTTCCCTAACAACCTCATTTGGTCACTGTGCTTAACTCCTTCCTATTGATTTCTTCAAAGGAGATGCCGGGGAGGATATACAAGAAATCCGATGCGATCGATCCTTTAATTTTGTCTCTTTGGTACGAATGGCTGGCTAGATGACATGAGCCGGATAAGGATGAACTGCTCTCTACGTAGAATGGCGCACATGGTAGAAGCAACCAATCATTATTGTCACCTTCCATTTGTCCTTGTCACATCCCCTCTCATCATCGCCGATTTAATTTCTTAGGTATTTAGGGCAACTTCTTGTTCATTGTTAATTAGTCAGAGCATGTGAGTTCCTCTGATAAGAGGAGAGTGATATCCAAATTCATGATGAATTGTGATATTTTTCAAATCCGTCATGGATAATGAATATGCTGGGATGCTATTATGTAACTGGATCGATGTTGATGCCATTGTATTAGCTTCATGGCTCGATGGGGACTACATTGGATGTAGTGAGGCTCTATTCGATCTAGGGGTGTGCAGGTTCCAAACCAAATCGATCAATTTTGATCAGTTTCGACACACACAATGGATCGGATCGGATTGGGTTTTTAAAAAACCGACATGATTAGACCGGTTGATGGATTTGTAAATTCAAAACCGATCTAAATCGAACAGAACCAACATACGTATATACATATAATATTTTATTAAATATACCATTTGTTCTCATATACCCTTGCTACCAACAACCATTGCAATACTATAGGACGACTCAGAATCAGTTAGAAATCATATTTAGGCCTGCCTAATGATTTGGTAACAATTATTCTTTTTAAGTTTGAACTAGGTCCTTTTAGAAGAGGGGGGGGGGGGAGACCAATAAGAACATATACAAAGCCTAAACCGACATATCTAATCCAATTTAAACAGATTTTAATTGGATTGGATTGGATTCCAATTTTAGTTCGGTTTGAATCGGATTGAAAATCCTTAAAATCGATCAAGATGGGATAGGTTTGGATTTTGCCTAAATAGGTCGATTTCGAACAATCAATTTTCTACCCTAATCAAAGCATGAAACATATCCAATTGATGTCATTGTTACTTGGTTCTTTTTCTACCCATTAGATATAGTGCGTGTTTATGGAACCATACAAGGTTAGGGAATAATTTTATCTTGATTAGAAGCTGCACATGTGATGCATATCTATGGAGAGAGAGAGAGAGAGAGAGAGAGAGAGAGAGAGAGAGATGGTTAACCTTCTCTCCCTTTGAATTTTTTTTTTTTTGGATGGTGGGAGGATGGAAAAAGGTTATAAAACACCTTTTATCAATCTTTTAATGCACCATGGACTGTATGGGTTGTTATTATGTGATGAAAAAGACCAGATACTCCTTTTTGGTGTTGATTGGTTACTTCTCGAATAAGCGTAAAGTAAAGATAAGGGATGGTGCAAGTAGTGTGTCCCAATCGGGACCGCTTGATTGAAGTAGCATCGTGGCGAATAGTGGGAAATGGAGGATCAACGACCATTGAGTCGATGATTGATGGAGATGGACGTGGACCAGGGGGGTTAAGGGAATCAAGGGTACGTGGAACGGCCGTTGAGTTAAACGGGCGATGGGGATGGACGGCGGGGGGAAAGAAACGGCCCACCGAACGGGCGGCGGCTGGATTGGACGGCCGTGATGGATGCTAACCCATCTGGCGGTGGCGGGGGCGGGGGCCACCGGGTTGCACGGGGGGTGAGGCGGGCCGCACCGGTCGTGTTCATCCGAACGTAGGGAAAAGAAGCGAATCCCAATCATTGTCGCCCGAAACGGCTTTCGGCCGCAATATTAAATAATGGGTTATTTTGACTTTGCCCCCCAAATTTTGCCTTGAATTAGACTTTACCCTCCATATTTTCATTAATTAGATTTTACCCCCCAAAATTAACTGTTCCGTCAGCTAACCCCCCAAAACTTTATTTCTTTTCCGTCAGCTCACCCTTTCTCTTAGATGGCGAGCTGACGGAACAGTTAGTTTTGGGGGGTAAAGTCTAATTAATGAAAATGTGGGGGTAAAGTCTAATTCAAGACAAAGTTTGGGGGGCAAAGTCAAAATAACCCTTAAATAAAACTCCACGCCACCCGCCCTACCGGGGGTTCCGGCCAACGGCTCGAAAGCAACGGAAGTGACCTCCCGGCCCCCCAACTCGTATCGGCGTTCCACTGCCCCGCAGGTCCCCCATGACTATCGTGCACCCTCACGGGCCTTGCACGCTATCCGCTGGGAGCGCCGGGCCCACCAAGGCGGCGCCCAGAACGGCGCCCCGTTAGCTATATCGGGTCCCCGGGGCAGCAGAGCCAGCATTGATGGCGCGCGGTGAATCGCCGCCAGTGGCGTCCGGCGCCGGTCCAGTTAACCCTAGAATAGAAGGTAGCCCGTAGGGCATCCATAAAGGCGCACCCCTTTTTTTGATAAATGCACCCCGATGCGTTAGACGATCGGGTGGTGTACCGTGGAGATCATGATTGTTAAAAAGATCAGACGGCACACACAGCACAAAGCCCCGCAGCCAGAGCCGCCATTTCTGCTCTCTCTCTCTCTCTCTCTCTCTCTGGGTTCACTATGACTTGTTTATATAAAAGAAAAGATATTATCTTTCCTTGTAGACGGTGGGGAGAGAGAGCGAGAGGAGAGAGAGAGAGGGGGGGTCTAGAGAGAGAACGTGAGGGACAAGAGTAATGGGTATTTATACCCACTCGTCCGGTCGCATAGGAGATCTAATCATACACTCATCCCCGTCTAAGGAAGAGGGAAGGTACATAGAAGAGAAGGAAAGCCAAATAAAAGAGCGAAGTTCGTGATCGAGAGAACGAATCAGCTTGAATAGAAGTGGAGTCGATCGAGTGCTCCACACGTGATCAAGGGCTAGAGAGAGAGACAGAGAGAGAGAGAGAAGCAACGAAGAAGCCTCAATATGGTTGCCTGCATGCTTCTGCGCGCCCATCGCTAGCTCTCTCTTCTCGATTCTATAAGAGAGACCAGTGAAGATTAGAGAGAGAGAGAGAGAGAGAGAGATGGAGGTGGAGATCGTGGTGAGGGAGTTCGATCCGGAGAGGGACCGGCCGGGGGCGGAGGCAGTGGACCTGACGTGCGAGGTCGGCCCGAGCGGCAAGATGTCACTCTACACGGACCTCCTCGGCGACCCCGTGTGTCGCGTCCGTCACTCCCCCGCCTTCCTCGTTCTGGTCTGTATGTTTCCCCGGCCCGTTCCTCCTCTTCTAACCCTGAAATTTCCTTTTTTTTTTGCTCGTTCATTTTTCTCACGTGGGTTTGGATTCTTGTATCGAAATGAAGGTGGCCGAAACGGTGGGTGGGGCGGAGAAGGAGATCGTGGGCCTCATCCGCGGCTGCGTCAAGACCGTCACCTGCGGCAAGAAAGCACCACGTCAGGGCGGCGCCGCCGCCATGTTGGCCTCCCCCGTCTACACCAAGCTCGGCTACATCCTCGGCCTGCGCGTCACCCCTTCCCACCGGTAAGACCCCACCACCATGATGGCTGCTTTTGGCCAGACAATGAATAAATTCCGTCCTCCACTTGTGGAAGGTTCGATCGTGGGTAGATCATTGCTTGGTTTTTTATTGCTACTTTCAGGAGGATGGGGATCGGGCTGAGGCTGGTGGGGCAGATGGAGGAGTGGTTCAGAGGTAAGGGGGCGGAGTACGCCTACATGGCGACGGACATGGACAACGTGCCGTCCGTCCGCCTCTTCACCGGCCGGTGCGGATACTCCAAGTTCCGCACCCCGGCCATCCTCGTCCAGCCGGTCTTCGCCCATCGCCACCCCCTCCCCCGCGGCGCCTCCCTCATCCACCTCACCCCCGCCGAAGCCGAGCTCCTCTACCGCCGCCGCTTCTCCACCGTCGAGTTCTTCCCCCGCGACATCGACGCCGTCCTCCGGAACCCCCTCTCCCTCGGCACCTTCCTCGCCGTCCCGGCGGGATACATCTTTCCGGGGGACGTCGGCGCGTTCCTGGCCGACCCGCCGGAGTCGTGGGCGGTGGCGAGCGTGTGGGACTGCAAGGCGGTGTTCCGGCTGGAGGTGCGGGGGGCTTCGCGGCTGCGGCGGGGGCTGGCGTGGGCGTCCCGGGCGGCGGACCGTGCGCTCCCCTGGCTCCGGATCCCGTCGGTACCGGACCTGTTCCGGCCGTTCGGGCTGTACTTGTTGTATGGGGTGGGCGGGGAGGGACCCAGGGCAGCGGCGCTGCTGCGGTCGGTGTGCCGGCACGCGCACAACCTGGCGCGGGAGGGGGGGTGCCAGGTGGTGGCGGCGGAGGTGGCGAGCTGCGAGCCGCTCAGGGCAGGGATCCCCCACTGGAGTCGGCTGTCGTGCGCGGAGGACCTGTGGTGCGTGAAGCGCCTGGCCGACGACTACAGCGACAGCGCCATCGGGGACTGGACCAAGTCTTCCCCGGGTTACTCCATCTTCGTCGACCCCCGGGAGTTCTGAGCCGCTCCTCTGGTTTGTACAGTTAGACCGGGTTTTATTTTTTTTTCAAAATTGTGGTTCTCTTCCTTTTTTTTTTGTAACGGTAAAAAACGGATGAGATCTGGACGGTGTAAATAGATGACGTGGAATCTTTGATATTCCATCCCCTCTATTTTTATTTTGTACAAAACAAAATTATAACTTTCTTTTTTATTTTGTTGGAGGGGATATGCGTATCCCATGGAAGCTGCAGTGAAAGGCAAAGCCATGTATTGGAAGCACCTTCTTGGCACTCTCCTGTCCTTTTTGCCGTCTTGCACATAACATTTATAAAAAAAATAGGTAAGTTATTGAATCTTGATTAGAGCCGCCCGTTGCACCCAGTCCTGACTAGTGAGTCGCATTCCATCCGAACTGGCAGGCAAAGTGATGCAAGGATCCGATGCTATGTCAATCGGGCTGATCATTCATGACAAACACTTCGGGCTGAATAGCACTTAAGTTAGGTTTTGTTTGAATCTTAAATAAAGATCATACACATCATTGTCGGACTGTGCAACCGTCACATTGATTTTTTTTTTTCTCCTATTCATATTGATTGGACTTGTAACAAAGCGTATGATATAGTCTCCTCCTCGGACCACGGTCAACCCTTGTTCGGGGATTAAGTGGTTGACGTGTGTCTCCGATGTCACGTTGGCAGTAACTAAGACTCCCTCCTCAGGCTCGATGGCAATCACCTCCCCTGTGGTACCTTCAGCCGTTATATCGCACCCCAGTATGACGGCAACAACCACCAACGTACGGGTGGATTGTATCCTAGGTGCCATGGTAGCTATTGCCTGTGAGGAGGGTGAAGAGATTGGGTTGCCTTTTGGGTCAGAGCAGAAGGAGGAGATGGGGGAGGGGGATAACGGCACCTCCGATCAGTCTATCGCACCCCAAATCGATGGCGTGCAGCGATCGTCGATGACGTGGGAGAAGACATCGGGCCCAAATTTTTGAAAAGAGGATGGAGGGAGACGACAGGAGGTATGCCTCACGTACAACGTGACCACGGGGACTATATCATGCACTTCGAATTTTAACGGTGACTGCAGACGGCAGAACATTGCTTCGACTATTTGACCCCCCCTAAAAGTTTTGGAATTTGATGAAAATTGGTGAGGATGATCATCTTATCCTAGGCAACAACCTCACCAAATTTCATCAAATTCCATAACTTCTTGGGGGGTCAAAATACCCGACCGGGGGCAGGTTGAGACAACTAATATCTGGGTGTCACTCTGTTGCCTTGCATCCTCCAACACCAGTAGAGGGCCAACTCTCTCGCCGTGCATCCTCCAACACCATGCACAATTCACCCAGATGATCATAAGGGGTTTCCCGTCTTTCACGGTGGAGCTCTACCGCCCAACTTGCTTTACTATGGGGACTTCAACTCCCCGGGACAGAGTGACAGTAATGCCCGACCGGGGGCAGGTTGAACAAAATATCTGGGGTTCATGTATGAGTGTGTAATAGTTTGATTATAAATTTTGAATTGTATGACTGTTTACACGATGACCTAGCGACAGTAGGATTTGCATGTGAATGTAGAAATTGCATGGACACATAGGACGTGATTGAGAACATAGCTTGACAATTAGGTTAATCAATAAATTTTCTTAAAATTTGAGCGTTGTTAATTATTAAAATTGTTAGCTTGTCACTTGCCATTTATTTGGCTAATCTCCCAAATGTATTTTTGGGGGCTACTCATTCCCACGAGTAGACCCTTCTGCAGGAGCTGAGGCATCGGAGTAGCAGTAGGAGTCCAGGAACGAGTTTAGAGTTGCAGCATTTTCCTTTTAATTCTAGTATGTCGATTTTAACATTAGTCTCTTTCATTCGTTGTAATCTATTGGATTGGAATAAGTTTTAATTAGTTAGTTAGTTTGATAAGTGGTAATGTGCCAGCTGAATTCTTTGGGTAGGCCTCTCCTCAAGGCCCCAAGCCTAGGTTAGATCACCACAAAAATATAAGACGAATAATTGACCTAATTTGACAAGCTCAGTAGATAGGACCTCCAGACAGATGCACCGAGTATTAGGGAGCGGGTGAGAGATACTTGGCTCGCCGTCGGAGGCTTGAGCCTCGTGCTCCTTTAGAGGATATTCTGTCAGTATGTTGTGACACCGTTGAGTCGCATGTACTGAAAGGATATCCCTTTTAAAGGTCGAGCCCGATCTTTTGTTTCTCCCCCTCCTTTTATTTGCTTGTGTGTGAGCGTAGAAAGAGCCCAGTGAGAATCCTAAATTGGCATAGTTAAGCAACCATATCCAGAACTCTCTTCCTTTTCTCACCTCACATCCCAGGAATCAGTCTTCAGATTTCTGGAGCGTGACAGCTGGTATCAGAGCCTAGGGATATATTCCTAGGGGTTAGTTTCTAGGATTAGGAGTCTAAGTCTAGAGTCTAAATAGTTGGTTAGTAGATGGTTGACGTTAGGGCTATCTTTTTATTTCAGATGGCGGGTACTAGGAGTGGAAATGGTGCGAGCAACGGAGCAGGATCGTCCTCTGCGTCTGATAGCACGGCTCGGATGATGGAAATGCTCCAGGGGATGGCCACCATGGTCCAACAGCAGCAGGCTGCTGTTGCGCAGCAGCAGACGGCTGCTCAGCAGCAGGCCGAGCTAGCACAGGCTGCTCTTGCCCAGGCCCAGGCTCGTCAGCAGGCTGAGGGCGAGCGGCAAGGGAAATTGCTGAAAGACTTCAAGGCGATGAGACCACCGAGCTTCAAGGGCAAGCCAGACCCCATAGAGGCCGATCAATGGTTCCAGCAGACTGAGAAGATACTGAACGCGTTGGGCATCACCGATGATAGGAAAGTGACCTTCGCCTCGTACCAGTTTGAGGCTGAGGCAGACTTCTGGTGACAGACTATCCAGCGCACCAGAGTAGCAGATCGAGGAGTGATTACGTGGCAGGAGTTCGAGAAACTCTTTCGGAAGAAGTTCTTTCCGGTTATCGTGTAGAACCAGATGGAGATGGAGTTTCTGGCGCTCTATCAGGGATCTCGTACTGTGACACAGTATCAGGCCAAGTTCTCGGAGCTTGCGAGGTATGCTCCACACCAGGTGGCGACCGACGGTAGGAGAGTCTTGCGCTTTGAGCATGGCTTGAATCCAGCGATCAGAGGTAGGGTTACCCCTTTCTTGGGGCAATCTTATGAGGAGTTGGTCAACCGGTCCCTGGCAGTGGAGCAGGAGTTGAAGGAATCCCGTGCTATCATGGAGAAGCAGAGTGGCAGCAGTCGTAATGGCCCACCAACTCAGAAGAGGTTTAATCCTATGGAGACTCGACCACCACCGCGCCAGCCTCAGAACTTTCGTGGTCCTCCAGCTCTTGGACCGCCACGGCGTGGATGTTTTCAGTGCGGTTCGTTGGAGCATCTGAAGTGGAACTGCCCACAGCTTCGTCGGCAGCTACTCCTACCAGCTCCACCCCAGAGGCCTGCTTTGCCGCCACCACCTGTGCAGCAGCAGAGGCCTCCACAGAGAGCTCAGCAGCAGCAGCGTCCTCCCCATCCACTGCAGCAGAGGCCTTTTCCCCGTCAGGGCGGAGGAGGCAACCAGGCTTAAGGAAGGACGTACATGCTAGTTGGTCAAGACCCAGAGGCTTCTGGGGGAGCGATCGAAGGTAGCCCTGAACTTAGAATTTCAATTCGTAGACGTAATGGTGTAGTTGTCTTTGCTATTAGTTTTGACTCGTTAGAACCTATGGCAACCGGTAGCTAGATAAGTTTCTTACGTGTTTCCGATAATACTTGGTACCCTTCTTGTGTTTTCGACCCTTGCTTTCGTTTATTTCGATAGTGGGTCTACTCATTCCTATATCGTCCCTAGTTTTGTCAAGACTTTGGGACTGGAATCGGTTCCATTGGGTCATACTCTGTCGGTGTTTTCACCGCTCAGGGTAAGTATCGATATGGACCGGATCTGCCGGGACTGCATCATTCATATAGGAGACAGAGAGCTCTCGGCAGACCTCATTGTCCTGAACTTAGGAGGAGTGGACGTACTGCTTGGGATGGATTGGATGTCAGCCTATCACATTACCCTTGATTGCTTTACTAAGAAGGTCACATTCTCACCTCCGGGGAGCGAGGCTTTTTACTTCTTGGGAGACCAGCAGAAGATCTTGTGCTCGGTACCGCTGCAACAGATAACCCTCAGCTTACTAGCGCAGCTACCGAGTAGAGATAAAGATGGGAACCCAGTAGTGCTACCACCGATGGTTCATGAGTTTCTGGATGTCTTCCCAGATGAGCTTCCAGGCTTGCCTCCACCTCGAGAGGTTGAGTTTGCTATAGATCTGGCACCGGGAGCAGCACCGATCTCGGTTGCTCCATATAGGATGGCTCCCGCGGAGCTAAAGGAGCTGAAGACCCAGTTGGAGGAGTTACTCGATAGAGGCTTCATTCGTCCCAGCACATCTCCTTGGGGAGCCCCAGTTCTTTTTGCTCAGAAGAAGGATGGGATGAAGAGGCTTTGTATCGACTATCGTAAGCTGAATAGCATAACGATCAAGAACAAGTACCCTTTACCGCGAATTGAGGACCTATTTGATCAGCTGAAGGGGGCTTGCTATTTCTCAAAGATTGACTTGAGGACCGGATATCACCAGTTGGCTGTGAGAGCAGAGGATATTCCGAAGACGACATTTCGGACGCGATATGGGCACTATAAGTTCTTGGTCATGCCCTTCGGTCTAACGAATGCCCCTGCAGCATTTATGGATCTGATGAACCGAGTCTTTAGCATGTTCCTGGATAGATTCGTTGTAGTATTTATGGATGATGTTCTCATTTACTCCAAGACAGAGGAAGATCATCGAGAGCACTTGAGTGATGTGTTGCAGACCCTCAGAGACCACCAACTGTATGCCAAGCTCAATAAGTGTGAGTTTTGGATGCAGGAGGTGAAATTTCTCGGACACGTTGTCTCGCAGGAAGGCATCTCTGTGGATCCATCGAAGATAGAGGCCGTGATGGACTGGGAGCAGCCGAAGAACGTATTTGAGATCAAGAGTTTCTTGGGGCTAGCAGGCTATTATAGACGTTTTGTGGAGGGATTTTCTCGTCTAGCAGCACCTCTCACCCTTCTGACAAAGAAGGGTGTCAGGTTCGAGTGGTCGGAAGATTGTAAAAAGTCCTTCCGGGAGTTGAAGAGGCGTCTTACTTCGGCCCCAGTGCTTACGATTCCGGCCAGTGGCAAAGGTTATGTTGTCTTCACCGATGCCTCACTGATGGGGCTTGGAGCTGTACTGATGCAGGATGGTAGGGTAGTAGCCTATGCCTCTAGGAAATCGAAGACTCACGAGAGGAACTATCCCACCCATGACTTGAAGTTGGCTGCAGTGGCTTTCGCCCTGAAGATATGGAGGCACTACTTGTACGGTGAGGAGTTCGACATGTATTGCGACCATAAGAGTCTGCGATACATCGGGAGTCAGAAGGATCTGAATATGCGTCAGAGGAGATGGATCGAGGTCTTGAAGGATTTCAACTATTCGTTCTTGTACCACCCTGGTAAAGCAAATGTTATTGCTGATGCCTTGAGCCGAAAGTCCCATATCCAGCTTGCTAGATTGGTAACTGATCGACAGGACTTTCTGGCCACGATAGAAGGCTTTGATTTGTGGGTTCAGTAGGAGTCCTCTCATACCGTGTTGTGCACCATGCGAGTGCATCCTAGCCTACTTCAGAAGGTGATTACAACATAGAGGTTGGATTTTGAGTTGGAGGAGATTAGAGTGCGGTGCGACAGTAGAGAGTTTGTCCCGGATTGGTCGATCGATGCTGATGGAGGTCTGAGATTTCAGAGGAGGTTGTGCCTCTCTGTTGATAAGGAGGTTCGAGAGGAGGTGTTGTAAGAGGTGCATCGATCCAGATTCTCGGTGCACCCTGGCGGCACCAAGATGTATCATGATTTGAGAAGACAGTTCTGGTGGAAGGGCATGAAGCGTGACGTGGCCGTCTTTGTGTCTAGATGTTTGACTTGTCAGCAAGTCAAGGCTGAGCACCAGAGACCGGCTGGATTACTGCAGCCGCTTCCAGTAGCTGAGTGGAAATGGGAGCACATCACAATGGACTTTGTTTCGGGGTTGCCTCTGACCCGGAACAAACATGACTCAGTTTGGGTGATCGTGGACCGACTGACGAAGTCGGCGCACTTTCTTCCGATGCGGACGACGATGACATCCATCGACCGAGCAAAGCTTTATGTGAGGGAAATTATTAAGCTGCACGGAGTTTCAGTTTCCATTGTCTCGGATCGAGATCCTCGGTTCGTTTCTCGATTTTGGGAGAGCCTGCAGACAGCTTTGGGGATGGAGCTCAGTTTTAGCACTGCGTTTCACCCGCAGACGGATGGCCAGTCAGAGAGGACGATTCAGATTTTGGAGGATATGTTGCGGGCTTGCACAGTAGATTTTGGAGGTAGTTGGGAGGAGCACCTACCTCTTGTGGAGTTTGCCTACAACAATAGTCACCAAGCTAGCATCGGCATGGCCATTTATGAGGCTTTGTATGGGAGGCCATTTCAGTCACCTCTTTGTTGGGCAGAGGTAGGAGAGCGGAGTCTCTTGGGGCCAGAGTTTGTCCAGGAGACGACTGAGAAGATCCAGCTGATTAGAGAGCGACTTAGAGCGGCGCAGAGTCGACAGAAGAGCTACGCAGATGTGCGTCGACGCCCGCTCAAATTTACTGTCGGAGACCATGTCTTCCTGAAGGTTTCCCCTTGGCGAGGCATCACCAGATTTGGGAAGAAAGGGAAGTTGGCTCCGAGGTTCATAGGTCCTTTCGAGATCTTGGAGAGAGTTGGTGAGGTGGCATATCATCTGGCACTGCCCCCGCAGCTCTCTAGTGTCCACGGTGTCTTTCACGTGTCAATGCTTCGGAGGTATGAGCCAGACCCGTCGCACGTGTTAGATTGGCAGGACCTGACCCTCAGTTCAGACGCATCCTATGAGGAGCGACCGGTCAGGATCTTGGCTAGTGAAGATTGAGTGCTTCATACAAAGACCATCCCCATGGTGAAGGTGCAGTGGCAGCACTGTAGTGAGGACGAGGCTACGTGGGAGCTCGAGTCAGCGATGCGGTCCCAGTACTCTTCCTTGTTTGATGATTAATGTTAGTTAATTTTCGGGACGAAAATTTTAATAAGGTGGGTACGATGTAATACCCGATACGTTTGATTTCAGGGCAGCCCAGTTTTATTATTATTTTATTGTTGCTAGATTGATTGATTTGTTTTCGCATTTATGGTTGTCGATGGTGTATACTGGAGCATGAGTTGGACCGGGCAGTGGGCCCCGGGTCCGGGTCGCTAGGCGATACTGGAGGCATGGCATGATTGTTTTGATAATTTAAATTAACTAGAATAATAGGTTTCTAGGCGAGTTTGTCGGACTCGTGAGGTTTGCGCACCGGCCCGTCTCGGTGCAATGCGAGCCCGAGTGTGAGCCTTACTTAATTGCGAGCAATGATTGTTTAGTAGAGAAAAAAAAAAGAGAATTAAAAACCCAAACCCAATCTCAAACCCAACCTAACCAAAAAAAAACCGATCTCTCTCTCTCTCTCTCTATCCCTCTCAATCCCGATCCCCGCCCGACCTTCTCTCAATCCTGATCCCCTCCCTCTCAATCCAGATCCCTCTTAATCCCAATCCCCTCCCGACCTTCCCTTAATCCTGATCCCCTCCCTCTCAATCCCAATCCCTCTCAATCCCAATCCCCTCCCGACCTTCTCTCACCCCGATCCCCCTCCGAGATACTCGCAGCCCCCTCTTTCCCTATAAATAAAGCCACCCGATCCGACCCCCCTCATCTCTCTCCGATCTCCCCCGTCATCTCCCCGACCCCTCGCTCTCGATCTACCTCTCTCTGTGGTGACTGCACGCGGCCGGAAAGGGGCTGCCGGAGCCGACGACCCCCGTCATCAGGTCAGCCCCCTCTTTTCCCCCATTTTCCTCTTTGGTTCTGGCGAGACCAGTCCCCCTCTGTTATGACTTGCGCAGCCATGGCCGTCGGCCAAGTGGTCGGTGGCTGTGCAGCTGGCGAAGCCGACTTTATCCAGGCTGCCTCTTTTTTTTTTCCTTTTTCTTTGAGAACCGATCAGCCCCAACCCCTGGTGGGCTTTGTCTTGTCGCAACAATGGCTGCCGGCCTGGTGGCCGAAGGTTGCATAGCCAACAGAGCCGACCAAGCCAGGCCAGGCCCTCTCCGACCACCCGACCCTTGACCTCGCATGCGATGTCGGTCTAGCCCCTTGAACCCACACTCGAGGTCAGTAGGCCCGATCTCATCGGGTCATGCATACTTCAAAGTTGATATTGCCGATGCAGGTCAGACCGCCTTGTGTAGTCGCTTTCGCACGAGATCGATCGCTTAGCGGCAACAATGCGCTGCTTAGCGGCCTAGGCTGGCCACTAGTATGATTCCCGTATAAACCCTTCTTTTGATAGATCAAGTCTAACTGTGATCGGCCTTGCTGGTTTCGCCATCACCCGACACGGGTCAGACAGTTTAGTCGAATTAGTACCGTTGAACCTTAGTACGGCCCTTAATGTTGGCAACGCTGACTAACCAAGATGATATTTTTAGATCATCGTTTTGCGTGCTGGTAGACCAACTTCTGACGATGCCTATTTCCCTCGACTCGGCCAACCAGGGCCTAAGCCAACGATATTTAGTAGCAGTCAATAACCATGGACCCGCTGTGTGTGTTTGACAGTTCGTGGCTGCGTTGACCCAATCGGAGACGGAGCGGAGGTCACCTAGTAGCAGCCCGAGCCTACTTTCCAGGTGACACAGCATGTTTTCTTTAATAATTAATAATATTGATATAGAAATTAAGGGTAGGTGTCCATAACGCTGCATGCGGGTCCCGCCGGACGTCGTCGCATGTGGTCGAGTGGACCCCGCCTTGCATGCGGAGTCGCGAGTCCGGCGACACATGCATAAAAAGTTAATAATTTAATAATAAATATCTATTGTTTGTATGGACACCATAGATAGGTATTCCCTTAAAATGAATAAATAAATAATTAAAGAATTATCGGGACCCACCCTCCTGAGGGGAGCGTGGTAACCCTAGTAAAGGGATTTTGGGCGAGAGTGCTTTATGATATTTAATTATGATGCTGGGTTGTGAGTGGGTGCGAATTCTGGTGTAATCCATCGAAAATGATTAAACACTGTTTAGTTCATTCAAAGACATGTGGTATGTTAATTATTGTTAATCTACCTGGTTAGAGGGTATGGACCCCGTGCGCGCAAGGGTCGTGAACCACCTTGCGCGTACAGCCGAAGTTAAGTAGGTTAGGGGGTCACGGGCAAGGGTTGTGGTAAAGCCAATAGGAGGTGCCCTCGAGTAGGGATTGGCCTAGCAACCCTGTCCCGGGGAGTTGAAGTCCCCATAGTAAAGCAAGTTGGGCGGTAGAGCTCCACCGTGAAAGATGGGAAACCCCTTATGATCATCTGGGTGAATTGTGATGGTGTTGGAGGATGCACGGCGAGAGAGTTGGCCCTCTACATCGAAATAAAAGGCCCGATAGTAATGCCCGACCGGGGGCAGGTTGAACAAAATATCCGGGGTTCATGTATGAGTGTGTAATAGTTTGATTATAAATTTTGAATTGTATGACTGTTTACACGATGACCTAGCGACAGTAGGATTTGCATATGAATGTAGAAATTGCATGGACACATAGGACGTGATTAAGAACATAGCTTGACAATTAGGTTAATCAATAAATTTTCTTAAAATTTGAGCGTTGTTAATTATTAAAATTGTTAGCTTGTCACTAGCCATTTATTTGGCTAATCTCCCAAATGTATTTTTGGGGGCTACTCATTCCCACGAGTAGACTCTTCTGCAGGAGCTGAGGCATCGGAGCAGCAGTAGGAGTCTAGGAACGAGTTTAGAGTTGCAGCCTTTTCCTTTTAATTCTAGTATGTCGATTTTAACAGTAGTCTCTTTCATTCGTTGTAATATATTGGATTGGAATAAGTTTTTATTAGTTAGTTAGTTTGATAAGTTGTAATGTGCCAGCTGAATTCTTTGGGTAGGCCTCTCCTCAAGGCCCCAAGCCTAGGTTAGATCACCATAAAAATATAAGACGAATAATTAACCTAATTTGACAAGCTCAGTAGATAGGACCTCCAGACAGATGCACCGAGTGTTAGGGAGCGGATGAGAGATACTTGGCTCGCCGTCGGAGGCTTGAGCCTCGTGCTCCTTTAGAGGATATTCTGTCAGTATGTTGTGACACCGTTGAGTCGCATGTACTGAAAGGATATCCCTTTTAAAGGTCGAGCCTGATCTTTTGTTTCTCCCCCTCTTTTCATTTGCTTGTGTGTGAGCGTAGAAAGAGCCCAGTGAGAATCCTAAATTGGCATAGTTAAGTAACCATACCCAGAACTCTCTTCCTTTTCTCACCTCACACCCCAGGAATCGGTCTTCAGATTTCTAGGGCGTGACAGTATGATGATTCTAAACACCTAACTAGATGTATGCATATCTTCCGTAGATCATAGTATGCCTCTAGGGTGTCCGCACATATGCTAAGATCATAGATTTGCATGTAGATTGTTTTATAGAATTAATTGTAGTGAAATATACACCGTATGATCTTCGGATCTATCTTTTGCTTCCGCTGCGACTCTGATAATCGGATCCAATTCCAACAGCAATAACCATTCATTATTTTAGTTAAGTCCAACTCATAACATCGTTTGTCGCGTGCTATGAGAATGTACTTGGTTTACTTTGGATATTCACGGTTAGTGTATTTGACTCAGGAGGTCCTCATAGCCCCTTGGGCAGGGATGAATCGTTTGGATAGTGGTGGTTATTTGCGGGTATCTTAGACTAGTGGTGCTTAGTATTTTTCGGATCTTTTCTTATGGAATAAATAGTTAAAATTAAGGTACCTCTACAGCATATAGAGAATATACCATCTACCGTGTTTTGATTAAAAGATAGAGTGTCGCCCACTCCCTATGAGCGACGTATTATATCATGGTTAAGTTAGGGAAAATGAATCGTGCATTAGCATAGGTGAATCCTGGCATGCCTATAGTACCGTTATCGTGCTATCGGAGTCATGCACCCTATCCTTGTTTAGCTTAGGGGATACGTCTTCTGCTCACCGACGATGATGCTCGGCCACGTAAGTGATCTAGGAAAGACATGATTACAGGTAACATAAAAAAAGCCTTGCATGACCATTGTACCGTTATCGTGCTGTAAGAGTCATATTCTCTGTCCTTGTTTGGTTGGGGGAGTGCCCCTCTTGCTCATCGACGACGATGCATGGTCATACAAGTAATTTAGGATAGTTGGATAGTAAAGGTGGGATAGAAAACGCCTGGCGTGATGATGATACCGCTATCATACTATAGGAGTCGTGTTTCATGTTCCTGTTTGGTTAGGGGATACATTTCCTGCTCACTAACAGCGATGCATGGTCACACAAATGGTTTGTATATTTAAGTATGGAGTGTTTAATACGGTTACGTAGGTATATAAGGAGTGGAATCGATGTTTAGGTAGGTTAGAAATTACTTAGTATGGTTAAACCAATACATGTCTCAGTTAGGGGGCGTGTCTCCTATTCAGCTTTGGTTTGGAGGATACGTCATCTACCTGTTGGAATTAAATCCCATTATCAGAGTCGCAGCGGAAGCAAAAGGTAGATCTGAAGATCCTACGGTATATGTTCCATTACAATTAATTCTGCAAAACAATCTACATGCAAATCTATGATCTTAGCATATGTGCGGACACCCTAGAGGCATACTACGATCTACGGAAGACATGCATGCATCTAGTTAGGTGTTTAGAATCATCATACCTTGTGGATCTATGATCCGAAGAGAACGGAATGATGATGAACCACACACGAATCGCAAAGGAAGTTGTCGGATGGCACCTTGTCCTTTGCGAATGGAGGAATCCTTGAAGTCCTATATCTGAGTGCAAGGACTACGAACTGACGGAGGAATTCGTTACGAAGATAACGACGAACCGCGAGATCTCCTCCTTATCTTTCTCTCTTCTTTCTTCTCCTTCCTTCCTCCTTCTTCTTCCTTCTTCTTCCTTGGCCGAAACCACAAAGAAGGAGAGAGGGAGAGGAGGTTCGGGTTTTCTGGAGAGGGAGAGACCTAGGGCCAGCCCCCTCTCCCTCCAATCCCTTTATAGGGTCGGCCCCAACTCACATACGCAAGCTAGGGCTAGCCCCCTAGTGATTGGGATAAAGGGGGGCAGTTTTTAGGGTTTCCACATGTCTATCGTGAAGCCTGGACGAAAACGCCCTTCACGAAAAGTGAAACACTATAAGAGAGATTGAGTGAGGTGCGCTACTCGGAATCGAGTTTCGTCAACGTCTATGAGCTCCTATAATTATTCTGCACATTTTAGGATCCATATTCAATATGTTCTGAGCCATATTTTAATATTTACCAAAATACCCCTATGGCCCTCAATATATGTGAATTAGGTTCTTAGGCTCCGGGCTTGAGCTACGTCGCATCCAACGTATCCAACCAGGTTGGGGAACAATTCCTATACGCAACAACAGGGTGGAACCTTCAGGGTTCAGGATCTCTAGCTCCAACCGGATCCCTGATTAACTATTTCGGTGACACACCGAAAGTTCCGTTAATCAGCCCTAATCCGATTAACCCGCATAGCCACCCAGAGTGTGACGCGAGTTGAACTCTAGTGATCCTAAACTTATGTTACTCCATCGTAACCCTGTTCTCTATTATACTCTGATAATCCTTAGTCCCTCCTATTACTGGTGCCATGATACGACTTGGGCGATGGGAAGCATCGTCAGATCCCGATCAATCATTGGACTAGGGTTTGATGACTTGTCATCTATAACACCACACACCTTCCGGTGCTATGCCTAGCATCCGGAACATCGTCAGTCATACTGACAACCACCAAGCTTGGGTTAACTATGTGGAGAGATTGACTCATCAAAATGCACCCATCCAACACTGGACATCGGATAACCTTTAGGGATTGCATGCCACTCAAGCGCCAGCCGGGTAACCCAACGTACCGTGGTATTGGACTATGGAAGGTCCGCACACGTTGGCACATTAAAGCACCACACAACTGGTTGGTCCAGTGTACATGGTCCCTCAGGGTTAAGGACAGATTATCTATAGTAGTAATACGGTTTATGCACCAGTGTCTGAATCACTGAACTGTGCACCGTCTTGATTTTTGTTCAACACGATCATCATGCTTGGTCAGGTGAATGGGAATCTCATATTTCCGTGGTGAAGACTTCACCACATCCTCTACCTGCTAACAGCTTATTCTAGATGAAGCGACCGACATCACTAAAGCTGTGAACTAGTTCTAGATCTATACAGAACTGGTCCACTAGGTCTTCCAAACATGGATCCACCATGCGCCTCAGTGGCCTACTGTGTTCCTTAGGGTCCTTTTATTATATGTGTATTAACATATACCAAAGTAGTATTCTAATTAAAGTAATAACCAAAGTCATCTTTATTAATGTTAATACAGAAAATCCACGCTCAGGACACACGAGCTTCAACACTACCTACTTAAGATATTGCATGGTTATGTGAGTAATTTGATTAGCATTGTATTGTATGTACGTTTGAATTCGTCTCGAGTGGCTATGCCATGGCGGGTGACCAAACTCTCGGGTCTGGTGTTGGTTTTAAGTCTATGACTTGTGCTAGTAGGGTAGAAGTTGTTTTATGACGTAGTAGGTCCTAACTAAGCATGCGAAAAGCGAGGTGATGGCCGCGTGTGGACAGATGTAAACCTATATCCGGGGATCCCGTCACCGCATGCTAGGGCAGAATCTACCATGTAAAACTAGAAATGAATTAGGCTTAGGCTCTCATAAGTGGCATGGAGGTAGGGTCATTCCCTACCCTCCTTGTTGTATACATAGGCACTTGGATATATGTTCGGGGTTTTACCACTAGTTTAGGGGAATAGAGACGTTACCATAATTGTGGGGGAGGGTTACGACCGTCATATGGTCCCCCTCCAATAGTCGATTTGAAGGGTAGAGTTTCGATGTGTGGTGCACTGCGGAGTACTGAGCTGTCACACTAACACTATTGAGATAGAGAGAGAAAGAGAGTTGACACATGATGTGATGACAGAGTTCAGCCGAAGCCTATGTTTTTGTGCGATAAGACGCAACCATTGAATCTACTCACTCTAAAAAAAGTAGAGCTACTTTCAACAGGCCGAGGAGTGTTTTACAAGTAGACAGATGGTTGAGTAGGCTTGACTGGAGTTTGATCACCAGAAGGCTCAGAGAGCTCTGGAAATAGAAAGTGGGATGTGGGATAATAGAAATCGATCTAGAATATTTACAGGATTTGCTATTTGTAGAGGTTTGGGAATATCGGAGGTTTTTGTATAATACCCGGGGGAATTTACCAAACCCCAGATGTTATGTGTAGGCCCCAGACAGGGCTGCGAGTCCGACTGTCATCTCCATGGGCCCCAGGTAGGGCTGCGGGTCCCATGTCGTCTCCATGGTCCCAAGTAGTACTGCAGGTCACATTGTCGTCTCTGTAGGCCCCATGTAGGGTTATGGGTCCCACTGTCGTCTTTGTGATCCCAAGGCAGGGCTACGGGTCCTACTATCGTCTCCGTGGGCCTGAGGCAAGATTGCAGGTCCCACTGTAGTCTCCGTGAGCCCGAGACAAGGCTGCGAGTCCCACTGTCAGGCGTTTGCTAGATTTTGCACCAACAGTTACCCCTTCCCAGCTAGGCAGGTGCTAACCTAGCTGGTTGGGACTCTACAGTACAAAACTGCTTTGTCAATGTAGAGGTGGATGTCCGGGGATGACCCCGAATCCATGCATTAGATGAAGCGATAAAAGGGGGGATATCAAATGATGGCCTCTGTCCCTACCCCCCGTTGTGTTCAATCGTCATACCTACTAACCCCCTACCAAGGGCCGGCCGTTGCGCCTGCCGACCTTCTGCCAAAGGCCAGCCAGAAGAGTAGCCTCAAGTTGTTGCTTCTTGAATTGATATTGCTGAAGATGATCACCCTAGGTGCTGAAGGTGATTGCTTCCAAGCTTGGATGTCGATCTACTGTTTAGCTTCCTACTTTTGATGTGAAATCCACTATGAGCTTGAGCTGGACTGGTTTCAATTCCATGGATGTCAAATCCATACTGACCCCTTGCTAGGGGCCAACCAGGGGTAGTCTGTTGATGGTTGACTGGAACGAAGGTTGCTCGAAGATGTGGCTGCTTTGGTTAACGTGGTTGAACATGATCACTCGAAGGCTGTTCCTAAAGGTGTTCACTCTCAGGTTTGTATGTCGATCTAATATTTAGTTTCCTATTTGCAATGATTCGACGAGCCGATCCCGAGAGAGGGTAGAAGGAATACAACTTAATTTGGCTAACCCGCTGTTCGGAGCCGACTATGACGTCTACCGACCCCCTGCCAAGGGCTGACCAGAGTTTTGTCGACCGACCCGTTGTCCGGGGCCAACCGTAGTGTCTTCTGACCCCCTGGCAAGGGCCAGTAGTCAAGCGAGAAGACTCGAGTGCAGAAGAGGATAGAGTTTGGGAGGCTGATAGGGAGCGTTGGCCTTGAGCCTAGACTGATTATCCCCAGAATGGATGTCTGGGGTCGATAGGGTGTATCGACCTTGAGCATGGGCTGATCGGCCCCATAAGAGCTATCTGGGGCCAATAGGGTGTATCAACCTTGGGAGGCCGATAGGGGTATTGGCCTCCGGTGGTCAATACCCATATCGGCCTCGAGCCTGGGTTGATCGGCTCCCGAAGGGCTGTCTAAGGCCGATATGGTGTATCGGCTTTGAGCCTAGGGTGATTGACCCCAGAAGGGCTGTTTGGGGCCGATAGGGTGTATCGGCCTTGAGCCTGGGCTGATCGGCCCGATAAGGGCTGTCTGGGGCCTATAGTGTGTATCGGCCTCTGGAGGCCGACAGAGATTATCGACCTCTGGGGGGGCGATAGAGGGTATCAGTATTTAGAGGCCGATAACATGTTAGTGCTTTATCGACCTCATGATTTTTGTGATCGGCCTTATAAGAGCCTTTTGAGGCCGATTAATTAAGGAATGGGGCCGACAAAGGGTGTCGGCCTCTGGAGGTCGATAGGGGTATCGGCCTCGAGAGGCCGATAAGATGTTAGTACTTTATCGACCTCATGATTTTGGTGATCAACCTCAGAAGGGCCTTCTGAGGTCGATTACTCAAGGAATAGGGCCGATTGGGGGTATCGGCCTCGAGAGGCTGATAAGATGTTAGTGCCTTATCGGCCTCAAAAGTGCCTTATGAGGCCGATTACTCAAGGAGTGGGGCCGATAGAGGGCATTGGCCTCTAGAGGCCGATAGGGGTATCGGCCTCGGGAGGCTGATAATATGTTGGTGCCTTTATAGGCCCCACGATTTTGGTGATCAGCCTCAAAAGTGACTTCTGAGGCCGATTACTCAAGGAATAGGGCCGATAGAGGGTATCGGCTTCTTGAGGTCAATATGAGTATCGGCCTCGAGAGGCCAATAGCATGTCAGTGTCACTCACCAGACTTGGGATGGTTCACCTTGCTGTCGAGGCTAAATACTGACGTGGCACTGATGATAACACGGAAAAGAGGCTGACATGGCATTTATGCATAGATGCTGATGTGGCAATTTGGAAGGCGAAAGGTCTCGCTGGAAGGCGAAGTGCTGAGATTTTGTACATTGAACCTGGCCAAGTCTTTTCATCTCCCACCATTTTACTTCCTGCCTTTACGTCTCTCGGAGCGCAGGATTTTGGAAGCTATATAAGTGTTCTTCGGTGAAAATTTATTTTCACCGTCTTTGAGAAATCGAGACCTTGAACCTTTGCTTCTTGTGTTCCTTGTTCTTCTAGCGAAAAGAGTTATGATGGCTTCTGAAGGTGCGTCTTCTCTGTCTGTTCCCTTGTCTGGGGGGAAGTTAAGGATCAAGTTGGTCCCATCGAAGAGTAAGGGATCGGGCTCGAAGAAGGTCTCCGACACTACCTTCGTCGGGCCAAGTGCCCCCATCGACATTGGCAAGGAGGCACATGGAGCTATGTCCCAACATCGTGATCGGTCGGTTGCCCGCACTCGACCAACCACTCTGTCGACCTTGATTCTACTTAGGTTGGGCGCTAGGACCCCTCTGGTAGGGGTGTTCATGGTTCGGGTTGGTTTAGTTTTTTGATAAATTTGGAACCGAACCGAAATTGATCGGTTCTCTAGAAAATGGAACCGAACCAAACCATTCCTTGGTAAAAACCGAACCGAACCAAACCGGAAAAGTTCGGTTTGGTTCGGTTCGGTTTTGCGGGTCTTTCAAATCGCTCGTCATCACACCGTGAGGCGTGAATGGTTGAGCCGCTGAGTTGGTTCATATTTCATTTTTAAGCCTTTAACTTTGGGTGCTGCTATTTGTCCCTATAGAATTACTACCAACACTCTTAATTTTTTACTTTGAGATATTTCATAAGTTGGGATTTAGGGGTGCTAGTAATTATGTGGGTGCAAATAGCAACACCCTTCACTTTTCAGTTTCATCACACCGTTGAACACTTGAAAGTTTTGAATACACCGAATGGTAGCAATTGGGGTCATCACTATGTAATGTACAATATTAGTGAGACTGTACACTGTATAGTAGTAACTACTGAGGTTATAATACAAATGGTTCGGATTGGGTTGGTTCGGGTTAAAAAACTTACAACCCAGAACCGAACCGACCATAGTGGGTTTCTTTTTTTTGGAACCGAACCAAACCGAACAGTCAAAAATAACCGATCCAAACCGAACCAAATAGATCGGTTTGGTTCGGTTTGGCGGGTCAACCCGAACCGATGAACACCCCTACCCTCTGGTGCCCGACCCCCTCTTCGGTAACCGGTTGGCGATGCCTGACTGCAAGCGACCAACCGACCGATTGGTCGATCGCCCGTACCCGATTGATCGCTCGGTCGGCCTCGATTCTACCTAGGTCAAACGCCAAGACCCCTCTGGAGATCGACCCCCTCTTTCGCGACCAGTTGGCGATGCCCGACCGCAAGCGACCGACCGACCGATTGGTCAGCCTCGATCCTGCCTAGGTCGGGCGCCAGGACCCCTTTGGTAGGCAACCCCCCACTTTCACTACCGGTTGGCGACGTCCGACCGCAAGCGACCGACCTACCGATCGATCGGTCGCCCATACCTAACCGACCACTCGGTCGGCCTCGATCGTGCCTAGGTCGGGTGCAAGGACCCCTCTGGCGCCCAACCCCCTCTTCTGCGACCAGTTGGTGACATCGAACCGCAAGCGACCGACCGACCGATCGGTCGGTCGTCCATACTCGACCAACCGCTCGGTCGGCCTCAATCCTGATTAGGTCGGGCGTCAGGACCCCTCTGGCACCCGACCCCCTCGATCGCGATTGGTCAACGGTGACCGATTGATTGATCGGTCGGTCATCGACATCTGACCGATTGGTTAGTCGTTGAAGTTCGATTGATCGATCGGTTGGTCGTCAAAGTTCGACCAACCGATGGCAATCGGCAGGTCGACCCTCCTATCGGCCCTTCGCCCTGTCGGTTGGCCCTTTCAGCGGCATTGCCCAAGCGCCCTTGGTCAGCCCTTGTCAGGCGGTCGGTAGACACAACGGTCATCCCCGGACAGTGGGTCGATAGGCAGTTTTCTGGTCGGCTCTTGGTAGGGGATCGGTAAACGCAATGGTCGGCACTGGACAGCGGGTCGGCATACAGTCTTCTGGTCGGCCCTTGGCAGGGGTCGGCAGACGCAACGGTCGGCCCTGGACAACGGGTCGGTAGGAAGTCTTCTAGTTAGCCCTTGGCAGGCAGACACGATGGTCGATCTCGGACAGCGGGTCTGCAACAGACTCTTGGTCGGCCTATGGCAGGGGGTCGATAGACATAGTGGTCGACCCCATACAGCGGGTCGGCAGGCAGACCTCCGCTCAACTCTAAAATGTTCTGATTGACAACGGGTCTACAAGCGTGACGGTCGACCCCGGATAGTTGGTCAACAGGTGGAACTTTGGTCGGCCCTAGGCAAGGCGTCAGCAGATTCATTCCAACGCTTGTCAAAGCCTTCTCGACACCTACAAACCAGTTTTGCACCATGGAGTCCCAGCCAGCTAGGTTAGCACTTACCTAGCTGGGAGGGGATAACTATGGGTGCAAAATTTGGCTAACATCTGATGGTGGGACTCGCCAGCCCATCCTATGACCCACAGAGATGAAAGTAGGACCCGCCAGTCCTGCCTGGGACCCACATAGACGATAGTGGAACCCGCCAGCCCTTCTTGGGGCTTACGGAGACGACAATGGGACTCGCCAGCCCGGTCTAGGGTCCACAAAAACGGTCTAGGGCCTGGTAAATCACCCCAGATATTCCCAAAGCCCCGGATATTCCTAAAACCCTATAAATAGCAGATCCTGTAAATAATCTGGCCCGGAATTCATTATTCCACTTTCCACTTTCTGTTTTTCAAGAGCTCCTTGAGCCTTCTAGGGATCTGACTCTAGTCAAACCTATTCCACCCTCTGTCTACTTGTATAAGCACTCCTTGGCCTGTCGAGAGTAGCTCTATTTCTTCAGAGTTAGTGGATTCAAAGGTTGCATTTTACCGCACGGAGACGTAGGCTTCGGCTGAACTTCGTCATCACATCCTATGTCAACTATCTTTCCTTTTCTCTCTCTACTCTACAGTGTCTGAGTGACAGTTCAACACTCTACAGTACATCACACTTCGAACTCGATCCTCAATCGACTGTTGGAGGGAGATCGTACGATGGCCGTAATTTTCCCCCACAGATCTTACTGTAGAATCAACATATTCCATTATAGTGTACTCCAAAGTTCTACATTAGTTAGATAGTTCACAATTGGATGCATTAAATAATTTGCTTTGACTCTCACACAAGTGAGTTCAGGAAAAGTCAGCACATTCTTCTTCAGGTTTTTTCATCCAATTATAATTGCTTTTCTTTTTTTTATCCTATAAGAAACAATGGAGGCTGACGGGGTCCGCGTTCAAGAGGTTGTGATGGACACCAATATGGAGGAGGAGGATGCCGTCATCGGTGATATTATGAGGCCACAACAATTCAATCAGATTGCACTATGTTCTGGTTATTTATACAGCCATGATTTTTTTAGTTCTACTTGACTTTCTGACTAACAACCTTAAATTTGATTTCAGCCTCCTCTCTCCCCATCAAATGCTTGATGTGGTTTGCATATCATGCATGCATCATGTACGAAGGGGTTGTCATGTTGAGGAACTCAGTTTGTTGTTTCTTTCTTTGTTGTCTGCTCTCTTTAGGTACGCAGCTGATGCGTATGCCATATTCTGTGGGAAAGCCGAGTCATACCGGAAGCTGATGCATATGTGAGACAAAGCCAGAGACAACCAAAGGTCGAGATCCATGGTTAAAACTGGAAAACAATGATCACAATAAGGATAAAAAGGAACATCCGATTAGGACTGGAAATTTTGGACCCGACACGGTAGATCCGACACGACCCGACACAAAATTAGCAGGTCTGGGTTAAACGGGTTCGGGTCGTAAATGGGTTGACTAACCCGTTTAATAAATGGGTCGGGTCCGGGTTTAGGGTCTAGACACGATAAACCCGAGAAGAGCTGTTTAAAATTCAACGGGTCGGGTCGGATCTACCCGTAATCCAATACTGTAGTATATAGGATAGTAGTACCAACAGGTCTTATCAGGTCTAGTCAGATCGGGTCTAGACACGATTAGTTAACCGGGTCCGGGTCTAGTGGTTTTGGACACGACCCAAAACAAGACACGACACATTGCCACCCTCACATCCGATAAATGTTGACTGTAAATGATGTGAACTTATTTTGTTTGAGATATGGTTATGGTTTTGTTAATGGATGTGAAAAAACTTCGATAAATATTGACATAGTTTTAAGCATTGGAATTGATTGCGCACTAAGCAAAAAACATAACCCATGAAAGATGTGGTCGCCCTCACCGAATGTGGGCTCTTTCACATAATGTTATCATCCACAAAATATTAACACATTTCTTAAAATATTATCATTATTTTTAAATTATTATTACCATCCTTAAATTATTGTCTCCCTCAAAATTTTATCACGCTCTCGAATCTTTTAAGTGCCGACAGACTCGAGCATTACAAATGTATATATGAGTGAAATATCTCAAAATACAACTAAGTAGAGCTGGGCTTAACATGGCACACCCTCATCCCAAACTCAAGTTCAGGTTTGCTAACATGTCCAAGGTCAGCCCAGACCAAAGACAAATAAAGCTCAGCCCAATTGACAGTCCTGAACCAGACCCAGGCCAAAGCCGTTCCCACCAGATTGAGAAGACAGTCCCCTCCTGGTCGTGTTAGATAAACTAGAATACTTCCTCCAAAAAAACCAAAAAAGATAGCTAGATATACACCACCCGCACCGCCCCCAAAGTGTTTGACAAAAGTCCCAAACCAGATATCGACTTCAAGGAGACAGCCATCAAACATGAGTGAACACAAGACGAAGACCTCCAAAGAACGCCCTCCAAAGACTTCTATGCTTACGAAACTGACTATCTTGCATTGTTCCTAAAAAGGCGTCGACTTGGGCTCCTCCAGGTTGGCCGACCCCAGGCTACCGGACGTGTCAGAGCCGCCGTCCTCCCCACCCTGACCCTTGATAGACCAAAGCTTGCCCTGCAGCTTCTTCGGTCGCACGATGCCCTTCACCTTGCCTGCCTCACTGCTGCTGCCACCGCTGCTTTCGGTTGCCCTGCCACCGCCTGCAAGTTTCATGGGCTTGAGATCATCCACCGTTATGGCCACATCATTGTTGTCCTCTGTATTGGTCGTGGCAGACGGCCTCGAGCTACCGGAGGAACTCCCAGCCACGGCAAACGACCTGATCTGCTCGAAGAGGAGGATTTGGATCACGACTCGTGTTGGGAGGCGCTCATTCTGCACGGCGTGCACGCGGGCTTCCGCAGAAAGCCTCCTGCAGTCCATCGGACCGCACAGCCTTTTCCTGTCACACTTGCTCAGCCCAGGGTGCTCCTGGTCCAGAAGAAAAGAGGAACATGATTCCATTCTGCTCAACAAAATCAATAATGACTAGATTGAAAGTAGGAAAATGCCATTTGTCCAACATGTTTAGCCAACTTTCGTTGTCCAACCTAACGTGACACGATTATAACCGTCTGTTGCACCCAGCCCCGACCCATGTTGCACCCAGCCCCAACCGCTGGTGAATCGTGCATAGCTCCGACTAGCAGGCGAAGGCACAGCATGATCGGGTGCCACATCAGGTTGGAGAAAGAAAGTTGGCTGAACAGATTGGACAAAAAGCATTGCTCAGTTTCTGAAATATGTGCAAAACATCATGAACCATTCACTAGTCCGAAATTCAACATGAACGGTGAGTTGCTTTTCCAGGACCTTGAATGAATATAGGGGTAGCTCCACATATTGATAATTCAAAACTTTTATAAGACTCGGAACAATTTTATCACTAATATTTCTCTAATTCATCTAAGAATTAAGTTGATATCCTATTTTCAATACCCCGATGATTAGTCCAGTCAACTAACTCTTTTTTTTTATGGACCGGCCATGCAGTCAGAAGACAGAGCATGGGGTTCAAAGAGGTATGGAGATCGAAACAGCGGGACCGTAACCAAACTGCTATTTTTATTAAATTCCATAATCCTGAAAACATAACATCAATGGCCAGGATTCGCATGTGCAAACAAGGCAACAACAGCCTTGAGGGAATGTTCGCCCACGATGTCCACACCGGGAGTCGAACAGGGAACCTCTCCAACAAGGGAGAGAGGAAGTACCACTCGGACAAGAGCCTGTTGGTCAACCAACTCTTTTTTAAATTCAAAAGAGATGTCATCTAGCTTAGCTAGTAAAGTCTTGGGGGGTTGGTACCCAAGACCTGGGATCAAATCCCGCTTCCATCTCTAGTAGGTAACTGGTAAGGGTCTGCCTTAACCCTTCTTAGTTGGGATACCAAGGGGTGGTAAAAAAAAAATTTCAAAAGAGATTGAAGGATTATAGGATAGTGATAATTTACCATGAGATACATGTCAATAGCGCGATAAAGCCCATCGTGCACTGGCCTCGAGTCACCCGGTACCATCTCAGCGAGCTTAACAAACTTCAAAAGAGGCAGTTTGGAGTCTTTTGCGATTTCAGCAAGGTATCCATCGACCAGCTTCGCAACAGATATCTTCGAACTATCTGAAACAAATACCACGGACTTGATCTCCTGAAACTCTTCGATGGCCTTGGCACCACTAGTATCTTGCATCGTGAACTCCAATATGCTCAGAACAGTGTCAATGTCATATGTGGTGACATCTCCTGATGCAGCTGGAATCAGAAGATCGTGCACCGATGCTCCGTCCAACCGGCGACTAATTTGCTTGACCAGCTCTTTCTTGCATATTTGGCCACAATCCAGCAAGGTTGCAGCTCTTAGTACTTTGAGCAGAAAACTGCATGAAACCGAGTCTTTGTCTGCAGGCAATAACCAGACGACAGTCTCCAACAGTGTCCGAGCTTTCGTGACATCACCTCCATCGATCATAGAAAGTTTGCTGAATACAGGGAGCCTTATATAAGTGTAAGCTTTTAGAGCTTCTCCCAACACATCCCCCGAAATTCTTCCCTTGGCTTTGATCGCCGCTATAACGCGCTTGTAGTTATCGATCTCAAGCTCACAGAGATCCTCTACCCACCAGTCCTTGGGCACCGATTGCTGTTTTCTGACCCCATTCCACTGAAGATCAAGACCACTTTCAGATGGAAGTTTTTTCCGGTTGTACTTGTAAGACCAATCGACCTTTGAAGTGTCCACGGAGGCTTTGGAAGCAATCGAGTCTATGCAGCGACTAACCAACTTTAAGTCCTCGGAACACGGTAGCAGGGACTTGGTGGTTCGAAGAACTACAATGGAGTCTTTCCAACTGCGGAAGATGCTGGTGTCAAGGAACGAGTCAATTTTACTAACAAGATTTCCAGTATCGATCGTTTGATACATTTCTAAATAACCTGCCGCACAGCGCGCTGCAACCACATTGTAAGCGTTGATGGTGACGGTCATTCCATAGCAAAATTTAGCACAGATTTCAAAGGCGGCAGCACCACCGGGTATGTCAGGAATGTGGATCTCATCACAGCTGGAGTACATCTTTTGCATGCGATAGCTCTTCGACAAGAGGGGGAACTGTGTTTTTTCAATGGATATAAAGAGGGTAAGAAGAATATGTAAAGGGGGAAAAAGAGGGGGAAAGTTGAGTTAATACCTTGTGTACATAGAACTTCACATCTCCAACATTAACAATGAAGTCAGTTGAATATTCAGTTGTCATCACCCTGAAGAGATAAATGATTTCTTCATCATATTTAAGTAAAACAGATAGATAGATAGATATAGCGAGAATCAAATAAAAAATATTTAAATTTTTTCAACGGGCATCTAGAATAATATAGTAGATATTGGCTATAAGAGGCGGAATTCCGGCTGGCATGATGGATATAGGGTAGCTTGCTACAATGCACCTCTGACAACACCCAGAGTGTTCCAAAAGGTCAACCACTTGAAGGGACGAGAGCACATCGTGTATATGAAGCGGGCCCAATTCTGCTACCATTGTCGGTGCGAGGCTATTACTAGTGGACATCTCAACACAAAATAATGTTTATGTATCTTTCAACATCGGTCAACCATCAGTCATGATAATGTTTTCTTCATTTTAAAACAAAGGCGGTTGTTTTATTTCGTTTTGCACAAGCCGGGACTCCTTTGTTAACAGAACTGATTGTTTCTTTCGGTTGTGTTAGATACCCTCACACCTCAAAACCCGGGTTATAAGGGGAGGTCCATAGGGGGTATATTAAGCGGGTGATGGGTGTCTTCCTCACCGATGTGGGACTATTCGTCAACACTCCCCCTCACGCGGAGCACGAGTGGCAAGGATCCTCCCACACGAAGCACACGTGGCAATGCACGATCGGTGGGGCGCACTTGGAGCGGGAGCAAGAGCAGGAGACGGGACAGCTCTGATACCATTTTGATACCCTCACACCACAAAACCCGGGTTGTAAGGTGAGGTCCACAGAGGGTATATAAAGCGGGTGTGATGGGTACCTCCCTCACCGATGTGGGACTATCCTTTAACACTCCCCCTCACGCAAAGCACGCGTGGTAAGGATTCTCCCACGCAGAGCATGCGTGGCAAGGCACGATCGGTGGGGAGCACCCGGAGCGGGAGCAGGAGTAGGAGCAGGAGACAGGCCAGCTCTGATACCATGTTAGATACCCTCACAACTCAACACCGGGTTATAAGGGAAGGTCCACAAGGGGTATATTAAGTGGGTGATGGGTGCCTCCCTCACTGATGTGGGACTATTCGTCAACAGGTTGATAACTGTTTCCTCAATCAGATTCACTTTGAAACAATGTGAGGTGATTTAGAATAATAAAATAATCAGAGTCAACCCAATTTGAGAAGAGAAACATGGAACCATTTATGTGTACATCTATTTCGTCAAGTTGATGTTCATTACATCCTTAAAGCTCCACTCTAGATGATATTTTGATTCATGGAGGAAATATGTAAGACAATGTGCATGATGGACTCACACATATTGCTTGCTAATGGAACAAATTGTATCACAAGATTCACAACTTCCACTCTTAATGTATTTGGGTTTGTTTGCAACATCCAATTATGACTCCTCCGATAAAGCTACTGGGACAAGATCAAGAAATGTTTTGAGTACTTACTTTTTTCCTCTGTGACTGAATTTTCACACTTTTTTAAAAAAAAATTGTTAGAAATTCCAATAAAATTTCAGAACAAAAACAGAATGTTTATCAATAAATTTCAGTTCAATAGTTTGACCAAATTGGAGTTCAAAACCAGGAGTTTAAACCTTGATACTATTAGTATTACATTTCTATTGCCAGCAACCAGACAACACCATAAACAATTTGTGGTTACTAGAGTTCCATATTCTTTATATCTGTAGTACATGCTTCAATGCAACCAGAGAAGGCATTAGTATACAAAGTTATAAACATGTTTTATTTTAAGAAACAAGTCAACTTTATCGTCAGCATTTCAACTCAAATATCACTTGCGTACGATATTCTTCAGTTGGAGGCGACGATGAGCAGGGTGCGGGTGGTGTGGAGCACCCGGCATTTCGGAAAAGGCCTTATGATGAAAATTATTTCTTATACTCCAATAACCTCTGATAGGTGTATGTTGCACATATATTATACTTTCCTTTTTATTCCTTGTGTCGTATTTTCGTCCATGGTCCCATACCCTTGTGCATACATTTCTCTATATATTTGATCTTAAGACCATAATGCCCAATACAAGGCAGGCTTTCTTGCTCTATAATGGTAACGGAGCCAAGGGCTTGGAAGGAAGACTTCTTTGGAGGAAATGAGCAGTAACGGCCATGTCAATCTTTAAGTTCATCCGACAATATTCATCTATCTGTAGTTCTCCCTGCTGCAACCCACCACCTTGCTGCAGATCCCCTTCGCTTCGCTCGAGCTGAAGTTGCACGTACTGTGATATCAAGCATGTCTACATCCTTTTCCATCGCCTACAGTGCGTGCCCGATGTTGTTGTTGCTTGTTGTTGATGTGCTGCATACCGGGTGCTCGACTGCCTGCCAACCACATGCAGTGTTATTTTCTTGATCTTCGATATTATCAAAATCCGCAAATTCGATCCTGAATCATCTTATGAAGTCACCGAGGGTCTCTCATGGCCTTATCGCTATACAAAATAGCAACTCCAAGTAAACTTATATTGGTTCATGAATTTCTTGCCCAACATTTCAAAACTAGTAATTGACCCAGGAGAGAGCTTATTGTACCGGTTGAGTGCTTGGCTAGTTAGACTGCTTGAGACATAGATAACGGATGTGGTTGCTCACTTCGTAGGGATCATGCCTTATCGGAAACTCATGAGATGTTCGATCGGGTCTTTTGTCCCGTCAAAAAGCTGGAACTTGGGGGAGCATATCAGCTGGAAAAATTCTTACTCTAGGATGTTAAGAGCCAGGGGAGATTTGGTGGTTCATTGAATTTCGGTCCTGACGAGCCGTTCATCACCCCTATCCTACCATTGAGCCACATGTTTAGGAGCTCCTCTCTTTCGGCAAAAATTCTCTGGATTGGCTCTCTTTGGGACTCCACTGACCATGGATGTGGTGAGTGAGCATGAGACGTTCCACCCATGGGGCAGCTCTGATTATCTATCCCTTGCTTTTCTCATCAGACTTGTAGGTGTTGCCTATCCTTGGCGTGCCTTGCGTCACAATCCCAGTATTACAATTTAGAGTTGTTCAGATATGTTGAGTTGTGCAGTGCTCTAACAATGCCTCTCCTCCTAGCCGGTCTTATATGCTATCAGTGCACTGGGAGTATGCGCTCGGCCCATGCTGGTTATTAGTTTTAAGGGTTCACCCTATTCAACTAAGGTTAAATGGTTGCTCCCTACCGAAAGCGAGCATGTGATCCCCATGAGCGAGTTGGGGATCGAGCGGGCCTGCAACCTTGAGTTGATTCTCCTTGTTGGGAGTTTGCCCATAGTTCCTTGTTGGTGTGGTGCAAGATGCCATCTCAACCACTAAAGTTAGCTGGGTCACTAGCATCTCCATCACAGGTGTCCTGGATCCCCAACACATCTTGCTGTTGAAAATGGGACTATGAAGAAGGTTTGTCATTTTCCAAGTATGGAGCTAGTTGCTTCTTCGTCTTGGAGTGGCAAAATATAGCGCATCTTCAAGAGAATCTCCTTTGTCAGGTGTCCACCATCATTGCGGAGAAACCAAAAGGAATACGAGTGAGATGTGGTGGAGGTGCTTCTCAAGCATCCCACATATGGCGCCAAAAAGTTTGTGGGAGTTTTAGGATTTCGCTACTATTCCGAGGTTTTGAGTTGGAAGACTTCAATCGTCGGAGAAGGGTGTTCAGCTAGGAAGCACCGATACGGATACGGTGATATGTGGATTTTTGAAAGACTAGGATACACAGTACGTCAGGGATACATTTATAATTATATATATATATATATATATGAAATTAAATATATTTTTTTGTACTAGAATATGAATAATGAATAGTTTGAAACTTAAATATGACCATGTTCATCATTCATTATATAATTTACATCTAATACAACCAAAAAATACAAACCTAGTGTCACATTCATCCATTACAAAAAAGTAACACTAACAACATTACGCAAGTGTCACATTCATCGTCCATTACAAAATGCTAGCAAAAAACATTAACATTCATCATCCATTACAAAATACAAAGTTAGTGTCACATGCATCATCCAAAAAACTACACATATAAATGATACCATTAAGCAAATGGTTACGCATGGAATTTAGACTCATATCCGAAGTTTCGGACAAGTTCGGGTCGGGTTTTCAAAATTTGGACTACATAGCCATCCATAAGTATCCCGGTGTATCGATCTCGTATCCCCAGCGTATCAGTCCCATATCCCCAGCGTATCGGTCACATATCCCCGGTGTATCGGACTTTTTTTTTGTTTTTTTAAATCCCGATACTTCCTAATCGAATCGGATACGTATCTCGTCGTATCGGGCCGTATCAGAGTATCGAGAAGTATCCGATACGAGTGCGGCTCCTGTTTCGAAGTATCGGTGTATCCTAGGTGTTCAGTAATTGATGTGCCTCCATCATGAAAATGCGTAAGGTCTATGGGGATATCGAAGGCCCTCTGATGGTTAAGTCAATAAGAGCTCAGAAGAAAGATGCATTGAAAGACTGGAGTCTATAATCTCATACTTGGTGCTCTAAGGGTTACTTTCGTAGTGAATTGGAGAACAACACTTTGAGCGAAATGTGTTGTAACTTGTAATGGTCACACCAGTTGTGTCGCATGTCATGCCACGATCTCTTAGGATTTAGTTGATGTTGCGAGACAAGTTGGCCTATGTCACTGCCATGATGGTTGCCATGACATAGTCTCCTATTTGGCAAGGCCCACGATCGTTGGCTATCATTGATGTGGCATCAAACGCAGAGGCATTACTGCGAAGTGCGGATGAGGACAAGGGCCACGATTAAGTAAGTGTGACAGCTGTTGCAAATCCATACGCGTTTGATCATCTAGCAATGCCTTTAGCCTGTAATCGAGGCTCAACTCACAGCCTTTGAGGTTATGTATCTAATGGGATTGTACATTGCGACGTACAAGTATGACATGAGCCAATTGTGTGACTTTGGAGGATAGCGACTGGGTCAGTTGTAACAGAGATAACAATCAGATAGGACCGATGTCGGAATGTAAAGCCAGGAACTTGTTTGGGGTTTGGATGTATCTTGAGCCAGCCATCTGGTTAGGGCATCCATTGGGACGTACAGCCTGGCCTCGCCTGGAGGTCGGCCATACCCCGGGTCGGCTATATGCCCCTTGTTTGACACCTCTCTTCTTTGAATGTTTGGATCTGATGTCGTCTTTTGTCAAAAGAACAGTGTCGACACGTGTAGTCATCCGACTTGGCCAGGTAGACGGCAAAATTAAGCATTTATTTTGTCACCCATAATAACCATAATGAATACCCACCCCTGATATGAAAACCAGAACAATGATATCTAAACCTCATCAGTGATCTCTACTACTTGGCACATGATTGACAGCAAATACAAGCTATTCTTCCAAGTTCTATCCAACTAATTTTAGAAAACAGTGTAGAGAAGAAGACTCCGACCAAATGACACTAGATGAGAAGCATACCAGCGCAAACTAACCAGCATTGAAAATATCTAATCCGATATGTCAGCTATCCTCCAACATTTTATCTAGCAAAATCACACATATCTTGATACTTAAGTTTTCTACAGAGCCCAGTGTTATCACTGAAAAATGAACCAAGCAATATATAGTGTAAGACAGTAGGTGTATCACACTTTTCATTCAATGAATCACTTGAAGACCATATCTCAAACAATGTGGATATCCATGTTATCAACTAACAGATAATTTTGAGAAACCGAAAGAGAAAGGAATAAATCAGAATAAATAAATAAATATTAGAGCAATATGCAAAATAGAATCTCAAAATAGTCGTCATCTGTGAAGTAGATGGATAAGCTCTAAGAAACTTCACCTCACATTGTTCCCATCAGTCTGAAATGAATCCGGCTTCGATCCAAGCTTCATAAATTTCATCGTGGTAGACAAAAATAGACCTTTTCACGATTTAAACACCAAGAATTAGCCGCCTTCCTAACCCATCACAATAACAGCAATACCATCATCAAACTTCCCCGATAAAACCAAGAAGACTACAACTTCGTGCAATAGAAGATAGGCTGATGGACTTTCTCGAGATGAAGATCAAATTTCTCAACAGATAGAATTAGAAGAAGGAAGATATAGGAGAAAGTATGAGGAGAAGAACAGCTGGGTTTAAGATTTAAAGGACCATCACATCTCTCCTCCCGCTCATATGGACCGGATACCCAAAGATGCTGTCTAAGGCAGAAAGATTTGTTGTTTCCAGATCCACAGCAGCGCCCACAGAGCCCGGGAGCAAATGGTTAGACAAGAGGGCAAGACCATCCTCCCCACATTTATTAATGGTTTTCTCAGCTGTCTCTATTGTCCTCAATTCTATTTTAAATTCTCTTTTTCTTTCATTTCGGAGATCCCCAAGAGTCGGGGCTTCATGCTTCGATTCCCGAACCCCGAATCCACATCTCTACAGTTTACTCCCAAGTTGGATCATCACATCTCCTGCAAGAGAAAAACAGCACCTTTGAAGTGAGAGGGGGGGGGGCATTGAAACCAAAGGCATGAAGCATCTCTTCCAAAGAGTAAAAGAGTTGAGAGACCACGTGCATTGAAATTTGAACCAAATGCTCTGTATAAAGACTCTTAATGAAGTAGCCCAGTAGCAAGACCTAGTGATGCAAAAAAAAACCATTAAAGGAGACGCAAGATCACCTTAAAACACCAAAGAAATTTTAAATACAGTGAAGGAATCGGATTGGGAGAGAACAATTACCCAACATAACAAATAAAAGAAAACTTTGACAAATCATCACCAACAACAACCAAATACCCAAAAATTAAAGAAGTGTGTGCGTGTGTGTGTGTGTGTGTGTGTGTGTGTGAGAGAGAGAGAGAGAGAGAGAGTCACAATTTTGATGACAAATCATCAGAGACAAGAACCCAAAATCCAAAAGAATGAGAAACCATCAGAAGAGAATGGGAAGGAAGAAATATACCACACTTGAGAGGAGAAAGATAGACCCAGCTCAAGGGTTTGATCAAAACGAAGCCAACCCGAAGCAAGCACTTTAAAGGAGTGCAATCTGAGAGAGACCCATCAAAGCCCACCAACAAAAAACAAAAACAAAACAAAAAAAATGAGGAAGACCCAGAAATAAGAACAGATAAAGCAAGGCAAATATCCAACCAAAGCAAAATTTGGAAGAGGGGAAGAGAAAGGGAAAGTCACCTCAAAAGTCATGATAATGTTGTCCTGCTAAGAATCCACTCTCTATGGAAGCAGTAGGAGGGCCATCATGCCCCCTCCGCTGCCCACACCTCCTCTCTGGATCCTGTCAGTCTGCTCGTCCCCCCCCCCCCCCCCCCCCCCCCGACCCACCTAAAGCCCACACTCCAAAGAGAGACAAACAGCAAAAGAAAGGGAGAACCTAAAATCCAATGAACATAAAGAGTCTTATGAACAGGATCTGAATCCCTCCTCCTTTATCCTCCCCCCCTCCCTCCCTCTCTCTCTCTCGCTAGGAGAGCTGTGAATAGCAAACACTCTCTCTCTCTCTAGGAGAGCTGTGAATAGCAAACTCTCTCTCTCTCTCTAGTCTCTGCCTAGTCCCTACCCCTCTTTATTCTCTGCAACTGCATTACCTCCCACTCTCTCTCATGAGTGTTGAGAAATACAGTGACGTTTATGCCCCTACTCTTCTAACTGAATCGCACCTTTTCCTAGGATTCCCATATGTATGATAATGATTCTCCAGCCAAGTGGAGATGGATTTTTTTTAGTGCCAATTAATCTAAGGCCCCTATAGCTAACACTATAATTTTTTAGTCTGACAAACCTCTCTCTATCTCTTATCTTTTATCTTTTTTTGTGTAGAGCCTTAATTTCCGTCTTTATTGTATTTTTTAAATGATTATTTTACCTCTATAGCAGCTGTATTTTTTTTTTTTTAAGTTTGACATAAGTTCTTCTTCAGAGATGACTTTTAGTTGCAGTCTTGTTGGACAAATGTATACTCTTCCAAAAGACAAATGTACTCTTCAGTTGCAGTCTTGTATGACAAATATACTCTTTTTGAAGACAAATATATACTCTTTCTGAAGACAAATATATACCCGTAGAACCTTACATAATATAGCAAATTATGGTGTCCAGCGGCTAATATTGCAAAATAGCTTTAGGACCTATATCTAATTTGTCGAGCTTTTTTTCAACATGCGTTGGACAATAAAATTCCAATAGTAGACCCAAAACACTTTAGCTGCTATAGTGATTTTGTTGTAGCAGTAATTGATTCGGAGTATAAGTTTGGTTGCTACAGTGATTTCACTGTAGCAGCTCGAATGGAATATAAATTCATGTTAGCATAGTATAATTTTAGTTGCTACAGTGATTTCACTGTAGCAGCTCAAATAAAATATCAATTCGGGACAACGGAGTATCAATTCGGTTGCTACAGTGATTTGGGAGTAGCAACCGAATTGATTCTCCAGAATCACTGTAGATGATTCTGGAGTATCAATTCGAGTTAGCTGAGTATAAATTTGATTGCTACAAAGGGGTAATAGAATGGGTATTTTAGTCATTTGAAAGGGATTGAACAGGTTAACAAGGGTTTAATGTAAAAAGTGTCTTTTCGGGATAGGTTTGAGCTCAAACAAAAACGTTGTCGGGACTAGAGCTTAAAAATATCTTCTGAAAAAGGGCTTTTCAAAGCCACCCTTTTTTTAAGGATAAATTGATCTAAAGTCCTTCAAACATGCTATATTTAACAATAAGGGCAGGTAAAGAGATGCATTAGAATTAGGTCATGTTATTTGAAACATATCCATTTTACCCTTATATGAGTCGTATAGGAAAATCATATGAAGAGTAACAATTCGGTAATAAAGAGTAATATTTCTTTAAAATCACATTTCACTATAGTTACTAATCTGACATCACTATAACCGCTACAGTGATTTCACTGTAGCAAAGAGTAACAATTTGCTATAGTACTTTGAGATTATTCCTATTTGCTATAGTACTTCAGATTGATACTCATAGTGAAATCATTGTAGCACTATAAATGCTATAGTGATTTTACTGTAGCAAAGAGTAACAATCTGCAAAGAATTGTATCTAAAGAGTAACAATTGTAAATTATTACTCTTCTATGTGATTGTTACTCTTCGATGTGATTTTAGAATTCGAGGTAATTTTGTCATTTAAAGAGGTGACAAAGTCAATGATGGACTTGATGTTAATGCATCTTTTATGGAGGAACTTGGTGCAAAACTCTCTTCATTTGTCATTTTCACCAAGCGGATCTGTTACTTGGGACCTAACATTAAGCCTTCCCCCTGGCTTTTTTTTTAGGGACCACCATAGTGTGTCAGTACATCACATGTTACTGCACAGGCACAAGATAGCCCAATGATCGAAAGTTTGCATAGGTGTTAAATAAATACCCTAGTCTTTAATAACCCTACAGGTATGAAAGCTCATTGCTAAGACAAGAAAGACACCCACCACTATAGAATGGGAGGAAACATGTCGTAGCATTTACTTAAACCCTTGACCAAGTCCATTGGTTGCAATGATGAAACCCTTTGCCAACACTAAGTAGTACATGAATACCATTTTCGTCTTGAATAACGATGCATATGTTGATATAATTATCTCAAATCGATGCATCCACATTAGCCTTGAGGAATACTAGGGGCGGTATAGTCCAAATATCTCGGTCAGAATTGTAGCTAGAGTTTGAATCTTTCGGATGTTGCAAGACAATATACTTAGCAGGGGCTAGATTACAGACCATGTTAGAAGCTTTTTGGGTGACCTGGATGAGATTGATTACAATTTTTGTGCTAAAAAAACCACAAGATTTTGCTTATTTCATTAAGCCTAGAGAATAATGGCAGCTTGATAGAACAAAGTGAACCCTGGAGTGTACATCATCCAATATAAAGTAAACTAGTGCATGCTCGTGCCTGTCGACACTATAGCGGACCACCTTCAGCGGCAACACACTTGTCGGCACAGTATCGGGCCGTCTTCGGCGGCAAGACACCACCGGGCATCACCACCCCCACCCATACCGTCGTATTCAGCGGCAACACACCTAACCGTCTTCAGTGGTCACACACCCCCGGCCGACTTCTGGCTGGCTTTAGCGGCAACACATCTTAGTTATAGTGCATGCTTGTGTCGGTCACTCGGGCGTGAACATGATTTTTTTTTAGAGGGGGGTGGGAAAGGGAGGGGATCACAGTTTCCAATTTGGGGTTGGGGCGTGAACATTTTTTTATATTTTAAGATGAGCTGGGTTTTTTTAAAAAATTGTATTGCCGATTCTCTCTATGTTTCTTTGTTAGTCTTTGTCAACTTGGATGTTTTGTCTAGTCAGCATACGCGTTTTTGTCTAGTTAGCGTTCCGTTTTGTCTAGTCAGCACAATACCGCCGTGCCATGTTATATAGATGATCCAGTCTTTGAAGTCTTTATTATGCCTTCTAACATCATGCTGGAGATAGGAACCAAACCAAACTTCCCTCGCAGACTCCCATCGAAAAAACTTGTGTTTCAAACTCTTAGTGGCATAGCATGTCTAGTTGGTAAAGCCATAAAGCAGCGTTGAGAGCACGCCAAACAAACATATAGTCTCTCGGGAAGATATGATTGGCTTTCGATAAGCGCTCCCAAGCTGAAAATGAGTGAGCTTGAGAGGAGGATGCACCATACTTCATTTGATAGGGTTATAGAGGAAGATTTAGTTGTGAACTCACAGTGTGGAGTTTTGATGCAACCAATCCTATCCGGTTGCATTGCGAGTCATTTGCCTCTAAGGAGATAGCTTTGATAGCTCTAATGGTGACCTTATTCACCTACATTTGTTGAAGCAAATCATTTATTCCACCTTAAAGGCTCTTTAACCAGCAATTGTGCAACTCGCACGCGACTGCCCCCCCTGGTCAGTGGACGTCCCTCGCTGAACGTCGGGGTCCAATTTTCCACCTAGTGCTGTGAGTAGGTTGGATCTGACCCCGACGTCGAGGTTCTTCGTCGGAGGCTTTTCAGAGCGACTCCTCGGCAACGGTGGGTGGTCTCATGATGGAATTGTGGCAACGATGGTGGTCGATGATGATATGTGGAAGTGGCGACTCCGAACGGGTCATGACGTGCTACTGGAGCTGGCGGTTGATCGCCTAGGTTTTGGGCTCTATTCGTGTTGTGGTTGTCAGGCCGGTGGGCTTCTTTGTGTTTGTGCTCCAGTGGTGGTGACTCACTCCCCCCCTTCCCCTCCGCTGGTGTTTTTTTTTTTCCTTCTTCCAGCTGTTTAGCTGTGTTGTTTCTTGTAGCGTTGGCATGTGGCACTTCCCTTCATCTCTTGGTGGTGGTTATTGTTGCAACCGATGGGCTGGTTTGTTGCGCCGGCATGTGGTGCCTTCCGGAGGTCCGATGGTGACCTCCCCCTTTGAAGTACCAAAAAAACTATTCGACTCGCAGAGGGCCTACAATAGGTTGATCAGTTTGGGATTTAAAACCCAAGGAGGATGGAATCTGTAACAACCCAAGATAAAATAATAATTTAAAGATCACTATTATTATAGATCACTATATGAAAATTTTTGATACAAAATTTAAAATAAAAAACGGACGGCACCATTGCGTCCGTCTCATCGAAACAATTAAAAACCATATATAAACTTTTTTGTTTTGAACTCATTTAAAGCATTTAAACATTAAAAAGAAAAATGGTATATATGTAATAAGCATATTAGCCAATAGAAAGATTCGAACCCGAGACCATTTAATAAAATTATAAACCAGTTTCCTCTAACCAAAAAACCCTTAAGTCTTTTCTGTTTAATTATAGTAAAAATAATTATTATTCTATAACTAGGAATACCAAGCGTCATCTGACCGTTCGATCACAATCGAATGGCCAGAATACGAAACGACACATAGAATACGAATCGTCATCTGCGACCGTTCGTTTCCAAATCGGACGGCCAGAATACGAAACGGCAGATTTGCAATAAAGCCCCCGGGACTCTTCGTATTCCCGGGGGGCCTATATAAACCCCCCCCTCCCACAAACATCTGCACAACAGTCCTCGCGACCAAGCGGGCCCCACCACCCGCCGCCGACCGCCGCCGCCGGCCGCCGCCTGCCGGCCACCGCCGCCGGTCACCGCCGTCGGCCACCCCCGCTGCCGGCCACCGCACCGGTCGCCGCCGCCGGCCGCCGCCCACCCCCGCTGCCGGCCACCGCGCCGGTCGCCGCCTGCCGCCGGTCGTCACCACCGACCACCACTTCCACCAACCCGGGTTGTTGGGTCGGGTATGAGATTTGAACCCATTAACCCATTTAATTCGGGTTTTTAAATCCATTTATAAAATAGTGATGCAAAAAGACTAGTTTAGATTTAGAACCCCCAACCTTTTCTTAACCCAATTTACAGCCCTTTGGGCTAACCAAAAGATCCCATTACACTTTATGTTTAAAAATCAACTAGTAATAAATATATATATTATCAAGGTAAATTATATTGACCTTATCTTATCCATACGGACTCGGAATTGAGTTCCGTCAGTGGCGTTGGATTCGTAATGACAAAATACACCTACTTAGATTATAAAATACCACAACCAACAATTAAAAAGTAAAATTACCATTTTACCCCTAGGGTAAAATGGTCATAACCTTTTCATTCTAAATCGGAATTGAGTTCCGTCTGCGGCCACGAGTTCCTAATAAAAAGCTCTACAAAAAATGTATATAAATTTAAAATATTTTGGAATTGACCAAAATGCCCCTAAAGAAGAAAACCCATTCGTTCACATCGAAAAATATTGGAAAAATCCTGGAAAAATTTAGGATAAAAACTAACCAATTATTAGTAATATATTTTCAGGTTTTGAGCGTACTAAAGCTTCCTTATCAGAAGTAAGAGTTTGCAACGGTTCAGGTAGGGGATTTAAACTCAGTTTATTCATGCTAATTATATGCTATAGAATATCGGTAATTTGATATGGAATGATAAATTTTGAAATACGTAATCACTTATGTGGGTGTGGGGCTAGCCTTGGCTGAGGCCAAAAAGTACCTGGGTGTGGGGCTAGCCCTGGCGAAAGGCCAAAAAGTACCTGGGTGTGGGGCTGTCCCTGGCTGCTGGCCAAAAAGATAATCCTGGGTGTGGGGCTGTCCCTGGCTGCGGGCCAAAAAGATAATCCTAGGTGTGGGGCTAGCCTTGTTGCGGACTAAAAGTACCCGGGTAAGGATTGAGATTCCTACCCTGGCCGGAAGAGCCAAAAAGGGAATCGGGTGATTAATGTTTTAATTATTTACTTTTCGTAGTCATGTTTACTGCTTTCAATACATATTATTTAGCATGAGCAAAACTGAGTCATTGGTGAGTCAGTGGATAGAACTCACCCCCCTACAGATGATGTGCACCCTACAGAGACAAACCCTGCAGTACCCGAAGAGGATGAGGAGCGATCGGGGGTCGACCCAGAAGGAGTTGAAGACCCACTCTACACACCTTTCTATGACGATGACGGAGCTGGATTATGATGAGTCAGTGTGGAAAGTCTTAGCTTTAGGCTTTCGATGTCAATAAATTGTATGAAACAATGATGTTTTAATAGATTGGCTTAGTAATTTTCATATTTGATGGAATTTATCTATATCAAGTTTTCTTCCTAACACCCCAGTATTATACGGGTTGAATTAATCCGTAAAATATCGGGGCGTTACAGAATCCATGGTTCTTGTAGAGTGTCAATCTTCTCATCATTGCCCACAGGACAACAAACACCTTCATTAAGGAGATCTCAACAATTTAGGATACTCTTCCAAGTTATGGAATGATAGGCTTGTTCCTTCACTAGCCAAAATGATGACCCTTTTAAATATTTTTTTATAAGAATAAATGTCCATAAACTATCCATCAAGTTTTTAAAAAAGCATAAAAAAAGAATATATTTTTAAAAAATGGTACAAAACTTTAGTTTTTGTTGTAAAATGTACTACCCGCTTATTAAATAGGAGGGCCATTTTTTTAAAAAAAAAATTACCCTGCTTTTTTTACAAGCGGGTAATTTTCTTTTTTTAAAAAAATATTTTGTTTGCCGATTGTATAAGCGGGTGCCATTGTTTTTTGTTTTTTTATTTGTTCGTCTGTTGTATAGGCAGTTTGTTTGTTGTTTTTTTTAAAAACATTTGCCCGCATATTGTATAGACGGGAATTTAAAAAATTAAAATTTTAAATCGCCTGTATAACAAGCGAGCAAATTTAAAATTTAAATTTTGACCTCCCTTTGGAATAGGCGGGCAATTGCCTTTTTATAGGGGTGTGGGGTTGTTTTTTTGTGTTTGCGGTGGGGAATTGGCTGTGAGAGTAGTTAGGGAGTGTGGTGAGGTTTTGAGTTGGGTGTGGTGTGGTTTTTTATTTTTGTTTGGAGAGGGACTGTAGTCAGGTTTTGAGTGGGGGTGTGGGGGCTTGATTACTTGTTGACTGGTTAGGGTATGTGGGCTTGAATGTTTATGGAGAGTTGGTGAGGGTGTACGGGCTCTATCATTTGTGGTGAGGGTTCCGAGTGCTTGTGAAGAGATGGTCTTGTGGCTGGGCGAGATGTGATACTACGACAAGTCGGCACTCGATTAGAGGCGGCACTATGATGAGTCGGCGCACGACGAGAGACGGTACCACAATGAGTCGGCGCACGGCGAGAAGCGGTACTACAATGAGTCGGCGCACGACAAGAAGCAGTACCACGGCGAGTCGATTCAGCATAAACAATTTTTTCTAAATCAAGCCTCTTCTTAACATGCATTAAATTGTGCCTGGAGGTAATCGTATTTTTTGGGTCCCTACCATACCCTTGTAAGGAAATAAAGGGTTCTCCCCTCGGATCTATCGGGGTTTGATCTTTTTTTTTGAATATATTGCATGTTATGTATGAATAAGAGTCTATTTTTATAATTTTAGGGTGGAGTGTAATGAGTGGTAGGAGAACTGGTTACCTAGCTAGGTTTCTCCGTATTTGGTGCATTGAATACTTGTACAACATGGTATATATATAGCTCTCTTTCTAGCATTATATGAGATTGTTGGGAGTATTAGGGATTGCATGCTCAAGCTTCTTATATCTATTTTTTTTCAGCAATTTTTTTAAAAAAATACAAAAATTAATATAATTATAAAAAACGGTATAAACTTTAGTTTTTGTAAAAAAAAGGTATTACCCACTTATTGAATAGGCGGCCTTGTTTTTTACCCCGTCTGTTGTACAAGCAGGTAGTTTTTTTAAAAAACAAAAAAAACAAAATTTATCCACCGATTATACAGCAAGTTGTATATGCATTGCTAGAATTTTAAAATATTATTAAACATGATATAAAACACTTATAGTAGAATATCTTACTCTTAGTTACTATAATTATTCGTAACTATGATTGTGATGGTTAGATATATGTTTGAATCCATGATTGTGATGGTTTGTTGAAAATATCGAACACAAAAAATGATGTAAATCATGAAAAATTTGAGAAATAACATCAATAAGACTTTTTTGTTTATAAAAAATAAATGATAATTTTAAAAAATCAAAAGAAATAAGTACAACTCTAAGATAAATTTTAAATCATGTCTATGAATGCTTATCTTCAGCTTCAACTACAGAATATGTTAAAGGAATCATACCATTATTTGCATCATTCGATATTGCTACAAGCATAATGCCTTTTTTTTTTTAAAAAAATATACAATCTAGTGCAATTATCGGTAAACAACCATCTTTAAATCCTTCCACACACGATTTAAAATAAATAATTTTTTTTTAAACTATTGTTATCACTAACCGAAAGAAATATAAAACTATCGAAATTAGTTTCAATAAGAGTTTTACAATAATGATCTAAACTACGATATGCATCTACCTCATAACCATATATCTCTTGATTATCCATTTCTCGGGCTTTACATGCATTCGAGTATGATAAAACAATGCCATACTCTTGAAGCATGTCATTTATTATGTTGTTTTAATTTTAAATTTTATTCATTTAGATGATGATTGAGGATAACTTCCTAAAATTAATCTACTTATATATGAATTTGAAGTGTTAAACGTAGCAACACAAAACGGTCACCATTATTTATTCACTTTGCATAAATATGCCACGTATATCCATCTACATCATATTTTACAGTAAATTTTTTAATTATTAACTTCGTATTTTAACGCAAAATTACATTTAATAGCTAAATCTTGCATAAAATTTTTAAAATTGGATATATTTTTATAAGTTTTTTCAAAATACATATCACTCACATCTTTAGTTGATGAATCAGAACTAATATCACTAGTTTTTAACGAGACATCACTATTTTGAAATACACCGTTAGTACGTTTTATATTATCATGCTCTTGAGGAGGAATTATCGAAAAATTACATTCATCATTTTGAGAAAATACTGATGAGTTAGGCTCACCATGATAAAAATTAGTCGATTGGTAACTATTATAATTATAGTTTGTGGATATTAAATAAAATTTTTAATATTGTCGGAAGCAGCTAATGCAAATTGCACAAAAAAATACCATGTATCATTATTATATATTTCTACTAAATAATAACTATTCTCACTAATTCTATAGACTGACCTTAATAAGAAGCCGGAAAAGCGACCACATACGAAAGTGACGACACTTTGAAGCTTCGGGTAGCACATTGTCGGATCTAAACACGACGATCTTAGTGTTCCCTCCTATATACATTGTTTCTTCAATATAGTAGTCAAATCGACAAACTATCGGAATCCAATATCTCATAGAAGAAATGAGAGTAGACTAGTTGTTGCAATGAGAATGAGAATGTATATGAGATAGAACAAATGAGATAGATGTTGTAATAAGAATGAGAGTGAAAAAGAAAAAATGCCTCTCGGACACGGTAGGAGATATTCTGGAAAAAAGAATACGCTGCTCTGACTTGGTTGGAGATGCTCTAAATACCGCTCAGACTTGGTTGAAGATGCTTTGAGAATGTTGCTCAGACTTGACTGGAGATGCTCCGAGATAGATAAAGTGAGAGTGAGAGAGAAGGTAGACGGACTCTACATATAAAGAGATCCCTTACTAGCCGTTGAAAAGTACTGTTAGAAAATATATCCGTTGGTAAGTTTTTTATAACGTGCATCAAATAGCCATCAAATTTCAAACCATTCGTTATAACTGCACGTTAAACAAGCGACCAAAAAAATTTTATAAACAACTTATTTACCTGTAGAACAGGTGGCCTAAATAAAAATTTTAAAATAAAAAAACCAACTCACTTGTACAACAGACAGCCTAAATAAAAAAAATTAAATAGAAAAACCAAATAGCTTGTACAACAGGCGATTTAAAATTTAAATTTTAATGTTTTAAATTCCCATTTGTACAATAGGCAGGTAATTTTAAAAAAAAATGGCACCCGCCAGTACAACCGATCGATAATTTTTTTAAAAAGAAAACTACCTGTATGTACAACAAGCAGGATAAAAAAAATGGATTGTCTATTCAATAAGCGGGTAGTACCTTTTCTAACAGAAACTAAAATTTTGTAATTTTTTTTAAAAAATAAGCTATGTTGTCCAATTCAATGTCCCAAATGCCCAAACCTCCATCCGTTTTTTGTTTCATGAATCAGTGCCAAGCACGGAGATATAGATAGCGCTTTTTCCTCCTTAAAACGCCACCATAGAGTCTCACTTCAAGGTGTCAATGAACTTCTGGGAAAGAAGACAAGTAGACATGAAATTGTTCGGAATTGATGAGAGTGTGATTTTAATGAGTCGTTCTGCCAACATGGTAAAGTAGTTTGGCCTTCTATCCTTTTAGTCTACTCTTCAATTTATTGACTAAAAATGAGAGTGAAGTAAAACTAGATTGGCCCCTGAATAGAGTACCTCCCAAATACTTCTCTTCTTTACCCATTGGCTTAACTTTTATGGATCTGAGAGAGTTGCATCCTTGTTAAGCTTTTGAATTTTTTACTATATAGGATGGATAATTTTTCAAAGTTAACCAGCTATCCAGACCATTGGTCATACTATAGAAGTAAATTCTTGACCAAATTAAGTTACTCGATGTCGCATGTCTGAAGATAAAATGATCATCTTCTTGTTGTCCATTAATAAGAATGGAATACGACGGACTCGAGATGCATGCCTTCACAAGCTTACACAAATTCAAAAAGAATCCCAAACTATCCATAATAACAAGTAGAAAATGCCATTCAACTCTGTCATATGCCTTCGCCATATATAATTTGAGAGTAAAAAAACCCCTCTAACCAGAAGTCTATTTCAAAGTCTGCATAACATCATCAGCGATGATTGTATTATTGAAAATTTGCCTACCCGATACAAAGGCATTCTGAAAAGGGGGAAACACATTTGTCAGTTATTTGGTGAAGAAAATAGCACGTTTTGAATTTTTTAGATATTTGGGGTGGTGGAAGGATCAATTGTCAAACCTCCTCTTTTTTTTTTTTTTGAGAAACAAACCTCCTCCTCTATCTGAAATCCATTGACCATATTAGCCATTTTGAAACCAAAAGTAGTTTGAGCGCTGATCTAATCATCATTTACAAAAGTTCAGCTTCATAAATCATAACCCATCTACTAGTTAAAGAAGGGGTTTTTAGTCTAAGGCCCTTCTAACCGACCGTGTATTATGATAACCCTTTGCTTAAGTTGTAGTGTTTAGTCCCTCTATAACTACTTATTTTTAATTGTCAATTTTACCATAGAGTATCAATTAGTAAGTGAGACTAATAATTCAGTGATAGTGCCTGAACAATGATTTCACTGTAACAACTACAATAATTTCGATAATATTACCAGCTATACTTGACAACTGCACCTTAGATGGCCATTTTCCAAAATAAGTTATGATGATGATCAATTAAATAATATTTTTAATGCTATTTTTTAAAAAAATTCATTTTTGTTGTGGGGTGATAGGTGGTTAACAAATGATTAAGGGGTTTGTATCAAAGAACTATTTTTATTGGGTTAATTAGTCTGAACTTTCTCTGACTAACCCTGTAGTTTGATAAACCCATCTACCTGTTTCGTAGAGCATTAAGTCCCTCCTTCACTCATTTTTTTTTAAATGGCCATTCTGCCCCTCTAACTATCCTTATATAACCTAATATATAGTTTTTTTATATGCATTGTACAGTGAAATCCCCAATTATAGACCCAAAACACTGTAGCTGCTACAGTGATTTTACTATAGCAGTAATATTTCGGCGTGTAAATTCAGTTGCTACAGAGAAATCACTGTAGTGATTTCACTATAGCAATCGAATTTATAATCCATTACCCTCGAATTTATACTCTATAGCTGCTACAGTGATTTCATTGTAGCAATAATGTTTCAGAGTATAAATTCAGTTGTTACAGTGAAATTATTGTATACCAACCGAATTTATCCTCTATTACCCTAGAATTTATACTCTATATATAACCTCGAATTGAAAATCATTGTAGTTACCGAACATGGAGTATAAATTCGGGTTAGTGGAGTATGAATTCTATTGCTACAATGATTTCACTATAGCAGACATTACTGCTACAGTAAAATCACTGTAGCAGCTATGGAGTATCAATTGGGGCTAGCGGAGTATAAATTTAGTTAATACATAGGATAATGGTAGAGCTATTTTAGTTATTTGATAGGGGTTTAACATGTCAACAAGGGTTTAATGTATATGTGACTTTTCAGATTGGGTCTTAGCTCAAACGAAACGTTGGGACCAGTGCTTAAAAGCATCTTCTCTAAAGCGCTTATAGCCAACTCTCCTTTTTTTTTTATAGGAAATTTTATTCATACCCCAAAAATTTGTAATTACCCCCGTCTCCCATTCATTTCTCAATAACTTTCTCAGAGTTTTTTAAATACCTATTATACCCTTATCATGTACCTCATATACCAACTAAAACCTAACTTAAATACAAAACCCTTTGAATGCCTATTTGAGAAGCAAATGGTGGCGGTGGATATGGCGTCATCGTCATCGGTAACAACAATGGCAACGAGGCTCGATGAACCCAACCCCCAATTCTCTCGATCAGATGTCTCCATAGGAGATCTAAAATGGGGAAATGAGAGGAGTCGGCACCCTTGCTGGATATATTTCCGAGTGGGGTGTGTTCAAGAGGGCGTATAATAGGGGTATATTCAAGAGGGCGGGTGTTTAATTGTGGTATAATCAAGATGGGATGAGCCATTTAATTGGGGTGTATTCAAGGTGAGGTGAAGGGTATTTTTGGAATAGGAATGGTTTTTTTTTTTGGTAGGAATAGGAATGGGGTATGATAAAAGAAAACTGGGTGTTCTCAAGTTTGTTAAAAATAGGGATTCATTACTGTTATGAGATCTTTAATTAGGTGGCTGTTCACCTAGTTAATACACCCCAAGTTAACACCCCAAGTTAATAGGGTGTTATGAGATCTTTAATTAGGTGGTTGTCCACCTAATTAATACACCCCAAGTTAATACACCCTATAAATAACATATGACCCCTTAGGGTGGGGGTACGTTTTCCAAGTATCTATTCGTACGTTCTCAAGCATCTCTTTCCTCTCGTCTCTTAATACGTTATTAGCACGAGCCACGAGCCCCCGAATCTGACCGATCGCACGAGAGAGGAATATAGTGACGACGAACGACTAAACGTACTCTCGTGGCATGACAAACCTTGCAGCGACAAAACCTTGAAAGGTACGCTCTGGAGCCTTAGATCTCTCCCTCGTAGCACTACCGGCTACCCCTGCCGGATCCAAATCCGGCCTCAGGCCGAGCCGCATCCCTGTCCAACTGTGACCGACCACCACTCCCATAATCTGCATGGACTACACCGGTCCTAAATTAGCATATCGCGCCGCCCACATGACGTGGAAACCTCTTCGATCGGCATAAGCGTGCCCTGAAACCCAAGTCCAGACATCGACCCCTCCACCCCAAACCCATACGGACGAAACTTTGGCCAAAGCACTCAGGCTCCCATGGCCCATCTGATGCCTCTTTTCTGCACCTCAACCACGATGGTGGTGCGAGGGACGCCATCCGAGCACCTACCGGCACTCCTGGGCCCAAAATCCGCTCGCTTCTAGGTTTTACAGAAAGCCTAAAAATAGAGTCTGGTTGTCTACTTCAATGGCACCAAATACAAATTTGAACTCTTTTAAGGATATTTTGGTACCTAAATTTAATATTACATATAGATTTGTGTTGCTCTTAGAAATAGTATATACTGATATTCATTGTGCTTTCATTAATTTGCTCTTAGTAATTTAGATAGGGTGACTTTATCAATTAATTCCTTTTGTATTGTTGGTTTTTCAAACCCAACTACACACCCGACCAGCCTAGCTTTATATGCATTCATATATATTTAATTGTCTTATTTAATCTAGGCCATCATTTTTTTTAATTTTGTGATTACGAACTTGATCTTGGCCCGATTTAATCGATCCAAGTATTGATCTTAACTATTTAAATCCTTCCGGACGCAATGACATCACCGTATTTTCTCAATTTTATCATTATCTATTAGAACCTGAATTTCTATTAATTATAAGGACCTGCAGTACTATAAAAACACAGAGAATTTGAAGTTCTCAAGATATGAACCTGAAGTTCTATCCTCAATTATTCCATCGTCTTTATTTACAGTCATCACTATATATGTCTAAATTTTTTTTTTCCAGATGTCTAATCTTGCTAAACTTGAGTTCAAGGCTCTTGAACTATCTGGAGATAATTATCTCTCTTGGACCTTGGATGCTGAAATACACCTTCAAGCTAAGGATCTTGGAAATACCATAACAACTGGCAACACTATGTCCCAGCAGGACAAAGCGAAAGCTCTCATCTTCTTGCGGCATCATATCCATGATGACCTAAAAAATGAGTATTTGACCGTGAAGGATCCTCTGAACCTATGGAACTCCCTGAATGAGCGTTATGACCACCAAAGGACTGTCATACTTCCAAGTGCACGCCATGAATGATTGAACTTGAGGTTCCAAGATTTTAAGTCTATAACAGCTTATAATTCTGCCATGTTCAAAATAACATCTAAGCTGAAACTATATGGAGAAAAGATAGAGGATGCATATATGCTAGAAAAAATATTTTCCACCTTTCATGTATCAAATATGCTCCTGCAGTAGCAATATCGTGAACGTCATTTTAAAAAAAATACTCAGAACTTATCTCTTGTCTCTTGGTCGCTGAGCAAAACAATGAACTCTTAATGAAGAATCATTCCTCCAGACCTACTGGGTCTGCACTATTTCCAGAAGTAAATACAAATTTTGCTCCATGGAAGAAGTCGAGGCAGAGTCCATGGACGTCATGCCAACTCCAGAAGAGGTGGCTATCAAAACCTAGGTCCACAAAGAGGTGAAATTTCAAAAACCACCAAAAGTGGCATACGAACCACCAGAAGTAGAATGCAAACCATCAGAAGTGGAATGCAAATCACCAGAAAAGGAATGCCTCTCCCACTAGATAGAACAAAGAGCCAACTCCACTGAATAAATCGAATCCTACTGATATTTGCCACAGATGCGGTCGGAGTGGACATTGGTCACGTATTTGTCGTTCATCCAAGAAACTGGTAGAGCAATATCAAGCCTCGCTAAAAAGAGTTGAAGCCAACATTAATGAAGGTCCAGCAGACCGTTGGGTGGATGACGTCACTCACCTAAACATCAATGACTTCTTTGAGGACCAGAATGGAAACCCTATTGATGGAGATGCTTTTACTGCCATGCTTGGAAAGATTCCAGAATTAGTCCAGAAGACCTGAGATATATATTTTTTTCTTTTTTAATAATTTTTTTTATTGAACTTATCTTGGTTATTTATGTAACTTCGAATTATCGAAGCACTTAAGCAGTTTAACTTATTATTGCACTTATTTATTATCTACATCAAATATTGGGTTAAATTTTTTTCTTTTATTCATTTCTGTTAAGGTATGGATCAAAGAGTTAAAATCAATGAAGATAATATCTGCCTGGTGGATAGCACCACAACCCATACCATTCTGAAAAATCAAAAAAATTTCTCAGAATTGATATACCATCCAACTACGGTCTCAACCGTAGCTGGACCTATGCAATTAATTGAAGGCTCTGGAAGAGCTCATATAATGCTACCAAACGGTACCCAACTACTCATTCAAAATACATTATACTCAAGCAAATCAAGAAGAAATTTGCCCAGTTTTAAAGATATAAGAATGAATGCATACCACATTGAAACTATTAATGAGGATAACAAACAGTTACTTTGTATTACTTCTAATGTTGGGAGCCAGAAGCTCACACTAGAAAAATTTACTGCATTCTCCTTGGGATTGTATCACACAACTATTAGTGTCGTAGAGGCACATTCTGTTATGAGCCAGAATCTCGCTGATCCAAACATCTTGATTCTCTAGCATGATCATTTGGGTTACCCTGGATCCAACATGCTACGTAAAATCATAAAAACTTCTAATGGGCACACTTTAGCAAACCATCACCTCACCCTACCTAGTGACTATTTTTTTTCTCCCTGCTCTCAAGGAAAGTTAATCACTAGGCCCTTATTTCTTAAAATCGCATCCGAATCACCATCTTTTCTACGAAGGATCCAAGGTGATATTTGTAGTCCAATTCACCCTTCCAATGGACCTTTTAGATACTTCATGGTACTTATCTGTGCATCTACCCGTTGGTCACATGTTTGCTTACTGTCTACCCGTAACTTGGCTTTCGCCAAATTACTTGCTCAGATTATCAAACTTAGAACACATTTTCCTGACCATCACATTAGGTCTATTTGCCTAGATAATGCAGGCGAGTTTACTTCTCAAGTCTTTAATGACTTTTGTTCTTCGGTAGAAATTGATTATGAACATCCAGTCCCACATGTCCATACCCAAAATAGATTAGTTGAATCCCTAATAAAATATTTGCAACTTATAGCAAGACCTGTACTTATGCAATCTAAATTATCCATTTCTGCTTGGGGACATGCCATCCTACATACTGCTAATTTAATTAGACTTCGGCCTACTGCCTATCACCCATGTTCACCTTCCCAACTTGTGACGGGTTGTCCACCCAATATTTCCCACCTATGAAGGTTTGGTTATGCAGTATTAGTACCTATACCTATACCGCACCGCACTAAAATGGATCCCCAATATCGTTTAGGAATATATGTGGGTTTTGACTCACCCTCTATAATCAGGTTCATCGAACCATTAATCGGTGATGTGTTTACTGTTAGATTTGCTGATTGCAATTTTGATGAGACAATATTCCCGTCGTTAGGGGGAGAAAAGAACATTCCAGAAAAATGTCTCACCTTTATTGAACGTCGGGAATTATCATGGCACACCTCCACTTTGTCCCATCTTGACCCCCGTACTAATCAATGTGAAAATGAAGTACGGAGAATGTTACACCTTCAAGAGATTGTAAACCAAATGCCTGATGCATTTAATGATGTAGCCAAAGTAACTAAATCATATATACCAGCCGTAAATACGCCCGCTCGAATTAATATCCCAGTAGGATAAAATTCAAATACAGCGGCAAATGAATCTACTATACGCCTAAAGCGTGGTAGACCTATAGGTTCTAAAGACTCAGCTCCTCGGAAAAGAAAGCTAAAAGATGTATCACGTCCTAATAACACTCTAGAAGAGGTTATACATAACACTCCAGAAGAGGTTATACATAACACTCAAAAAGAGGTTATGAACAGAAGATCCACTTTCTCCAAAACCCCAGAGGAGGTTATTGTCCCTAAAGTGACTATAGAAACCCTTGAAGAGGAAAAGCTACCTAATAATAATGAGATCTCTATGTTTTATACATATTCAAGAGAAATATGGGATCGTAAAGAGATGATCATCGATGAGAAATTTGCATTCGTAGTAGCTACTGAAATCTCTAAGGGCAAAGATGATACTGAACCACATAGCATCAAAGAATGTCAAAAAATGGATGATTGGCCAAAGTGGAAAGATGTTATTCAAGCATAACTAGATTCTCTTAAAAAACGTGATGTATTCGGACCTATAATACAAACACCAAATAATGTTAATCATGTTGGTTACAGATGGGTGTTCATAAAAAAACGAAATAAAAAGAATGAAATCGTTAGATACAAGGCACGGCTTGTGTCGCAAGTGATGCGATCTAAACTAATCCTAAATTAAGGGTTCAATTTGATCTAAATTATAACTCGCAAGTGCACGAATCGCTTGCAGAAGCGATGCGTATTACGAGGTCGATCCCACAGGAATTGCTAATAAGGGAACTGTCTAATATAGGGTTATTAGTTATTTAACCTAAATTACTTTAAACGATAATTTGATAGGAGTTGATTGATTTTAAGATTAAAAGCAAACTGATTAAAGAAAGGAAAACAAGCTAGTTACGGTAAGTCGAGTTTTAAGTGGAGAAGGTACTAAGGCATTCGAATCCACCTCGGTTATTCGTATTACTAGGTTTATTCAAAATGATCTATGCAAACGAGTAGCATGCGGGAATACAAATCCCGTGCTCGACTCGAGAATATGATCGTTAGGCTCTCAATTAAATTGAAGACATATGTATGATTCAATTCTTATACAAAGATGTATTAGAACAGAGCATTAGATGTCTAACTAAAGCACAACTAATCAAGATTCTAAATTTTCATTGATAAGCATGCATTGATTACTACGATGATTCATCATAACGACAAAGGATGCATGGCGTACTATGTGAGAGACTTCCATCATAATAATCCGATAATTGAATCAAATATTCAAACTAGAGTGCATGGCATAGACAATATAAATAAACCTAACAATTATTCATAACCGGGGTTTCATCTAAGCCTTAGCAATGTATTTAGTTCATCATGGTTCGCACTACATCAACAGTAAAAGAAGGGAAGAACAAGATACAGATCATTCTAGAAGTAAGCTTTTTGATCTTCGTGGTCCTCCTCTACGATCGATGCTCCTTCACTTTGACTCGGTTGCGGCACGGCTTCGATGGTACGGATAATGGATGACGGCTCGAACGATGGTACGATGACAGCTCGGATGAACGACTAACGGAGGATTCTGGGAGGTGGAGGCTAGGGTTCTCGGATGTGATAGGATCTAGGGTTTCGTCTCGATGGTAGATGGCAGAGGTCTCCTGGATGTGTAAAATGATGGGGAGATGGAGATGATGGCTCCGGTCCTAAGTGGTAGATGGCTAAGTTTCGGTCGTCAAAAGTTGCCCTCTTGTTTTCCCGAGCCCCCCCTATATATATATAGAGAGAGAGAGAGACACGTTCGGTCCTCAAAGAGGGACTCGGGCTGCTGGGTTTTAGCTCTAGAGAGAGAAAGGAAAGAATAGAGAGAGCCGTTCGGTGGGAGATGTGCATGGCTCGTTCCGAAAGGGGGGGGTTGATCACCGGTTTTGTAGAGAGAGGAGGTAGGAACGGGAGAGAGAATTAAGGAGGGAGAGAGCTGGAAGTTCGATGGGATGTGCGGACGGCTATGATTAAGTGGGGAGAGATGCATGGATGGGACGGTCGTGATCGGGTCGGGATGCATGAGCTAGGGACGACTATGATTTAGTTGGAGAGAGAGGGTCGCTGGGTCGAATGCAGGGGTGAGTTGGACGGCTGCATGTGATCTGACACGGAGTGCTGCATGTGCATGAATGCAAGGCGGCTATGATTGAATATGAGAAAAAAAACGAATGGCTGTGTTGCCGTGTATGGGTTATGCATTGAAGGGCTGTGATGAATCGCATTGGTTCGGAGATCGGACGGTTGTGATTGATGAGTTGGTGAGGGCTACACTCAGGTTGGGTTTAGTTAGGAAAAAGAGAAGAGAGAGCTGGGTGCAATGGGTCGGGTTTCAAAGGACGGCTAGGTTTTAGACTCTGGATTTGTGAAGGACGGCTAGGATGAGGCCGGGTAAGGGCTAGAATGGGTTTTGGTTGCAAAATAAAATAAAATAAAATAATTAAATGAGAGAAACATCGTGCATGACTTGGGGACGTGCATGGGTCCAACAGACGGATGGGATTGTGCGCGGATGTGATCTGGTTGGGAGTAGCTGGGGGCTTTGATGTTAGTTGGTTGCACATTGGAATATTAAGGTGCTACTTGGTCCATGACACGATTCATAGTATTGCATCCAATTGTTTGAGTGGTGTGCCGGTTAAGTTGGGTCCGAGAGGGACTCGGGTGCGATATGCTAAGGGACCTAGGTGATGCATTGCTACGATGGGCTTTGTAGTTGGAATAAAGTGTAGAGTGAAAAAAAAATAAATTAAAGAAGGAAATAGAAGATAGAAAAGGAAATGAAAAGAAAGAGAAAGAAAGATAGACGGAGAAAGACAGGCCGGCTTTGGTCACCATCATTCGAACTCATCATCAAAATCCTCATCGCTCATTTGCTTTCATGTAGTCATCTTCTAGTTCGAGTCATGCATGCGCTACAGCGGCTTGTTGAAGTCTTCTCTTGGCCGAATTATCGCAAATATCATTTTCTTTATCGTTCTTTAAAAAGGTCTTCAACCGAGCTGTGCAACCTCCATCGGAGCACCATGAGAATATCCATTGCTTAGTCTTGATACCCTTGAGCTGACTGCATCGAGTACCGGATCAATTCTCTGAAAGACACACATGAAATGACGCTTGTCAGGTTTAAACACGATTATCGATAAAAGAATGATTTGGACTTTTGGGCTCTGTATTTTTCATGCATGCAATGTATGCGAGTGAATCAATATGCCGTTGGGTTCGTATGAGAGTCTACTATATCGTGGTGCAAAAAAACTCATGCAGTTTATGTGTATTATGAAAGTTTTACGTAGCAAAGTGACGCTATGTGCATGAAAAAGAAAGGATAATTCGCACCAAATGGACGCTCAACACACCCCCAAACTTGAATCTTTCTCGTCCTCGAGAAAACAAACAAAATAAACTAAGAAAATAATAAAAGAATAAAAAAATAATTTAACTCACTTTCGCAGTAATCGCGATTGCACTTTGCATGTGCAACAAGCTGTTAAACCCCTAGGTTACCCCAGTGGACGAGTTTTATCTCGTGAGGGTTTGCAGTAAATCTACCCTCAAAATTCAAACTTTTTTTTTTTAGAAAATATAAATAAGAAATAAGAAAATTCGGTTTCGTAGAATAATTAAAAAGTACTCAAAAATAGAATTTCTAAGGCACAAGACTCACAAGATATCTAGTCCAAGCTTCGGCTTTCAAAGTAAGCACTTTAGGTTCTAACTATTAGTTTCCCGCTAGAAAAGGTCAAGGTCAACTATGCTCGAGTGCACGGTGCTGTATGAGCTAAACACAACTGGGGGTTTGGTTCTCTACATTCATATCATTCTAACAATCTCCTAGAACGGTCAAAGTCGACCTTAGAACCTGAGTCAAAACCAGTTAATCTAGACAGGCTAGTGAGAGTTGTGGATATTCACCTTAATACCTTTCGGCTTTATATGTGATATTCCAGTTTTCCCACATTGTTTATAACGACGGCTTTCACACTATTTTTTTTTTCTTCTCTTTTTTTTTCGGTCTTATTTTTTTCTGGATCTAATTATATATCCATTCCTAACCTGTACCATGCTAGCTGCACTCTATGCCCATGACACGCTGCCAAGGCTCTCATGAGTTAGGTAGCCATCCTCATGTTGCCTTTATATTTGATTCACTCTGCATCCATAGGATCATTCTCATAACCCTATCGACCAGGCTCTACTCATACTAGGGCATACAGGTTAAGACTTTTATATAATTAGGTCCTAGACCATGCTAATAGGTAACCCTTTTTGCTATACCTTAGAATTCACTGGTCGCTTTTCTAATGATATCTCTTTTTTTATCAAACCAAGTGAACCAGATCCGCATGGTTCATCATGACTCTAAGTGACTATTAGGTGATAAGAAAGCTTTGAATCTAGGCCCTAGAGGTGTAAGCCAGATGTGAAGTGAAAAGTCAAGTCTAGTTTATTTTGACAATCTCTAAAAGGTTACTAAGGGTCAGAACCATATTAGACATACTTTTCTAGCTAATCCTTGGACTTTATACCTTGATTACCAGGTGCCTTATAGTCCTATTCGAGTACGATAAAATTATACTACAAAACCTGAAATAAATGTAAAATAAATATAGATAATTTTTTTTTTTCAAAAAGAATGAAAAGGATAACAAAAGTAATATAATAAGAAACTAAAATATGAAAGAGAGAATAAAAACTTGCAAGTGCAAATTCCTATTGATTTCTATACGAACGTTATAGTTTTAGTAAGGGACTACAAACAAGACACACATACGCCAAGACGTATATGCCGAGCTGTCCCACTACAGCGTAAGTTGATGCATTATTATTACTATTATTCTAATATTTTTTTTTTATAAAACATAGATAAGAACAAAAACTGACACTTTTGTAGAACTAGATGCAAACAGGATTTTATTTTGCAACAATTATATACCACACCCCCAAACTTAAATTAGACATTGTCCTCAATGTATAAATTAGACATGCTCATGAATAAGATGGTAGCATTATATGATAGCAATTTTGAAGGACATATATATAAAATGAAAGTATGAAATTTTAAGGATGGATAATACCTTCAAAGTGTTTTGTATGATAGTTACCTGCAAAATGTCAGTGCCACAAAGAAAAAGAAAAGATAATCATAGTTTTACTAAAAATAAATAGCAGACATTCTACTGAAACAGAAAAATAGCAGATGATAAATAAAAAAATAAACTAACAGCTATTATACAAGAGAGGATTTTTAGTAGATAGATAAATCAATCCTGATAAACAGGATCTTCTAAAAGTACCTCTTCAACCTCTGGGGTCAGATACTCAAGGTATGGTTTCAACCGATGTTCGTTCACTTGGAAGTTATTCCATCCTTATCATTTAAGAGTTCTACCGCACCATGTGGGTGAATTTTATCGATAATGTATGGTCACGTCCAACATGCTTTTAACTTGTCAGGGAACAGATGCAATCTAGAGTTGTATAATAGGACTTTTTGGCCTGGATATAATTCCTTCCGAATTATGATCTTATCGTGCATGATCTTCATTTGATCCTTATATCGTTTAGCGCAATTATATGCATCATTTCGAATCTCATCGAGCTCATCGAGTTGAAGTTTTCTTTGTTTGCCGGCCTTATCGAGGTCATAATTCAGTCGTTTGATCGCCCAATAGGCCCTATGTTCCAACTCGACTAGCAGATGACAGGCCTTTCCATAGACTATGCGATATGGAGACATTCCAATCGGAGTTTTAAAAGCTGTACGATATGCCCACAGGGCATCAGTCAACCGAAGTGACCAATCCTTTATGTTAGGGTTAATTGTTTTCTCTAATATAGTCTTAATCTCCCTATTTGAAATTTCAACTTGCCCACTAGTTTGTGGGTGGTAGATGTGGCTACCTTATGGGTGACATAGTACTTTTTCATTAATGCTTCAAAAATTCTTTTGCAGAAATATTTACCTCCATCACTAATGATAGCACGTGGAGTTCCAAATCTAGCAAAAATATTTTCTTTAAGAAATTGGACCACGACCTTGTGGTCATTTGTTCGGCATGCGACTGCTTCAACCCATTTTGAGACATAATCAACAGAGACTAGAATATATTGGCAACCATAAGACATAGGGAATGGTCCCATAAAATCGATGCCCCAAACATCAAAGACTTCAGCGATCAGAATTGGATTTAAGGGCATCTTATTCTGTTTTGAGATTTTTCCAAGACGTTGACAACGATCACAAGATTTACAATAAGCATGGGTATCTTTAAATAGGGTCGGCCAATAGAAACCACACTGCAAAATTTTTGCCGCGGTTTTCTTACCACTAAAGTGGCCACCATATGCGTGGTCATGGCAAAATGACATAATATGTTTATGATCGCAGTCAGGGACACATCGTCTGATAATTTGATCGGAACAGTATTTGAATAGATATGGCTCATCCCAGAAATACCATTTGGCTTTCGATATGAATCGCATTCGTTCTTGTTTAATCCAAGTACGAAGCATCTGTCATGTGACTAGGTAATTTACAATATCAGCATACTATGGGGTGTTAATATGAGAGATTGGCATTAATTGCTCATCTGGAAAGGTTTCTAATATAGGTGTAGGTTCTATAATTGGCTCAACTATTAGCCTAGATAGGTGGTCAGTAACTACATTCTTCGATCCCTTTTTGTCTCTAATCTCGAGGTCAAATTCCTCTAGCAATAAAATCCATCGGATTAATCGAGCTTTAGCGTCTTTCTTTGTGAGAAGATACTTAAGCACAGCGTGATCAGTAAAAATGATAACCTTTGATCCAATTAGGTAGGGACAAAATTTGTCTAGGGCAAAGACGACGGCTAATAACTCTTTTTCAGTAGTTGAATAATTTAGTTGAGCATCATTAAGAGTTTTACTAGCGTATTAAATGACATGGGGGAGTTTAGCACTTCGTTGCCCTAAAACTGCACCTAAAGCGTAATCTGATGCATCGCACATCACCTCGAATGGAGCATTCCAATCTGGAGGTCGGATGATGGGTGCTGATGTTAATTCAGTTTTAAGCCTTTCAAAGGCATTCAAGCATGCAGGAGTAAATTCGAAGGAGACATCTTTGGCTAGTAGGTCACATAAGGGTTTTGAAATTTTAGAGAAGTCTTTGATGAAGCGACGGTAGAAGCCAGCGTGTCCTAGGAAGGATCGCACTTCTCTGACAGTTTTGGGGGGTGGTAAATTAGAGATAAGATCCACCTTGGCTTTATCAACTTTTATCCCCTTATCCGACACAATATGACCTAAGACAATACTAGATTTGACCATGAAGTGACATTTTTCCCAATTAAGAACTAAGTTCTTCTCCTTACAACGGATCAGAATAAAAGACAGTTGATATAGCCCTTCATCAAAGTTAGATCCAAAAACTGAGAAGTCGTCCATGAAGACCTCTAAAAATTGTTCTACCATATCTGAAAAGATATTTAACATACACCGCTGAAAGGTAGCAGGTGCATTGCTTAACCCAAAGGGCATGCGACGGTAGGCAAATGTACCAAACGGACATGTGAACGTTGTTTTCTCTTGATCCTCACGAGCAATTGGGATTTGGTTATATCCCGAATAGCCATCAAAATTGAGTAGTATGCATGGCCTGCTAAACGCTCTAACATTTGGTCAATGAAAGGTAAGGGAAAATGATCTTTAACTTCCTATAATCAATACAAACTCGCCAACCAGTTTGGACTCGAGTTGGGACTAGTTCTGTAACATCCGCCCAAACATATAAGATTTTGTCCGCTTTGCTCGTGCCCGTATGAGAACTTCCCAGGGTGGTCACCCATCCTGGTACTACTCTCGCTCGAGCACGCTTAACTACGGAGTTCTTACGAATTCCGTAGTGGTGCACGGTTTTAAAACGCGTCTTCTATGTTTTGGGAGGGGAAATTATATAAGTAGCTCAGGATCTCTTTCTCTCCAGGCGATGTGGGGCTAACTCATGGCCTTGTACACCTCACCTCACCTCATCCATCTTGGCATTCCCGCCTCAGGAGTCTTGGCTCTTGGCTATTGGCCTATTGGATCTTGGTCATCACAATCCACCCCCCTCAGGGCTACACGTCCTCGTGTAGGGTTAGACCCCCCCATCCCGAGGAGAACCAGCTCTGATACCATTTTGTAACATCCGCCCCAAACACACAAGATTTTGTCCGCTTTGCCCGTGCCCGCACGAGAACTTCCCAGGGTGGTCACCCATCCTGGTACTACTCTCGCTCGAGCACGCTTAACTACGGAGTTCTTACGAATTCCGTAGTGGCGCACGGTTTTAAAATGCGTCTTCTATGTTTTGGGAGGGGAAATTATATAAGTAGCTCAGGATCTCTTTCTCTCCAGGCGATGTGGGGCTAACTCATAGCCTTGTACACCTCAACTCACCTCACCTCACCTCATCCATCTTAGCATTCCCGCCTCAGGAGTCTTGGCTCTTGGCTATTGGCCTATTGGATCTTGGTCATCACAATTTCATTGTTTTCATTTGCAACTACGGTAACACCAGACTTTTTAGGAACGACTTGTACGGGGCTGACCCATTGACTATCGGATATAGGATAGATAATGCCCGCATCAAGTAACTTCATCACTTCACCTCGCACTACTTCCTTCATAACGGGATTTAGTCGCCTTTGTGATTCTCTCGAGGGTTTAGAATTCTCTTCGAGATGAATTTGGTGCATGACTATTGAAGGACTAATTCCTTTGATATCAGCTATGGTCCACCCAATGGCTTCTCTATGTTTTTGTAGGACGTCAAGTAATTGTTTTTCTTAGTCCTTGTCTAATTGTGAAGAAATAATAACATGCAAGGTATCAGAGTCACCAAGAAAAGTATACTTCAACGTGTCAGGGAGAGGTTTCAATTCTACCTTTGGAGCTTCGACTATTGATAGAATAGGCATGGATTTATTTACTGGTAAGGGTTTTATCCTAACCTTCCATCGACCTATATCCATGGGAGGAGCAGAATCTAACAATGTGTTGACTTCTCTAATGGATGCATCCATGTCCATGTCTAGTCCGAAATAGGCTAAGCATTGTTCCAATGGATCACTAAAACAAGATATATCAAAGGTATCATCAACCAGAGTTTCTACCATGTCAACCTCTTCAACGTCATCCATGTCAGAAGGTTGTCCGCTATTACGAAAGACATTGAGTTCGACCTTCGTATTGCCAAATGAAAGCGTCATTACTCAATTTCTACATCGAATAACAGCATCCGCCGTGGCAATGAATGGTCGACCTAAGATCACATGGATATGCTTATTGGGGTTTAGGACTGGTTCAGTATCGAGGACGACAAAATCAGCAGGAAAGTAGAATTCGTCCACTTTAATGATGACATCTTCAACAACGCCCTTTGGAATTTTTACAGACCTATCGGCTAAAAGTAACGTCAGGGTTGTGGGTTTTAACTCCTCCAAACCTAATTGAGTGTAAACCAAATAGGGTAGAAGGTTAACGCTAGCACCCAAATCCATAAGACACTTTTCTACTATTGTGTCTCCTATTCCTATAGAAATAGTTGGACAGCCCGGATCCTTATACTTGGGTGCAACAGTCTGTTGGATAAAACAGGAGGCTTGGGCTGTCATAGTAGCAGCATAAGGGACAGACGTTTTTCTTTTAATAGTAGTAAGGTCTTTGAGGAACTTAGCATAGGAGGGTATTTGCTTGATGGCATCCAAGAATGGGATATTGATTTGCATATTCTTAAAGACTTCTAGGATGCCCTCATTTTGATTAAATTTTTTATTGGCTTGCAGGCGTTATGGGAATGGGGCCTTGGGTACATAAGATCTTGTGCAAGATTCAACGACAGATTCTTTATCTTTTTGAGTTGTCGTATCCTCTTGAGCAGGTTGACTATTGTTCTCATTAGGAGTTTCAGTATTGGTTTGGTCTTCATCAGGATTTTAAACTTGATTGTCCACTTCCTTGCCAGATCGTAAGGTATGGATAGCTTGAACTTCCTTATGGGGTTCCCTAGAGGTGGTTCCAACTTCAAACTGGCCTTTCGAAGAGTTTTGGCCATAGCTTTGTCCTTTCGGATTAGGAACTGTTTTGGCTTGGAAATTGACCTTTCTCTCGTCCTCTTACTGATGCTGCAAGTTGTTCGAATTGAGTTTCTAATTTCGCTATGGCAAGTTGATTGACCTTGTCAGATTGCTCCTGTTTTTGTATAATTTGTTGGAGCATATCTTCTACAGATGACTTTCTTTGATTAGGAGGGATGTAGGGAGGTGCTTGTGGTGCTGCAGTAATTTGGTTCTCTTGATTGATCTGGTTATTAGATCTATATTGTTGATTAGAGGAGTATTGGTTAGGACCTTAAAAAGATGATGCTCCTCCATACCCTTGTGGTGGCTTCCAATCAAGGTTTGGATGGTTTCGCCAACCAGGATTATAGGTTTGACTATAGGGGTTATTACCTTGGTTGAACTTACGGAAAGTATCAAGCACATTTACTTGCTCAGCTTTAACCACTGGTAAACCAGGGCAATCCTCGACCAGATGGTCGGTTCCATCACACAAGACACAGATGGGGGATTCCTTAAATCTAGTAGGTTCAGATGCAGTAGTGTTCGCCTCCTTGTTTACTTCTAAAGCTTCGAGTCTTCGTATTAGTGCCGCCATTTTGGCATCATTCTCGAAACTAGATTCGACTTTATAAAGACTTCCCTTGCTAGTAGCAATGGGTTTCTTAGGGTCAACACTAACTGGCTCCCATTCTAATGTATTCTCTACCATTTTTTCGAAATAATTCCAGGCCTCATCGACAGTCTTCTCGGTGAATCCTCCGTTACAGAGAGATTCTACCATAGTCTTAGTCGTATAATTGAGACCTTCGTAGAGGATCTGGATCAGCCAAAATTTTTCAAACCCATGATGAGAGCATTCAAGTAGAAGATCCTGGAATCTTTCGAAATACGTGTAGAAAGTCTCTCCCTCTAATTGATGAAATATGTTGAGGGATTGACGTACAATAGCAGTTTTCTACTTGGAATGGAATTTCTTATAGAATGATTCAGCTAGACTCTTCCAAGTCATAAAGGTTCCTGGTTGTATCGAAATTAGCCAAGCTTTGGCTTTTTCTTTCAGGAAGAATGGGAATAACCTAAGTTTGAGAGAGTCATCAGTAACTTGATTAAATTTCATTGTACCGCAGATATCTTCAAACTCCCTAACATGTTGGTATGGGTTTTTGTTGGCCATGCCATGGAAGACCGGTAGCATCTGTATCATGCCGGATTTAATTTCGAAGTGAGCCGTAGCAGCTGGAAGCGTGATGCTAGAAGGTTGAGTGGACCGAGTAGGGTACATGTACTCCTTCAGGGTCATCGCTTGAGGTGGGTTTCCATTCGCCATTGTATTTAAGATAGAGACGTTACCCACAAAGGTGAGAGGACTATCTAATGATTCGTTCCGAACTAAGCGACCGTTCACGCGAGTCCACGTGGACATACACCGCTCGAAAAGAAGTTTTGTTTTTGTTTTTTTTTGTTAGAAATAGAGAATAATAACTAAGCTAATAAACGAGATAGGGAAAATATGAAATAACCTAAATTCGAAAGCTCCGTTGCAATCCTAGGCAACAGTGCCAAAAACTTGATGCGATCTAAACTAATCCTAAATTAAGGGTTCAATTTGATCTAAATTATAACTCGCAAGTGCACGAATTGCTTGCAGGAGCGATGCGTATTACGAGATCGATCCCACATGGATTGCTAATGAAGGAACTGTCTAATCTAGGGTTATTAGTTATTTAACCTAAATTACTTTAAACGATAATTTGATAGGAGTTGATTGATTTTAAGATTAAAAGCAAACTGATTAAAGAAAGGAAAACAAGCTAGTTACGGTAAGTCAAGTTTTAAGTGTAGAAGGTACTAAGGCATTCGAATCCACCTCGATTATTCGTATTACTAGGTTTATTCAAAATGATCTATGCAAATGAGTAGCATGCGGGAATACAATTCCCGTGCTCGACTCGAGAATATGATCGTTAGGCTTTTAATTAAATTGAAGACATATGTATGATTCAATTCTCATGCAAAGATGTATTAGAACAGAGCATTAGATGTCTAACTAAAGCACAACTAATCAAGATTCTAAATTTTCGTTGATAAACATGCATTGATTACTACGATGATTCATCATAACGACAAAGGATGCATGACATACTATGTGAGAGACTTCCATCATAATAATCCGATAATTGAATCAAATATTCGAACTAGAGTGCATGGCATAGACAATATAAATAAACCTAACAATTATTCATAACCGGGGTTTCATCTAAGCCTTAGCAATGTATTTAGTTCATCATGCTTCGCACTACATCAACAGTAAAAGAAGGGAAGAACAAGATACAAATCATTCTAGAAGTACGCTTTTTGATCTTCGTGGTCCTCCTCTCCGATCGATGCTCCTTCACTTCAACTCGGCTGCGGCACGGATTCGATGGTACGGATGATGGATGACAGCTCGAACGATGGTACGATGGCGGCTCGGATGAACGACTGATGGAGGATTCTGGGAGGTGGAGGCTAGGGTTCTCGGAGGTGATAGGATCTAGGGTTTCGTCTCGATGGTAGATGGCAGAGGTCTCCTGGATGTGTAAGATGATGGGGAGATGGAGATGGTGGCTCCGGTCCTAAGTGGTAGATGACTAAGTTTTGGTCGTCAAAAGCTGCCCTCTTGTTTTCCCGACCCCCCCTATATAGGAGAGAGAAAGAGAGAGAGAGACACGTTCGGTCCTCAAAGAGGGACTCGGGCTGCTGGGTTTTAGCTTTAGAGAGAGAAAGGAAAGAATAGAGAGAGCCATTCGGTGGGAGATGTGCATGGCTCGTTCCGAAAGGGGGGGTTGATCACCGATTTTGTAGAGAGAGGAGGTAGGAACGGGAGAGAGAATTAAGGAGGGAGAGAGCTGGAGGTTCGGTGGGATGTGCGGACGGCTGTGATTAAGTGGGGAGAGATGCATAGATGGGACGGTCGTGATCGGGTTGGGATGCATGAGCTAGGGGCGGCTGTGATTTAGTTGGAGAGAGAGGGTCGGCTGGGTCGAATGCAGGGGTGAGTTGGACGGCTGCATGTGATCTGACACGGTGTGCTGCATGTGCATGAATGCAAGGCGGCTATGATTTAATATGAGAAAAAAAACGAATGGCTGTGTTGCCGTGCATGGGTTATGCATTGAAGGGCTGTGATGGATCACATTGGTTCGGAGATCGGACGGTTGTAATTGATGAGTTGGTGAGGGCTACACTCAGGTTGGGTTTAGTTAGGAAAAAGAGGAGAGAGAGCTGGGTGCAATGGGTCGGGTTTCAAAGGACGGCTAGGTTTTAGACTCCGGATTTGTGAAGGACGGCTAGGATGAGGCCGGGTAAGGGCTAGAATAGGTTTTGGTTGCAAAATAAAATAAAATAATTAAACGAGAGAAACATCGTGCATGACTTGGGGACGTGTATGGGTCCAACAGACGGATGGGATTGTGCGCGGATGTGATCAGGTTGGGAGTAGCTGGGGGCTTTGATGTTAGTTGGTTGCACATTGAAATATTAAGGTGCTACTTGGTCCATGACACGATTCATAGTATTGCATCCAATTGCTTGAGTGGTGTGCCGGTTAAGTTGGGTCCGAGAGGGACTCGGGTGCGATATGCTAAGGGACCTAGGTGATGCACTGCTACGATGGGCTTTGTAGTTGGAATAAGGTGTAGAGTGAAAAAAAAACTAAATTAAAGAAGGAAATAGAAGATAGAAAAGGAAATGAAAAGAAAGAGAAAGAAAGATAGGCGGAGAAAGACAGGCCGACTTTGGTCACCATCATTCGAACTCATCATTAAAATCCTCATCGCTCATTTGCTTTCATGTAGTCATCTTCTAGTTCGAGTCATGCGCTGCAGCGGCTTGTTGAAGTCTTCTCTTGGCCGAATTATCGCAAATATCATTTTCTTTATCGTTCTTTAAAAAGGTCCTCAACCGAGCTGTGCAACCTCCATCGGAGCGCCATGAGAATATCCATTGCTTAGTCTTGATACCCTTGAGCTGACTGCGTCGAGTACCGGATCAATTCCCTAAAAGACACACATGAAATGATGCTTGTCAGGTTTAAACACGATTATCGATAAAAGAATGATTTGGACTTTCGGGCTCCGTATTTTTCATGCATGCAATGTATGTGAGTGAACCAATATGCCGTTGGGTTCGTATGAGAGTCTACTATATCGTGGTGCATAGAAACTCATGCAGTTTGCGTGTATTATGAAAGTTTTACGTAGCAAAGTGACGCTATGTGCATGAAAAAGAAAGGATAATTCGCACCAAATAGACGCTCAACACAAAGGTTTCCTGCAGAAACCCGGGATTGATTACGAAGCGACATACTCTCCCGTTATGGATGTAATAACGTTCTGCTATCTTTTAAGTCTAGTAGTTTCTGAAAAACTCGATATGAGACTTATGGACGTAGTAACTGCATACTTATATGGAAATTTAGATACTGACATTTATATAAAAATCCTTGAAGGATATAACATGCCTGAAGCAAAGTCTAAAGATATGTACTCAATAAAACTAAGACGATTATTGTACGGTTTGAAACAACCCGGAAGGATGTGGTACAACCGTCTTAGCGAATACTTAGCTAAAGAAAGCTATAAAAATAATTCGATTTGCCCATGTGTCTCTATCAAGAAATTTGAGAAAGGATTTGCTATTTTAGTAATATATGTCGATTGCATAAATTTAATTGGGACTCCTAAAGAGCTAGATAAAACAACTGACTATCTAAAGAAAGAATTTGAAATGAAAGACCTAGGGGAAATAAAATACTGTCTGGGCCTATAAATCGAATGCAGTAATAATGGAATACGAGTCCATCAGTTAAAGTACATTGAAAAAGTCTTGAAGTACTTTAACAGGATTAATCGTATCCACTTAGTACGCCCATGGTCGTCCGATCCCTTGATGTCAAAAAGGACCTATACCGTTCTAAGGAGGAAAATGAGAAAATTCTAGGTCCGGAAGTACCATATTTAAGTGCTATTGGTGCATTGCTGTATTTAGTACAATGCACAAGACCAAATATTGCCTTTTCAGTCAATCTTTTTGCAAGATATAGCTCCGCACTAATTCGAAGGCATTGGAATGGTATCAAGCATATTATGAGATATCTTCAAAGTACAAGTGATATGGATTTATTTTATACTATATCTAACAAATCCCATCTAGTAGGTTATGTAGATGCAGGCTATCTCTCTGATCCTCATAAAGGATGTTTACAGACATGTTATGTCTTTATGAGTAGTAATGTGGCCATCTCATGGCGTTCTACTAAGCAGACACTGGTAGCTACTTCCTCCAATCATTTATAAATATTAGCACTTCATGAAGTAAGCCGAGAAAGTATATGGCTGAGATCGTTGATCAGTCACATTCGAGACAGTTGTCAGCTCCTCCCTGCTACAAATGATCCCACGACAATATATAAGACAATACCGCTTGCATCGCACAACTTCAAGGAGGGTTCATCAAAGGAGATCGAACCAAACACATTTCACCAAAATTTTTCTTCACACATGAACTCCAAAAACAAAAGAAGATTGAAATAAAGCAAATAACATCTAGTGACAACCTTGTAGATCTGTTCACCAAGGATTACCAAAATCAACATTTCAAAAATTGATGCATGAGATTGGACTTCGAAGACTTTATCAAAATTGATTAAGAATAATATAATTGAGGGAGCATTTTTCTTTATAAATGATGTAATCAGGGGAGGGTAGTTCTAGGTTCAACATCCTGAAGTATGTCAACATCCAGAAGTATGTTAGCATCCCAAAGTATGCTAAAGCGCGCTATACTCTTTTTCCTTTGGTCAGGTTTTGTCCCACATGATTTTTCTACAAAAGGTTCTAATGAGGCAGCATAATGCGCATTCACCATTGTTCCCGAAGAACATTATGATTGGTGGACATTCAAGGGGGAGTGTTATGAGATCTTTAATTAGGTGGCTGTTCACCTAGTTAATACACCCCAAGTTAATAAGGTGTTATGAGATCTTTAATTAGGTGGTTGTCCACCTAGTTAATACACCCCAAGTTAATACACCCTATAAATAACAGATGACCCTTAGGGTGGGGGTACGTTTTCCAAGCATCTATTCGTACGTTCTCAAGCATCTCTTTCCTCTCGTCTCTTAATAATTACATACCTTTGGGGTATGAATAAACTTCACTCTTTTTTTTTTTTGGGGTTATTTTGACTTTGCCCCCCAAATTTTACCTTGAATTAGATTTTACCCCCATTTTTTCATTATTTAGACTTTACTCCCCAAAACTAACTGTTCCGTCAGCTCACCCCCCAAAATTTTATTTATTTTCCGTGAACAGTTTGTTTTGCCGTTTTGGGGGGTAAAGTCTAATTAATTAAATATGGCGGGTAAAGTCTAATTCAGGGCAAAATTTGGGGGGCAAAGTCAAAAAACCCATTTTTTTTCCGGCAAATCCATGTCAATGAACTTTAAGCAGCAGAACGTGTATCTATAGATCTCAATCGTTCAATAATCAATGGACGACTGCGATGTCAAATTCTAGAACCACAATCACAGCAGGTTTGTTGCGCTCCAACCATTCACAGCCTTACGATCTCTATTGAACCGCTTTGATCTTTCATCCCGAAACTGATGCACCCATTTGCTCCACCTTTCTATGCTCTTGGATCTCAGGTGCCACTCTCTCCAGATCCCTCTCCCCCTCCTCCCCCCCCTCCCCCTCTCATTAACGGGAAAAAAAGAAAATCACACAGCTCGCGATGGTCGTCTGCAAATGCCGCAAGGTACTCTCGATAGAAATGTTCTCTCCATTTTTCCATTTGGGTTCTGTTTGAATTGGCTATCGCTGTTAGGGTCGTGAATTCATGTGGTCTTTCGATTGATTCACCAATTTTTTTTTATATTGGATGATGTTTATGATTAGCCGAAGGGGAATTGGATGTGGGTTTTTCGTTGGGTTGCTTCGCGGTTGAGATTTGTGCCTATTTGTGGGTGTTGGCAGCTCTGCATTTCCATGGAACCAAATGACCCACTATAAACAGTAGCAGGATTTCTGTCCGGGTCCAGAATTCATGTGGTCTTTCGATTGATTCAGCAATTTTTTTTATTGGATGATGTTTATGTTTAGCCGAAGGGGAATTGGATGTGGGTTTTTCATTGGGTTGCTTTCGTGGTTGAGATTTGTGGCTATTTGTGGGGGTTGGCAGCTCTGCATTTCCATGGAACCATATGACCCACTATAAACAGTGGCAGGATTTCTGTCCGGGTCGTGAATTCATGTGGTCTTTCGATTGATTCATTGATTTTTATTGGCTGATGTTTCTGATTAGCGGAACTGGGATTGGATGTGGGTTTTTATTGGGTTGTTTCACGGTTGAGATTCGTTGCTATTTGTTGGTGTTGGCAGCTCTGCATTCATATGGTTAAAAGCACCGAGTAAGCTTAATTGTACTAGTGGCAACCCTCTATAAGGAAATGGGGAGGAGTGGATCTGGGTTTTGTGTGATTTTTTTTTGAGAAATGCTTATGAATTCATGCTCTTATTAGTTTGTAGTGCGTAAACTGATTCGTGGGATGATCGTCTGTTGTTGATTTGGTTTGAATTTGCATTTTACATCTGGGTTCTTGGAATCCAGCGATGATTCCGTAGTTTTCTGATTGCTATTTTGGGTTTCAGGCAACCAGGCTCTATTGCTTCGTGCACAAGGTTCCTGTCTGTGGGGAATGCATCTGTTTCCCAGAGCACCAAGTTTGCGTGGTAACTATCTATGATTTCGGTATTCGTTAGGGCAAACAATAGAGATGGGGCAAGGCTCTATGGTTATGGGTATGGTATGCGCATGCATGCATGCCTTCTTGTACGGCGCATGAACATGACAAATATCATAAGCATAACCATGAAGCCATGTCCCATCTACTTGGGGTCGACTTTATGAATCCTTCTTCACATTCATTTCTATTTAGGGCTATATATGCTGTCAATGAAAGCTTTTCCATGACTTTTTAGTAACTTCCATTAATGTTATTCTGGGTCTTCCCCTCCTCCTTGGCACATCTTGATTGCATATGCGTTTAAATGAACATGATGCATCTTGATTGGATATGCATTTAAATACCTTGTCGCATAGGGTAAACCGTTTTATGTAGACATATTGGTTGTTTCTAAACTATATGCTTTTTTACAAAAATGCGTAGATTGACCAAATCATTCAATTTAGAAAGTTTTTATGGTGGCAGCACCACAAGCAACTTGTTTCATGTGATAGGTTTTTGTCAGTTTGATACATTTATATTTTTGTTTCGTTTTTACTTTTTTTTAATCATTATGTATTCCAGTCTTGTTATATGCATGTCATCTTGATGTCCCTTGATTTCTTTTCAAGAGATCTAATTAAAAAAGTGGAACCAAAAAAAGAAACGACAATACTCAGATGTAGACTAGAAGTAAGCAAGTCAATAAAAAGGTCATTATCGGTGCTTGGTTTTAAGTTTCATTATGGAAAATCCTCACTCCATGCACTCCTCTTTTGCTTCATCATGAAATATTACTTGTTACTTGAATTCTACAACTGACCTCCTAGTTTGTATGTCTTTAGAATACTAGATCTTTGAAAAGGATATGACATTACATTATTGAAGTCAAAGAATACATATCCTAGAAAAACCCCATTGACCCGGAGCTAGTCTGGAAAGGTGTGTGGCCTTGGTTACCCCTCTCCCTTTTCTTTTTTTCATCTATTTTCTGCATCTTTGTTGTAGTTTTCTGCAATTTCTGTGAAAACACAGAAATTTAAAACGATAATCTCCACAAAGCACCATCAAAATCCATTGAACACTTCAAAAACAGTTCTCTCTTGCGTTCTGCAGAAACTAAACACCTGATTATAGACTTGCACTAAATTATAGAAAACATTGGTGTTTTGGCCTTTTGCATTCCAAACGAACCCATTTTAAAGATAAATCAACCCCCATCCGTCCTTACAGTTAGATCCTCACTCTCCACCTCGTAAATCCTTCAAAACAGCCGTAAAATCTTATCTGGATAGCAAGCTGTCCAGAGCTGAATTTTAGTCCATTATTGCCCCTAAACCTATTTAAACGCACAAGTCTTCCCATTCTTTACCTTTCCCACACAAAAGCCCCTTTCAATCCACTACTGCCAAAGCCGTTATCAGGCATGGACAGCAAGCTATTTAGATCTGAAAACAATCCTTCCGAACCCCATTATTCACCTTATTCTCCGCCGGAACCTCACCTGCATAAGTCTTATTTCATCCTAAAACTTAAACCCACCATCCCTTCCCTGCATTCGCATCAAACAAACCCATTCGCTCCTGAATTCTCTATCATATATCAAGCTGAACCAAAATCTCCTTCCGCTCAAGTCAATAACCCATAGGATGAGCGATAAAATTGTTCATTTATGCAGGATCCCCTCACTCTTCCTTTATCAAATTGGTATCATAGCATAAGGTTTAGTCATCAGGACCGATCCTATTCTTAATCTTGTCCTCTATTTTAGGATTGGTGATATTCCTCATTACTTAGAACACCACCACTGTAGACGAGATCTATGTCCGAGGCCTTTGATCTCTCTTATGAGAATGATGCACAACCCATCTAGAGAAAATCCAAGAATAAATCATCCCATCAAGTGCTAAACGAAAGGTATGAGAGGGGAGATCCAGAGGTGGGATTATTTGGTGAATCGTCAGGGAAATTTGACTACTATGTCTTATACCCTAAGGATTTGACGCCACCATCAAATTCTGCTCTATCATTATTCATGTCTAAGCCAAAGTAGAAGATGCGCGTCAAGGCTAAGCAAAAGGCTAAATCAGACCGTCCAATCCGCTTCCCTGCCCACTTCTGTATTGCGTTTCACACCACAAGGGCAACATGATTCAGAACCACCGTTATTCATCCCGACAAGTTCGAAGTGACCATCTGCCTTTTTTGTGGCTAATGTCACTTTGCAACACATTATGACCATACCCTTGCCTCCATTATTCTCCTTCTCCGTCTCTAGTTCGCCTACAGTTGGAAGTCTGGGAGAACCTTCATTCAAGCTAGAGGAAACATGGAGCAAAAACTCTTCAAAACCTAGCAAAAACCTAGATTTAAAGAAGGCAACGTCTCGCGCATGGGGGTTTTGCTTCCACCAGCAATACCGCATGGCATGACAAAGACTCAAGTCCTTTTTCAAAATGGCGAGAAAATATATATGGGACGACCTGACATCTGTGTCACTATAACTCCAGTAGTTATCAAAACAATTAATAAAGGGACTATGACTACCAATTACATTGTGGTCAAGATGCTAGAAGATTCAGCAAGGGGAGAAGTGCAACATACCGACGCAATGCCACCTTCTTCAAACAATAATCTTGCAATATCAAAGTTTGCAAAAAGATGTCTATGGGCAAGATCTCGAGCTATGTTCAAAACACAAAATGAGAGTTCTCAAGAGTTATTCAGTGGAGCAAGATCATGAGTCAGAGAATACGTCGATCTTCCAAGGATTAAAGTGCCTTTCTCCAAGTCTGAAACTAATTTCATACTGCTTCCACGACAATTGATGTTTAATCGCCTTGCTCCGCCTGCAATTTTGATGACCGCCCACCCACCCACACACTGGCATCAACATATTTCCGCTCATTCTCGCCTTAGCCATGCTACACTAAATCGTTGCTCACATAACAATTTCGGACTTGCACTCATTCTTTTGACGAGGAGTTGCCACTTGCCGGCAAGTCGGCAACCCAGGTAACAAAGGAATATTTCATGATGAAACAAAAGAGGTGTGCATGGAGTGAGGATTTTCCATAATGAAACTTAAACCCAAGTACCAATAATGACCTTGTATTGACTTGCTTTCTTCTAGTCTACATCTGTGTATTGTCACTTTTTTTTTTGCTTCCACCTTTTTAATTAGATGTCTTAAAAAGAAATCAAGGGCTATCAAGAAGACATGCATATGACAAGACTGGAATACATAATGATTAAAAAAAAGTAAAAATGAAACAAAAATAAAAATGTATCAAACTGACAAAAATCTATCTTCTAAATGTATTAAAAATTCAATTTCAGACTTGCACTCATTCTTTTGACTAGGAGTTGCCACTTGCCGGCAAGTCGGCAATCCAGGTAACAAAGGAATATTTCATGATGAAACAAAAGAGGTGTGCATGGAGTGAGGATTTTCCATAATGAAACTTAAACCCAAGCACCAATAATGACCTTTGTATTGACTTGCTTTCTTCTAGTCTACATCTGCGTATTGTCGCTTCTTTTTTCGCTTCCACCTTTTTAATTAGATGTCTTAAAAAGAAATCAAGGGCCATCAAGAAGACATGCATATGACAAGACTGGAATACATAATGATTAAAAAAAAGTAAAAATGAAACAAAAATATAAATGTATCAAACTGACAAAAACCTATCTTCTAAATGTGTTAAAAATTATGAAATCTTCTAAATTAAAGTAGACTTTTTTTTCTTAATAGATTCGAAATTCCAATGCTTTTAGTAGATGGAAATTTAGTTTTGTGGAGGGTTTTTTGTACGCCCCTTTCTTGCACAAATTGGAAAACAAAGAAAAAGAGAACTCGCAAAAAAATCCAAAGGAGAAGAGGGAAAGAAGAGAAAAAAGATGAAAGAAGAGGAAACTAAATTTTCGTACTTTGACAATTTTCCTTTTGATATTTGTTTGACATTTAATAACATTATCTAACTAGTGCTTAAATGTTTTAGTTTATATTTTTTATCATGCCTAAATTCTTATATGTCTGAATATTATGTTAGAATACAATTTTATACTAACAAAAGTTATAAAAATACAATGCCTACATGTTATACCATAGGCACCACTTCACATAGATAGTCTAAAAGGCCTGGGCGCCGCCTAACTGCCTTAACTACAGTGCCATTAACTAGTGTGGAACATTGATGCAAAGCATGAGACATGTTTGGGGTAATCTACCCCGATTATTAGTTTAACTGTCACTATTTTAAATATAATTTGTGCACTGAGATCATAACTAACTAGTTAACAATTTCATGAATTATTAGTTCTTTAAAACGTTAAACATAATACCTAAGTTGTAGAAAAGAATGATGCAAGTCAAGGCGCAAAGTGAAAAAGAGGTCCATTAAATTTTCTAGCATTTTTACTTCAATTAGGATTCTTAATTCGTATTATCTTCCTACTTCAAAAATAATTTTTGGCTAGAATAAGGCTCCTACTCAAAATAGAATTATGTGATGAGTTACGGCTACTCAACAGGGGATTCCTTGATGAATTAGGATTCTATTCAAATTTGGATTTCTAATGAGGGATTCCTTGAAGAATTCATACGAATTTAATTAAATCGGAGTCATTTTGGTTTCATATTTTTTGTTGTAATTTTCGGAACTGTTTTTGGGTTAATTTTTAGAGTGTCTTTAGAGGTTGTATATATGTTGGAAAGGGTCTAAAAAGTCACTAGTAGTATAGGCTAGGGGACTCAGCTAGATTAGATTGATTTACTATTGGCTATAAAATATGTATATGCACATACACGTTCAATAGGAGTTATGAGTTAACATGGATTTATGATTATAATTTGAGAGTTTTTCAGGAAACTTTGTTGTTTTCTTCACCATGGTGATGACTCCATTTTTAAAGCTGAGAGTCCTTCAACCTAAGTTCTGATTCCGTGACCTTGTATTGTGGTCGACTTCACTGTGGTTATCTTTTGAACAGTTTTTGATGAACACATGCTCCTCTTTACTATATGCTGCTGCAAATCATGATGCGGATGTCACTAAAGATTAAGGTGCTGATTCCTAGTTGAATCGTTAAAATTGTTGACTCCTCTAGTGTGTCTCTTCTAATTTTTCCTTCATTCTAGTGCAGAAAATTCCCTTGCTATTTACTTGTCAATAACCTTCTGTATCTTATCATAATCCACATACTTGGTTTCATTATTACTTAAATGTTCCGTTCAATTTTCTAGTTTTTACCTTAATTGCAGATTCTGGTGGTCCTAAATCCTTATAGTTTTCTATCAGTATTTCAAGCCAACACAATAATTTTTCTTCAATTCCATATCTTTTGCTTCGTTTTCTTGTAAAGCATCTCATGTCCTACGATCCTTGCATCACTGCCCATCTATCTAAATTCATTATAGCCACAACCCACCTGGTTTCACAATTCAATTTCAGATCGATTTCAAATCTGATATAATGGTTTAATTAGACTTGAATTTGATTAATATATGCACTTGTCATATTTTCCTTTGTTTGCCCTCTTCACCCTGAATCAATTTGATATCCTAGCTCTGTTACTTTATCCATCATTATTACTAAAACTCTAGGGACTTGCTATCACCCATTGGAAATTTGGCTACAACCAGGACTGTCTTTTTAAATAAGTAGAAATCACCTCTTTTCCTATGTATGATGAAGGCTGTACAAGTTTTTCTAAATTAAATGTCCAATTCCTGCAATATCCCTTGTACATGCATTAGCTATCACACCAATATACACTTGTTTGTATTTACATATCCAACCGTATAGTCATCATCTGTACATTTAGTATCCATGATGCAAATTCACAAAACCTTGGTAATCAATTATTTGTAGCCATTGACAATTTGTACCTCCACGTATATATGGATTTTGAACTTCTGCTTTAAAAGTCCTAACAATACCCGCACTCGAAGCATGTTAGTGACTCCATGTTATACCATAACCTTCGAGCCATGTCTCATCACTTGGGGTCGCCATTGCCAGTCCCAAGCCCGAATGTGAAAGGTTGAGGGTTGATGTTAAGTTCAAAGCCAGTCGTAAAAAACCAACTTAAACTTTGAAATGAATCCTAATTCGACCCCATGTTATACATTATGATAAAACATTTTCAATTTATGGAATTAGGTAGCATGTATTGTATAGGAGTTCTACATGAGCTAAGAAACAGTTATCACTGTCTCTATCGAAACTGTAATCATAAGAAGCCAAAAAGAAAGCTTAGCATGCTTTTAGCAATGTAATGCATACACATATCAATCCTCCTCTCTGTTGCAAAGGTGAATGAAGAAAGATGCGTGAGGTCTGTTCTCTAAAAGACTAATTCGATGCTCAAACTCAAGGTCTTACAATGATGGTACTTTGAACCAACCCGTGGTCCCTAAATAGGAAAATCATTCCAATTGAGTGCTTGCTGCTGGCAGAAATCGGATTAGATCAAGGTCCCTTCTATGGCAGAAGAACATGAAAAATAGGTGAGAACTACCACTAAAGTATTGATCTATAAAGCTAGGCTCAGATATCAAGTAAAGCCCTTGGATGCTGCAATAAATTTAAATGATACCCTGACATCGTTAAACACATTAAACACACAAAATTAACTAGAAAATCTTCAACTGGTGCAGAAATGACCTCTTTTATGTGATTTAAATTGCCATTGTGGTAGTTTACACTTTACATAGAACATTATGGATCTATGGCCTTTACAGTGTGTCATATTTGCATACAAAACAATCCACAATTACCAACAAATGCGAGCATTCATTAAGTAACATTTTTCATTGGATTTATGTTGCCTTGTTCCTTTTCTTTAATGATTTGTAATTTGAAATTACAAGATTATTTTCTCCATTTCTAGGTTAAGCAATACTCTGAGTGGGTGGTTAATGGAGAATATGATTGGCCTCCCATTTGCTCTCTATGCCATGCTGTGCTTGAAGCTGGAAGTGATTCTCAAACTACTCGATTGGGTTGCTTGCGTATGTGATACTTCTGCAGTTGTTTGCATCTTGCATTTTATTACTAATTGCTTTTGATAAAAGCCATTTGTACCTTAGATTGAAATATGTTACTAAATTTTCTGTTTTGTTCGTTTCAGATCTTATTCACACTAGTTGCCTCGTGTCTCATATTCAAAGTTTTTCGCCCCAAACTGCACCAGCGGGATACACGTGTCCTGCATGTTCTACCCCTGTAAGATGCATTCTAACTTCAAAGTTATTCTGCCTTTTCTATTCAATCACTGTATTTGTTTTCTTTTGGCATGTGGTTATTTGATAATATTTATTTGTTTCTAATGACCTAAGGTAGAAGAATATGTTCAGTTATGATGGAAGCTACAAATGTCAATTCTAACTAATATTTTGCCTGCCTTGAAGGGAAAAAATGGGAAGAGGGGTGGGGGGTGGTGTGACTCTTTTGTAGAAAATCACAGAAACCGAGTGTCATTTGCATCCTTCGGTAATCTATTTTTTGATTGGTATACCGACATAGTCACGACAACCCATGGTGTTGAACGTCTGTTAGCAGCCTAGCCTGGAGTTACATTTATGACCTAAATTGGCCAAACCTAAAAGGATATATTATGATAAAACAAGTAAGAAGAAGTTGATGCTAGGGGAAACACGGAAAAATTGATAATTATTAAAAGAGAAAACCTAAACCATATCCTTCATGACAGGCCTTATAACCCATTTATATGGAACTGGATTTAAAGAACATGTTATGATCTCTCAATGATCAAGAACTTTTAATGACCTGTTCTATCATTGGTGATCCACCTATATTTGAGGACCTGCTTCCACCTTCAACAAATGACATTCATTCATTAAAAAAAACAAAAAAATTCATGGATGTTGAAGTATTGTATTGTAATGTCAGTGGTATTTGATATGACGAGCGTAAAGATGCTTGTCCCGTATGATTTCACTATTGTTACCGTTCATAGCTACAAGTATGAAGTGGTCCATGATGATGATGTTTGTGTTCGTATTGCGGAATCCCTATGGTCACCTAAGGTTTGTGTTTATTATTCGAGAACAATATGCTTACAATTGAAAACTAATAATTAATAAGCCAAACTCTAGCATGCAGTTATCTTTATCCAGCAGGTACAGCAAAAAGAAGCTTATTACACAATTTACACCAAGGGTTAAGATCATATAGTAATTGATCATGCATGTAACCAACCAACATAATTCATTGCTAATTACAAGAACTTGAAAGTAGCTCAACAACTTAGATGTTGTCTAACCAAAGAAAAAGACCATAGAGTAAGATAAAATTGCATGAAACAAACAATTAGCTGGTCTTGGATAATTAGTATGATTCGGTGAATGAAGTTAGTGACTGATGGAACTAAGAAATGAAAAGGATGGAAGGATAAGTGGGTGATTTGCACTGACTGGGAAAGCACAAGGTGGACTTCCAAGCCTCTCAAGCTGAGGAACTTCGATGACACGTGAAGAATTGGGTGTGATCTCCTGTGCTTCAGCCAAGGGCGTGCGAGATCTAGCTGGAATCTTGAGGGTGATGGTAAGCAAAGAATCTTGAGGGTGAAGGTAAGCCAAGTGGGACTTAGATGCTGCTATTCAATTTTTATTCAATCTCCCTTGAAGTGTTTGCCGTAGTTTATACAGAGGGGGAAAGGGGGTGACACGGGGGACAAATTAGCTCCCACATTTTCATGTCTGATGATATTTTTCACTAGGTGGGATGTTCCCATGAGAAGGGATCTGATTTCATTCTTCTCTTGATGGATTGCTCACTCTTATGTTTGAACGAGATACTCTCATTTGACTTGGACGAATTCCCTTATCATTATAGGTGGGTCCATAAAAAACTATCATGATCCATAGTCTTTAAAAGTCCCTTTTAGTCATAACTTATTATTTTCTTAAATCTTATATTCAATATCCTCGTGTTATGCCTTAATCATTGCACCACTTAGGTGGTCATGTCCTCAACATGTGACTAGAGGTGGAATGAAAAGTTTTGGAAGTGTGGTTGTGTAGTTCTAAAAGCATAGTTTTGGAAAGTGGGTCCCTTGTTTCTGAGAAAATGTGGAATGAAAAGTTGTGAGAAAGTCAAACAACTTGTTTAGTGGGAAGTGGTATTTCCTTTGTTTTCTTAAAGAGCTATAATTTACCATTATCGTAGGGTCAGTCACCTTTCCTAATTTGACCCAGTTATCCGAAATCTGACTTAGGAAAGTTAGTTATTCTGAAGTTTTCATTTTCAGTTCCTACTTTCCAGTAACCAAACAAAGCCTTGTAGTAAATGTCACCTTCCTTTAATCAAAACACAGGTGACCAACCAAAGAAAAAAATACGGTTAAATGATGATAAGGAAATTAATACACAATCAATGTCCATAATCAGGAAACTAAAAGTAAGCATCCAAGTAATATAAGATATATGCTATTTCCCTATGTAGGAAAACCTTGATCCCATCAAGTAGGTCTAATACACACCTGCGTAGGTCCTATTGAGCTCTTCCCTACTCAGCTTGTCATGCAATCTGTCAACTACTGGTATTTCAAATGAACCAAATACTTTTGAGGCATGTCTATTCTCGTTTCCGTCACTGAATGTCCATAATGTCATCAATTTGCTCCTTTGTTGGCCTGTTAGTGTCAAAAAAGGCAATGTCACAATGTCCATGGTGCTGGTGGATCAGCATGAAGCAAGAACATGTCGACAATGTTTGAAATGATAGAAAGGGGCACATTTACCCAACTTCTTAACCATATAATAAGGCACAAACTTCTTCCTACTCAACTTGTCGTAAATTCCAACCAATAACCTTCACCGCTGAAGTATTCCATGTTTAATACTCCAACAACATATGGTCAGCCCTCTGGTTCTTGTTATCTGCTTCCCTGTACTTGAAGTGTAATTTTAATGGCTACTTTAATTTCTCTTGTTGCATCTCCCATACGTGCTCATCAATTTCATCAGATTCGCACTATACTCCATAAACAGAGGAATAATCTAGATGTGAGCTACAAGGTTATAGATATTTCAATAGGAGATTCACTTCTTGAGATGTTAATGGAAACATTGTGTGTAGATTCAATTTGTTGTATGACCAAAGTCCATTGAGTTTGTTGCTTATAGGCTAAACATCATTGTTAAGCTCCAAATCTATTATTAACAACCATCCGAGGCCATTTGTCTTGGGATGATAATCACAAATGAATCAAAGCCTAATCCTCATTCTAGTCTATTAAGTTCTCCAAAATTGGAACCTAGTATCCCTATAAGCAAGGTTTGGAAAACTAGAGTTTCGGATCAGCTTCGGTCCCTACCTTGAGTTCTATATTCAGGAACTTCATATCGAGTTTCAAAGGTCTTTGTTTAATTGTTTCAGAATTTGAATATATTGAAAATACAAATTTTTTTTTGGAAAATTAGAAAAACAGTGCAAGTAAAAGAATATTAAACAATATTTCATAATATAATACATAGTTTGATGATAATCTAAGCTCAAACAAGGTGTAAGATGTCTCTAAGACAATGTCAACTGACCTATTAACTAACGAGTTCAAGCGCTCAAGTGGTCAACTATCAAGTATCACCAATTGGCTTGTAGCTTAGTAAGTGTCCACTATTGTCAAGTCAAATATTAAATAATTAGTGGTGAGGAACTAGTACAACTAAAATTTATTAACTTTGATACATTTTATATTTGGTACTATTCAGACTTCTGCAAGTTGCAACTATTCATTATATGTAATAGCTTGAGACAAAATCTATTGAAGGCTACAAAATAGAGTTAAAAGTAAAATAATCTAATCCTCCAAAGCCAGGCCTAAATCTCAGACGCACTAGTAGTTGTTGGTACAAAAATTGTGCTGATATCTGCTGGACATGTGACCCAATGAGAATCTGCCACCTGGTCAGGCAAGTGTCCATCCTGTAGTATATGCAATCACCTAGCTTGGGACTACTTGATTGTCAGTAACTTGTGTGAGCCACACAACATCAAAACTTTCCTGATGATATGAACCATTCAATTAACAATAACAGAATTAACTGAAAACAAAGCCATATTTATGGGCATTTATTTAAACGTGTTAATGGAGCAGAACTATAGCAATGTGGACATGTATTGGTTTGAATGTTGAACGAAAACACAAACTTGTTACAGATACAGACCTTGCAGTTTGCTGTATGAAAACAATTCTAAAATATAACCACATACGATTACTCCATGTAATAAGCCGTCTAGGTTATAACTCCACATACTTTTCTCAACCCTTGTTCTGTCGTGTTGATTCTGATATATTATTGATTTATGCAGAATGGTAGAATTCAGTGGCCTGCTAATTTAACTATAGCATTGTCAAACATTAAATTAGATATATTCTTCTAACATTTATATTTTGACTCCTTCTGTTGTCTCCACATCAACCATTTCAATGGCACCGCCACCGGTACCTTATAAATAGATAGTGAAATGAGAAGATTATTATATGAGAGATTTCTTGATCCAATGGCCCTTCACCAATTCCATTGACCATTTCGGAAGAAGGGGGGAGATCATTGAATTGATTTTCTAACTTTCTATAGATCATTTTGCTAGATATAATCCTGCATTGTGATATTAATATTTATATAAGTACTTGTCCTGAAAATGTTTCGTATCAAATGTTGTTCTGTTGTCTGCAGATATGGCCTCCCAAAAGCATCAAGGATACCGGCTCTAGCCTTCACTCAAAACTGAAGGAAGCAATAATCCAGGTATGACATGGTTTTGCTTCTTCAAGTTACCAGTATAGCTTAATATGGATCAACCTTATGCATTCTACTTTGCATTTCATACCTGTCATCGGCTAAAACTCCAATAAGAGTAGGCTTGCAAACATTTCATGGGTTAAATACTTAAATCCTTAAACAAAGCAGGTTTGAGATAGCCTTAAAATATGTTCCCACAAATATAATGGTTTTGCGGTTGGTCGTCAATTATAGTGAAACTACCCCTCATAATTTTGGCTTGCACCTCCAAATTTTTGACACAAGAAGGGGTAATTTTAGTACAAATGACTGCAAATAGACAAAACTGTTAAATTTAGAAGGGTACCCCTAATAATGAAAATTGTGGGGGTGTTTTTGCTCTAAACATATTTGGGGGACTAAGTCAAAATAACTTGTTATTTTAATGAATATATTGAATTCAGATCCAATAATTCTCATTGTTTAAATATCGTAGGAGTGACTAAATATGATTATGATAAAAAAAAATAATGATCCTTATATTCAACACTATGCAGATTGAAAAGCTTGTTGATCAATTTAAGAAAAGCATGGAACCCAAGTGGTAGATAAACTGGTGTTGTCCACTATGACAAAGCAAACACTTGATTGAGCTGTTTGATCGAGGGAGAAACTATTAAAGAGTCACCTAGGTTTGATATAGAACCTACCTTTTAATATCAACTTATGACCTATGTTAAGGTTCTACGGTTTAATCTCTTTTTTTTTTTTTGAGGAATCCTCACTTTGTGGAGGGGGGTTTGGCATGGATCCCTACCAGTCTGCAGTCTTATCTCTTTAGAAGTTATTACTCATAAACATTGACAATTTATAGAATGGGTAGGAGGCAAGCGTCAAACCTTGTTTGTGGTCAACGACGTTTAGCGAGAAGCAAGATTCCTTTTTGAGTAATCCTACTTGTTTTGGAAGGTTTAATTTTCCATACTAAGTTGAGTTATGGATACTGTAGGAGTATATGGTAGGATTATAATTTTTTCTTAAAATGGAGCTCCATGCAAAGGCTGATTATTTATGTGATTTTGTCCAGTTGAAATGTTATTTTTGTTGATTATCATATGCTGTAGGTAGTTAGATCTGCACGTTGATCTGAATTCCTTAATATGCTTAAAGTCCTATTTGTTTTAGAAAGATTTAGTCCCTATAGATTTATAGTAAATTTTATTAGGCTATTTTAGGATGTTGTAAACATCTTATATGACCATCATGGTAAGTCCAAAATGCTGTTATATTTAAGTAATTATTTTACGTCAGTTTCTTATTGAAATTTCATCTTTTATTAATTCTTAGTAGCAATAGAATCTAGACTAAAGAACTTGTTTCTTGGATATACACTGATTTAGTTGTGGTTTGGTTTGGGCTAGGGTGAGTTCCATTTGCTATCTCTTTGATTTTGATTGTGTCGGGTGTGGTGAGATTATTATTTAGGGAAAATTACAAAAACCTCCCATGGACTATCCGTTGCATTTCACATTGGTCCCTCAACTTTTTTTTTGAACAATTTGATCCCTAAGCTATGTTCCATCTGCATTTATCCCCCTATGTCAACTTTTATTCCAAAAATATCCTTATCTTGTAAGAATACGTTAAATATTATAAAACAATTTTGTGTCTTAGTGGAAATTGATAAGGGTATTTTCGGGATAAAAAGCTGACGGGCTAAATGCAAATGGAGCGTAGTTCGGGGATCAAATTGTAAAAAAAAAAAGCGAGGGACCAATGTGAAATGTGGTGTATAGTTCAGGGGAAAGTTTTGTAATTTGCTCTATTATTTATTACCATCAATTCATCAAATTAAGGCCATGGTTCATGCTTTGACATTATGGTTTTACAATTTTTTTGATTCATTCACACATTTAAATCTGCATTGCGTAGTTGTTCTTGAGAAAGTAAACTTAAGGAATATTTCATTATACACTGATCTAGTTGTGGTTTGGTTTTGGCTAGGGTGAGTGTTCTTTTGGATCTCTTTGAGTTTGATTGTGCGGGGTGTTGTTAGATTATTACCGTCAAATTAAGGCCAAGGTTCATGTTTTGAGTCTTTTGACATTATGGTTTTGCATATTTTTTTGATGTATTTTCACAATTAAATCTGCAATGCAGAATTCTTCTTGAGAAAGTAAACTTAAGTAATATTTCATTAAGCTTAAGGTCTATTGAGGAATTCCTCTGGGGGGGGGGGGGGGGGCGGCCTAGATCCCTACATGTTTATTGATATAAAAATAAAAAGTACAAAGCCAAAAAAAAGAATAATCAAAGCAAAGTACAAGTGACTTCCTCCATCTGATCTACTTCCTTACCTTGAAGTGCCTCCTTCCACTGTTTTAATCTGTTATCGATAATCTTCAAAACAATTTTTATCATAATATATAAGCCATAGTTACTCTTGTTTAGGTTATGCCACCTTCATCATTAATTTAAACTAATTGACTCGACCCAACGTGCACTATCTTGAGGCCACAGAGTTTTAACAGAAGGTCCAATAATCTTATAATCAAACGCTCATACAATTTTGTTCTCTTGTCCTCATCATGCTCTTGTCAATCACAATAAGATAATTACAGTAAATCAATTAGAGTCAAAAGACGAGACACATGATCTATAGGTGAAAAACCCAAACGGGTAAAATAACACCCAAGCAAGCTCGAATGCAAATGCAATCCACTATGAGAAAAGAGTTTACGACAAAGAGTTACCCTCGAAGCGTGCGATACTTCCACATCCCATTCTTGAGTCTGGCATCGAGAATGAATCTCCTTGACGATCCACCTTTAGAGGATCTCCTCTTCTGATGCATCTCCACGCCTGAGTCCATGAAAGTCTCCTTCGTGCAATTGCCTTGCCTCGGATCGTCGCAATGACTCCAAGTTCACAATTCCCCACAAGAAAACTCGAGATACACCTTGAACAAATCCATGATGTAATTC